>JZKD02S1742145.1:1219442-1250422 GCA_000966675.3 Picea glauca
TTTTAAAATATGATAGTGGGTGTGTTACAACTTCCAAGATTGATCTATACAGATCAAGCTTGTTGCAGATGTACAAAGCCTGATGTGTGTCCATAGGATTTTCCCAGCAAGAGGGAGAAGACTATGACGAGACACTTATTCCAGTAATTGAAGAAATAGTTCCAGTATTTATGAAGATAACCAGAACAACCATGATTCATATATAGTATGAGATGCAGGGAGAGAAATCCCCATATTTAAAATTGAGTGGCAGTTGGTGCAGTACATTAGTTAGCTCATGGAGACATGACTACGATAAAACATAGAGTTACCTCCATGAAAGAAGAAGAGATGCCTTCAATATCAGTTATTGAGCCACTCTCAGTTTCAGATGAAGTTGTTGTTGTGATAGAATAAGAGGAGTTACTCACATATTTCAGCAGCCACATTGAGGATGAAGCAATCATTCTCAACCTTAGAGCAGTTGCAGGTGTAGAGTCCCAGTTCCATAAGGAACAATTGCAAAAAGAGGAGAGGACATATTCTCAGACAGTGAGACAGATAGTGCTTTGCAGAGGGCACATAGAGCTAGCACATGATTGTGCAAATTGAGTTGCAACTGAGAAAGTGTACCAGATTGGTACACTGTAATGTGAAAATTTGGTTTGAAGTTGAAGACAGAAAGACTCATGTCTGTCGATTGAAGGAAGCTATGTATGTGTTGAAGCAAGCTCCTAGAGCTTGGTATGGAAGAATTGACAGTTTTCTGACGARCTTGGGCTTTACCAAGAGTAAAGTTGATTCTAACCTTTATCTCAAGGTTATGAATGATGAGTCAGTGATGTTACTATTATATGTAGATGATATATTCTTGACAAGATGAAAAAAATCTCATCATAGATTGTAGAAGAAGCTCACTATAGAGTTTGATGAAAGACCTAATGCATTATCTCTTAGGTCTAGAAGTTTGGCAGAGCACAGAGAATATCTTCCTTAACCAAGGGAAATATGCAGTTAAAATAATGAAGAGGTTTGACATGTTGAAATATAAATCCATGTACACACCCATGGAAATGAAGTTGAAGCTCCTGGTAGATACCTTGTCAGAATTGGTTGATGCTACTCTGTACAAAAAAATTATTGGTTCATTGATGTATCGGATAGACCAAATATATGTTTTGTTGTGAACACCCTTGAGTCAGCATCTGGTAGAGCCCATATGTGTTCACCTTGCAGCTGCAAAAAATGTGATGAGATACCTTAAGGGTATGTTGGATTTTGGTCTCTGTTATACTAAATATCATGACTTCAGATTGAATGGATATACTGATTTGGATTGAGTTGGAAGTGTTTTTGATAGAAAGAACACTTCAGGATGTTGTTTCAGTATGGGGTTAGCCATGATCTCATGGCAAAGTAGGAAGCAATCCAACATTGCTCCCAGCACAGCATAAGAGGAATACATTGTTGCATGTTCCGCCAGTTGTGAAGTCATATGACTTCAGATGTTGTTGACATATCTAATTGATCTGGAGATGGAATCCACTGTGATCCTATGTGATAACGAGAGTTATATAAAGATGATGTGTTCCATGATGAGTTGAAGCACATAGAGATCCGGTATCACTTCATTCATGATATGATGCAAAGGGGAGCTTTAAAGCTCCAATGTGTTGGCACATATGAACATGTTGCAGATGTGTTGACCAAGCCCATGTCTCGTGTAAAGTTTGATCACTTTCAAGACAAGCTTGGTATAGTCCGAAAGGACCTCCCTTGAAAAAGGGAGTGGTGTGGATGATACTATGGTATCCTGATCAGTAGTGGTAGCTCCATTAGGATTTTATATCCTAGGGAATCTTATGATTCATGGGCAGAACCTTTGGGTTTGTCAAAGTACCACGTGGTAGCTCCGTTAGGATTTCATATCCTAGGGAATCTTTTTGATTCTTGGGCAGATCCTTTGGAACTATCAGAGTACACAAAATGTTGTTGATTCCAGCCTTGTGTTGAAGATTTCCAGCTTTGTGTTGATGTTATTTTGATGCCAGCCTAGTGCTGAAGATTTCCAGCTTTGTGCTGATGTTGTTGTGATGCCGACCTCGTGTTGAATATTTCCAACCTCATGCTGATGTTTTTGTGATGTTAGCCTCGTGTTGAATATTTCCAACCTTGTGTTGTTGTTGTGATCCCAACCTCGTGCTGAATATTTCTAGCCTCATGTTGATGTTGATGAGATGCTAGCTTCGTGCTAAATATTTCTAGCCCAGTGATGATGTTGATGATGCTCTAGCCTTCGTGTTGTGATGTTGTTGTTGTTGATGATGCTCCAACCTTCGTGTTGTGATGATGTTGTTGTTGATGATGCTCTAGCCTTTGTGTTGTGATATTGTTGTTGATGATGTTGTATCAGCCTTGTGTTGTTATTGATGATGATGTATTAGTGTTATACTAATCCATGTTGATGCAGATGATGATGATGCCACTTCAGCTTCTTGTTGAAGATGATGATGATGATGCCACTTAAGCCTCTTGCTGAAGATGATGATGATGCCACTTCAGCTTCTTGCTAAATATGATGACAATTCCACTTCAGTGTCTTGCTAAAGATGGTGATGATGATGTTATTTCATCTTTAATGTTGAAGATGATGATGTTACTTTAGCCTCATGTTAAATATGTTGATGATATTACTTTAGCCTCATGCTAAAGATGTTGATGATGTTGCTTTAGCCTCGTGCTAAAGATGATGATGATGTTACTTTAGCCTCATGTTGATGAGGATAATGATACTACTCCAGCTCCATGCTGTGAACGATGATGATGAGAAAAACTTTCGATGATTTATAGATATGCCAGCCAGTGTTCCAGATGTTGTTTCCCTCTCTCTCTCCTGATGATGTTGTAGAATACCCTTCTTGTTAAGGGGGAGTGTTCAAATATTGTAATTGCAAAGAGTATTCTATTTATTATTGAGTTATTATTCAGTAGATCAATCCCCTTTTGTGGATTGATTATGTCGGGCATTGTAATTGACCAAATGCCCTTTTGTGGATTGGTCAAACCCTAAATATATTATGCAAATTGAGAAGTCATCCCCCAGTCTAATTAAAGTGGTTTTAACCACTAAGAAGACAAGTCAGCCCTGCCCAGTGAAGAGACACCTTTCCAGCTCCTGCTAGTTTGTATAAATAAAGGAATTCAGGGCCTCATTTGATCACTCACTCAGCTCACTCATCTAGTGCACAAGTTTGAAGGAAGTTGCAGTTTCTAGTTGTCGAAAGAAGGAAGAGAGAGAGGCACATTGCTCAGTGGAGGATATTCTCTAGTGTTTGGCTTATTGTCTTGGCATTGTATTGGATATCTATATTAAGGAAGTTTTTGTTGGGTTTTCTCCCCCGTGAGGGTTTCCCATGATAAATGTTGTGTATCTTGTGATTGTGTTTCTCTCAGTGATCCTACCTATGTTATTGTTATCTAGTAAATTGAAAAGAAACCTAATAATAGCTAAAAACTTAACAAGAAACACATGGAGACTTCTGCCAAATTGTTTCCATTGCTCAAGAAGAATTTAAATAAGACCAAGACTCCCTCATAGTAGTCATAATAGATTGGGACAAGCATAGAGCACAACTTGTATACCTTGGTGAGAAGGTCACCGAGATGGATAGATGGCAAGATGATAAGATCATGCAAATGATGGCTCAACTGCAACAAGAGTTGGTAGAGAAGCAGGAGACCTTAGCAAGGCTTCAAGAAATTGTCAAAAAGCATAAATAAGCAAGGAAACCTTCCATTTCCATTACATATGCTAGCACCATGATTGAGACCACCTTGGTAAGCTCATCTTCCATAGACATCTCTCAAGAGAAACTTGGTGAATTTGAGAAGCATACTAGGGTTATTGGCTCTAAATTGCTAAGGAAAATGGGCTATGATGTCCAAGGGCTAGGCAAGAGGAGACAAGTCATATTGAGCCCCATTGTAGCTATGCCAAGGGCCAAACATGAAGGCCTAGGCTTTGATGGAATAAGTGAAAATTCCATTTCCATGAAGACCATTTTTTGTGAAGGAAACAAACATGTCATAGTTGGCTTTCTAAATAGAAGAAGGAGCAACACCAGTGAATGAAGGTCGCAACATATTGCCACCTCATCCTTGCAGTAGATTAAAGGAGAACAACAATGAGGATATTTCCTAGAATCGGCCAACACCTACACTGAGAGACAACAACAAGACAATCAATGAAAGCAAGAAGAAGAAGAAAACTAAGAGGTCTACGTCAAACAAGAAATTTCTTATTTGTCATTGTTGCAAGAAGAGAGGCCATACCATAGACCTTTTTTGGTACACAGATACATGCTCACATTGTGGAAAGAAACGTCATTGTGAGGCATCATGTTGGAAGAAGCAAGCCATGTTCTACAGGCATAATTGTTTTCATAAGTTGAATGGCAAGAAGGCTTCTACAATCCAACAACATACATAGAGGCATGTGGAAAGGAGGAGTATGTCAAGAAGTCCTTGTAGCAGCAACACGAACTTTTTCCACCACTGCAATTTGAGTGGTCATTGGGACGCAAAGTGTCAATGAATTCATCTAGAGCTTCACCCCAGAAACTACACAAACAGGAGAAGGGTGTGGAGAGTGAAGATTGAAGAAGATGAAGAGTCACATGCATCTCTAGTCCAAGTGACAGAAGTTGTCCAAGGAGAGACAACATCTTAGGACAAGAACAACATAAACAAGAAGGAAAAAATGTTGATGMTGAGATCATCCAAAATCCAATTCTTGTTTCCTATATTGCATCCAAAGAACCCCATCATGGAGTTGTGTCGGGGATTGGTGCACGGAGGTCAATGACCTTAGAGGARTTCTTGAGAAATCCATGGTGTGATTGCAAGCATGTGTAGACACTTGAGAGTTGTTTCCATGCCGATAAGAAACTGATCCTAGCTAAAGAGGAATGCAACCACACTTCCCTTGAGGGGTTGTTGTGTGATGGAAGCATGTTGGGATCACATTGAACAAGAAGAGTGACATTTGAATTGGCTTCATGGCTGCCAAGATGGACTGTCTCCAAGGAAAAGTGAGATATGAGAATGGATGTTGAGTCTAGAATTTGGATATGGAGATCGCAAAGCTAAGAGTTAGTGAATAGACTTTTGTAATGAAGGAACAAGTGAGTGAAAACAAGAGATAGAGCCATACTCGAGAACTAGAGCCAGATCCACGTTTCATAGGAGCATACAGAAGTACATAGATCCATATTGGTTTCCTCGAGATTTTGGGGACCAAAAGCCTCTCAATGGGGAGATGTGATCCAAAATGGATATGGATCGATGAATGGGTGTAAGACTCAGTGCTTGCAAGATGAAACCAACAATTCATGAAGATCAATAAAATGTGTAAGAACTGTAAATGTGAAAGTAGAATAGGACAAAAACGAGAACGTGAGAGGAAAATATAGAATTAAATGTAACTAAAAATTAAATAGGAGGAAGGGGAAACGAAGGGTTGGGTTTGTTGGACTTCCCCTTGGCCCCCCTATCTCTCCTTATTTATTTCCTCACCCTAATTTGCAATGGGTCTTTTGGCCAAGGTAGAGAAAGAGGCATATGAAGCATTGGATGCATTGTACCAGATATTGTCGAGATAAAATATTGAGCCCCATTTGAATATGGTATTCCCAATTGGGTTCCAGGGTAAATATTTTATCTATTATGTCTTGTATTGGGTTGAGACTTCTTTGTGTTTGTGGTGTTTAGTTTACATGTGATTGTTGCTTACCCATTGTTGATAAATGCATCTATTGTTTTAGTGAAAAAATCATCGCAAGAACATTGTTAGCTCCATTACTAAGTTAGTTCTTCTACTGGAATTTAATGAATGGAAACAACTCTAGAATGATCACCATCCATCTGCAACTTAGATAAAACCAAGGGTGGATAATTTTTATTTCTGGGAAATTGAATGCTTTGTTGGTTGAGTAATTTTCATTGTTAGTCGATCCCTTCACTTTCCAGTCGACAAAACACCCTAAGGACAACTCAAATACCATTGGGTCGAATTCTTTAGTGATGGGGTGGCAAACTTAATTATCAGGTCGAATTTTAAATCTGTTAGGCAAATTTCTTACACCTAGGATGTTTTTTCAATGACACAGGGCATCTACCTTTGTGCTTGGGTGAATTTACATCACCTTGGGGCATTTTATTTTGTGTCTGGTTAACTGCACATTCTCTTAGTCGATTGGATTCCTCTTCAAGCAGAATAGATCACGCTAGCCGATTTTATCTTATATGGGCAACATAATTTTTAATCATAAGTCAAATCCCTTTTTTTGAGTCGATATTTTACCTATGCAATCGACTTCATCTCACTTGGGTCAATTTCATTTTCTAGTCAACTTATCTCTTTGTCTTGTCGACTCACTTGCTGGTCGACTTACTTTTTGACTAGACATTGGTTAATTGATGGTCGACTTACACATCATTCGATGGACTTAATTTATTCTTTGGTCAACCTCCACGTAGTTGGTTGACTTCCTTTTGATTAGGATGAGCCACACAACATTGTTGGGTGTATTTAGAAGTTGTTGGGCATATTTAAAAGTTGTCGGGTGAATTCCTACTTGTCTGGGCATATTTAGAATTTTTTGGGCAAATTCAGATGTTGTCGGATGTATATAGATGTTTCCTAGGTGTTTTTAGGCGTTGTTGGTTGACCAATTCGCCCTTCAGACATTTATCTTCATCATTGGTTACCAAATTATCCCTTCAAGAATTTATTTCCACTGCTAGTCAACCCAACTCGTATGTTGAGTAATTTTCTTCATTGTTAGTTGATTCCTTTCGTCAGGTTGGTTTTCCCCTTCTTTATTTGATCGACTTCACTTATGGTCGACTAGAATTCTGCTCTGATCGATCGAGATGTATCTTGATCAATTCATCTACCTTGGCAAATATGGGCCTAGTAATTGAGTTACGAGCAGATTTACCAGCCACTAGGCAACAAATTATTCAGAGAAGAGACCTGAGATTATCCAACTCATTGAGAACCAAGAATTTCTACTCCATTGACAATTAGTTTCTTATGTTTAGGGAGACTGAGAACATCTGTGTTTGCAGTCGCTTGTTACCATTAGTTGCAAAAAGAGGACCTTGCAGCCATTAGAAGGGTAGAGGCTACACCAAGAATAAGGAATTCACATAGTATTAGAATCTAGTCACTAGCTTCAAAATATTTGCATATAATTTATCTTTATTGGTTGGGTTGTTATTGTGTCACCAACTGTTTGTAGTGTGCATAGTACAAGCAGGGAAGGGCTTTGTTTCAGATGAAGAACAAAGATTATAGAGCAACACAGAGGAACAAAATCCCAGTGGCTTTTATGCAGACATGGCTCTATATATAAGACTGAGACACATATCATAAATTAAATTAATTATACATAGTATCTGTGTTAGTGAAGTGAGTGGGCTATAAGCCCCTCGATTACATATCACTTCTCTAGGTATCTATACTTTTAGTTTAGATATAAATCCACACTTGTATGTGAGAGCCCTAAAGACATCCTATGGTGGTGAAAACAATTATGGAAGATCAAGTCCCCTATCAAAGATACAATTTCCATGTGGTTGGCAATAATCACAAGGCCCATAATTGGGAAGTTCTCCAAAAGAGAAGCATGTGAGGGCTTAGTAGATGTGTCATGTGTAAGGAAAAGGAAGAAACAATGTGTTATCTCTTAATCTCTTGTTTTTGAGAGCCCTTAAAACATCCAATGGTGGTGAAAACAATTATGGAAGATGAATTCCCCTATGAAAGACAAAATTTCCATGTGGTTGGCAATAATCACAAGGCCCATACTTGGGAAGTTCTCTAGAAGAGAAGTAGGAAAGGGCTTAGTAGATGTGTCATGTGTAAGGGAAAGGAGGAAACATTGTGTTATATCTTAATCTCTTGTGATTATGCTAAATAGGTATAAGCTGAAATGGATAATATAACAAGAGTTAGAGAAGTGAGGAAGGGAGATACAATAGTAGACTATCTTAAAAGTTGGCATATGAAGCTAGAACTAAAATAATTCAAGGCTCTTCCTTTGATAGTTGCCTAGGGCATCTAGCTTGCCAGGAATGTAGGTATATTTGAAGAAAAATCCATCCCACCTTTTCAATGTGCCATTCGAAGTAGATCTATTTTTTAGCACTATAAGTCTTATCTAAGATCTATGTCCAAAGACAAATTTCTTTGGTCTCTATTGACGATTCTAAAGCATGGTGTTATTTCAACGGAGCTAGTTAATGTTCTCCTTCAAGATGTTGAATCAAGGGGGTCCTCTATTTGAGTGATAACCACTTTATAAAGTTTAAGGCAAGGTTTTTTTTTTAGGGGGAAGATAAATAGTTATGCTGAGTTTCTTGCAATGAAATCGTTACTAAATCTAGTTTAAGAGAAGAGTGTTCCAAATATCCAAATATTATTTGATTCAATGGTGATAATAAAATGGGATTCATGATGAAAAAATTATTTTTAAGGGCGATTTTTTAAGAAGTTATTCATTTTCAAACTATTTTTAATGTCATCTCCTTCTTCCATATGTATAGAGATTCTTCTAGAGATATCAATAATGAAGTTGAATCCCTTTCCAATGAAGGTCTTCTACTAGAAGCTAGATCTTGGTCTGTCATTGAGTCAAGGGATGAATAAATGAACAAAGTGCTAGAATATATCCATCATTTCATGTATACACAACTTATTGGGTATATTTCATGATCATTGATCATGTTATTATGGTTGGACAAGAGTGTGGGCAATGGATCACTTCAACTTTGTCTCTATACTTTTAATATTTAATGGCTCTGTATGGCCCATTATGCATTGTCTTTGTACTTTTGGGTATCTAGGTTTTGGACTTTTGATTTTTATTAACGACTTTAAAGTTGATAGTATATCTATTTTTGAGTTGTATATGGATATCAAGTTTTAGGATGGCTTCAATAGAATTTTTTTTAGCTTTCATTCTTTGAAGACCATACATTTGGTTGGTTTCAAAATGCAATATGCATGTGCAAAATGCAACTTCTCTTCTTATGAATAGAATTTATGATTTATTTATTTTTTGTTGAAGGAAAAAAAATTATATATTGAAAGATTTATATTTTGGATTCATTTTGATATTATAATATTTGATATGAATTTAAACATAATAATATATTTATTTATTGAACAAAATTGCATATATACATTTTTATTATTATTATAATTGTATTTGATAAGTAATTTTTTACTAAGTTTCTATTACAAATTTCAATTTTGGAATAATATAATTGTATACTTTCACCCCACCACTCACTCTCCCAAGGGTAAAGGTGTGAATTTGCATTTAAAAAATACATAACTTCATGCCCCTCAAACATGTGGGTGGAGAGGGTTGAAGATATGAATTTGTGCATAACATCGATAGGATAGGCAGTGGGGAGGTGAAGGCGTGCATTTGTATGGTTGGAGGGAGACGAAAAGGGGGAGGTGTAAAGGGATGCACTCCCATGTGGGTGATGAAAATTTTGTGTTTATGCAACACAAATACACACCTTCTCCTCTCCCTCACATCCACAACCACCTAAGAGTACACACATTATCACCCCCACCAACCAAGAGCACACACATTTTCTCTCCCCACAACCCACCCTCCTAATGTTGCACACATTTACACCCCATCACCCACTCTCCTTTAAATTGTTGACTTTTTATGTTTCTTTTTAAAGTAAAAAGGACATCGACTTTTACAAAGTGAATTAAATTCACATGGAACAAATTTTTTAATGTCTTTCTAATTGAATTTTTTTATTGTGATGGTGCAGGATGTGTCTCGGGTGAGACTTATGATGATCTTCACAGAAGGGTTGATGGAACCCTTGAGGGGTTGGGTCAAGGCCTTTAAGCCTACCAACTTGCATGATGCCATTCGGAAAACCGAGGACTTAGGATCAGCAACAAAGACGAGATTCACCCCTAGACCTCCTAACTAAGGGGATAGAGATCAAAGACCTCCTATGAACCAAGGAGGGAGAGAATCAAGGGGGTTTGAGCAAGGAAGGGGTCGGATAGATGAGCCCACTAGGAGGGAACTGAGGAGGAAGAAGTTGTGCTTCACCTGCAAGGAGCCATGGGACCCAACACACAAATGCATGGGTAAGGGCAAAGCCCACTATATTGAGGTGATTTCAGATGATGAGGAGGATGAATATTTCGGCCACCTACAAAACATAGAGGCAAAAAACCCAGGTCATGTAGAAGAGGGAGATGCAAGTCACAACCTTACAACAAATGAGAAGGGGACAATTGCATCTATCACTGGGGTACCAAAATTCAATACTTTTAGGATGAGGGGAGTGATACAAGGGCAGAAAGTCTCAGTTCTCGTTGATGGAGGTGCCTCACACAACTTCATTGAATCAACCCTACTATAAAGAAGACATATACCAACAGTTGAGTTTGAGGGATTTCGTGTAGAGGTAGCAGGGGGGCGCACCATGCCTTGTGACATGTGCATTATGGGAATGAAACTTACTTTGGGAAGGCATGATTTAGCACATGATTTATATGTTATGGACCTTCCAGACACCAACATCATCCTAGGAGTGCAGTGGCTTAGTACATTGGGGCCAATCACCACAAATTACAAAACCATGGAAATGTCTTTCACAGAAGAAACTGGGAAAAAGGTGGTTCTCAGGGGTATGATAGGCAACACACCAAGGGTGGTGACAAAAAAATGCATTGAGGCCATCTTCAAAAGAAAGACATCGTTTATGCAACATAATGTAAAATATTAGTCAAGGCAGACAAGAAGGGGGAAACACACTACACACCAGAGATCAAGAAAATCATGGATAGGCACAACAAGGTCTTTGAGCCTATACCAATAGGGGCACTGCCAGATAGGGGGTTTGAGCACATCATAGAGTTGGAGGAGGGTGCAAAACCTATCATCACCACTCCCTACAGGCACCCCAAGAAATAAAAAGATGAAATTGAGAAGGCCATTAAGGAGTTGTTGGATATGGGCCACATCAGGCCAAGTTCCTATCCCTTTGCATCTTCAATAGTTCTAGTAAAAAAGAAAGACGGGACAATGTGCATGTGTATTGACTACAGGGATCTAAACAAGAAGACAATAAAAAATAGATACCCCATCCCACAGATTGATGAGCAATTGGATGAGATCCATGGGGTAGTATATTTCACAAATCTTGACTTGCGCTCTGACTATCATCAGATAAAAATGAGGGAGCAATATATCTCCAAGACTGGTTTTCGGTGTCACTATGGACACTATGAGTTTTTGGTCATGCCCTTTGGGCTCACTAATGCACCAACCACCTTCTAGTCATGCATGAATCATTTGTTCAACAAGCAGCTAAGGAAGTTCGTATTAGTCTTCTTTGATGATTTATTGATCTATAGAAAAACTTGGGAGGAGCACCTTCAACATGTGGAACAAATTTTGGCTATCATGGAGGAGAAATATTTATATGCTAAGGAATCCCAATGTGAATTTGGGATGACGGAGGTCCTTTATATAGGACACATTATTGGAGTGAATGGGGTACATGTACTCCAAGAAAAGATACAAACTATCCTTGACTGGCCCACACCTAGGACACTCACAGAGTTAAAGGGGTTTTTGGGCATTTGTTGTTGTTACAGGAGGTTTGTCAAAGTTTTTTCTCAACTTTGCGCACCTTTGATCGATTTGACCAAGAAGGGGGCATTTAAATGGAACCCAGAAGCACAATCCACCTTTGAAAAAATGAAGAAAGTGATGAATACATGCCCAATATTGGCCCTACCAGATTTCACACAACCCTTCACATTAGAGTGTGATGCCTTAGGGGAAGGCATTGGAGCAGTACTTATGCAGAACAAGCACCCTATTGTCTATGAAAGTCGAAAGTTGAGAGGTCCTGAGCTCCTCTACACCATCTATGACAAACAAATGCTAACCATCATGCATGCATTGGCTAAGTTTAGGCAGTATTTAGTTGGGGAAAAATTCATAGTGAGGACAGATCACAATAGCCTCAAGTACTTCCTAGATCAGAAGAACTTGAATGAAAGGAAACAAAAGTGGGTGAGAAAAATCCAGGCTTATGACTTTGATATAAAAATTTTCAAAGGGAAAAATAATGTGGTAGTAGATGCCTTATCCAGAATACCATCAGTTTATTCCATGACCGATGTTTCTGTGGATTGGAAGGCCCACCTCTTGGTGGAATATTCGAAGAACATATTTTCTTGCGAAGTGATGGATGCACAAGTGCTAGATGACAATTTCAGAATTATGGATGATATCATTTACTACAAGGGCCGAATTTTCTTGGTCCCCGAATCAACCTTTAAGACCAAGGTGTTACATGCATGCAATGAGTCACCAGTAGCAGGGCATCAAGGAGTCATTAAGACATATTGACATGTATGGGAGAGGTTTGCTTGGAAGGGTTTGAAAAAAGATGTGATGAGCCACATCAAGGAGTGCAACACTTGCCAGGCCAACAAAGATGAACACACTCATCCAGCAGGACTACTATAGCCACTTCCCATCCCTGAGCATAAGTGGGAAAGCATATCCATGGATTTCATCATAGAGTTTCCCAAGGCTTAGGGAAAAGACTACATTTTCGTAGTGGTGGACAGGTTGGCGAAGTTTGCACACTTTTTTTCCATTTCCACAGATTTCAGTGAAACATAGGTTGCAGACCTATTCTTCAGGGAAGTTTTCAGATTGCATGGGTTTCCCAAAACCATAGTGAGTGACAGGGATAGCAGATTCATGAGCACTTTCTGGCAGGATCTCTTCAGGCTAGTGGGTATAGCCCTGACACCTAGTACCAATTATCACCCTCAGATGGATGGCCAGACAGAGATAGTCAACAAATGGGTTGAAGGATGCCTCAGGAATTAGGTGGCAGGGCAGCATAAAGCATGGGTCAAATGGCTTCACTTGGGGGAATATTGTTACAATACCACTCATCATATGTCCATTGGTATGCCACCATTTAGGGCCTTATACAACTATGACCCTCTCCCATTTGTAGAGATTTCCTTTGGTGACAACAGGGATCCCATGGTTCAAGATTGGATTCAACAGAGTCAGGACATCCTTAGAGAATTGAAGGACCACCTACAAAGGGCACATAATCAACAAAAGGTACAGGCAGATAAGCACAGGGTTGAACACACCTTTGAGGTCAGTGACTTGGTTTATTTAAGGCTCCAACCGTACAGATAGGCATCCATTAAGAGGAGTGGCGCAGAGAAGCTCCAACCTCATTTCTTCAGTTCATACAGAGTCAACATGAGGGTAGGAGTCGTGGCATATGAGTTGGATCTACCATAGGGCATCAAAATACACAATGTCTTTCATGTTTCATGTTTGAAGAGGGCCATTGACAAGCATATAACTCCTATCGAGGAACTGCCACCCATGGATGAGGAAGGACAGTTGGTACTGATACCAGAGGATATACTTGAAGTCAAGGAGAAGAACTTGAGGAAAAGAAGCATCAGAGAGTATCTAGTTAAGTGGAAGAATCTACCCATGGAGGATGCCACTTGGGAAGGGGAATAGTTGATCTAGGAGACAGGTTCAGAATTGCTTGTGGGCAAGCAATTTCTAGCAGGGGAGACTGTAATGTGCCCCACCTCTTGATGAAGAGGATTGGAGAGACTCAGTAGTCCATCTTTCCCCACTAGACTATAGTTTCAGACATATTAGGGACAAAGTCAACCAAAAAACATAACATTCTATTATTAAGTTGACTTTGTGTGGAAAAGGATAACTCAATGAAAAAAAATAAAATAAGAGTTAAAGTTAAAGGTTAACCCTAGGGGTTAACTAACTCAACAAATGAATAGACTGGAGCTATAAAGGAAAGGGCAGGGCACACTCCTTAGACATTATGGATTATTATCTTATTTGCATTGGAGCTCTTGAGCACAATCAATTTCGAGGGTTTTGAGTCTAAAACCCTAGATATCAACTCAGTGGTGAAACATCCCACCTTTCTTGATCTAGGCTTGGTCTCGGAGGTGAAATATTCCTCCCACACCATTCTACAATGTTATAGGCTTTGTTCTACATGCATATTCCAGGCTAGGGTGCAACCTAGGGGGTTTCCAGCTAGGGAGGCGCACCACCTTGGAGAGATTGGTTCGATCTGGAGGAAGGAAAAGGGATTTTGGTAAAGTAGCAATTAGGTTCTCTTCGTAGGGCCCCTAACATCACTCTTGGTCTATTCCGAAGAAGATTGTCCTTGTAGTTTATTTCTGGGAGCTTGGCACGAATTGGAGAAGAGAAGGGCGCATTGCAGAAAGTGGTTTTCAATGTTTAGTGGCTCAGATCATCATAGATTGACTTGAGACTTCATCATCTTGGTAGCTTTGGCCCGATCTACATTCTGGTAGATTTTGGTGGTATTTGGAGACTCCTGGAGGGGAGAATGAATTCTCCTTGACTTAATCAAACCAGGAGGGTGCAATCCATTTGAGGGTTTGCCTAGTTGGAGGAGAAAAACTTCTCATATCAGCTTGAGACTTGGTCTGGTGGTTTCTATCAACCCGATCTACATTCTAGGAGAGTTTGGAGGGATTTGGAGGTCAGGAAAGGGAGGGCCGAAACTTGAGGGTTTAGCAACATCTAGAGCAGGGCGCAACTCATCTAGTTAGAGGGGTTTTGCAGAGTATTGACGAGGTCTTCTTATCTTTAGTCTTAGCTTGCTTGCTGGTGGCCTTTGGAGTCTTGGATCTCTTCTCAAACAACCTTTGGGAGGCACTTCTCTTGTATTACTTATTATTATATTAGCTGGTAGCCCATTTTGATATTATTGGGGCTTTCTTCCAGATCTACAGATCTCTTGTATACGGTATCTTCTTACTATCTAAATATAGGTCAGATCTGACATTGTTCGTTCTCTACTGGTGGTCTTTATATATCTTGTTTTGTTCATGATTTTATGCTACATATCTATTGATCAATCTACATTAAGTAATCCATAATGCACATCTTCATGGGAACACCCGCAAACACATAAAAAAACATAGAAAACAATAAACAATTAGTGTTTTGAGCAAAACATTTGGCTCAGGAACATTACATTCTTCTCTCCCTCACATCAAACACCACCCAAGAGTGCACACATTATCACCCCCACCAACCAAGAACACACACATTTTATCTCCCAACCCACCCTCCTAATGTTGCACACATTTACACCCCATCACCCACCCTCCTTTAAATTGTTAACTTTTTATGTTTCTTTTTAAAATAAAAAGGACATTGACTTTTACCAAGTGAATTAAATTCACATGGATTTTTTTTTAATGTCTTTCTAATTAAATTTTTTTTATTGTGTTTTTAAATAATATTGATGACAACAAAAAGATTTATAAAGAGAGGCCTTGGTTTATGAGTTTATCTAGCCTTTTTATTAAACCTTGGTTTCCTTAGTTCAATCCAACGACTATGTCTATCTCCAGTGCCCATGTGTGGGTTCCCCTACCAATTCTACCCCTCATTATGTGGATTCTACAAGTGCAATAAAGAATTTGCAATTCCCTAAGAAGATTTTTGAGCTTTGACATTAACAAAGTTTGAAAAGGCATCCTTGCTTGTGCCTGTAACTATGTAGAACTTGACTAGAGTCGAGTCCTCTTGAATTAGATAATTATGGAGTGGAATGATTTATTTTGGATTTAGGAATAGATTAAGAGAATGCAACTTCTTAGATATAGAGTATGTGAATTATTCTTATTGACAACCCCTAAGGGAATTAAAACAAACCACATACTTCAAACAAATTTGATTTAGAGAAAGATCCAAGTACTCATAATTAATTATTATAAAGCTCAACAATTAGTCTCATTAAAGCATCCACCAATATCACACCATTCAATTGAAAAAAAAGATGTATGAAAGAAGAAAAGGAAAAAAACAACAACATATCCTTACAAATGTTTAAATTCCCTAACACAAGATGAAGCATTTATGAACACCTATGTAATAATTGTCCAATAATGGAGTTGGAATACAAACTTAGTTATTTAGTAATAACTAAAATTCAATTTAAAGGAATAAAAACTGAATTTCAAATAAGAGTATGTAAAAATCGTAACCCCTTAACACCAACTTATTATAATACCTTTTTATAATCATATTATATACTACAAATTTTATCATATTGATTCAGGTGGATCTCAGTGGCCAACCACTTTTTCCACTGAATCAACATTTTGTGCCTATGGTTTTGATAAACCATGATATTCACCCTTTTGATGGGGAATGGAATGTAATACCATCTTCATTTGTTAATTATAGACATCATGTAATGATCTTATGTACATGCCTACAACATAGCATTGATGCACCAGATCCCATTAGAACTTTGCAGTTAAGTGCGCTCGGGCTAGAGTAATACTGGGATGGGTGACCACTCGAGAATTCCTAGTGTTTTACATGCCTATGGCATTTTATAAACTTATATCAATTATTCCACATGCATCATGTGAATTGTTCTCCTCTCACTCTCTCATATATAATTGAGGTGAAGGAGGCCCTTTAAGCATGCAATGCAGTGTGATGTAAAGCTTGTTGCGAATGAAGTGTAGCCAACATCTCTTTATTTTCAAAGATAAGCTACCCCATTTTGCTAGTTTGTGTTCTACAATGTTTTTCTCTCTTATTCATTAATAGAAGTTGGGTTTCATTGTATTTCCGTGTTCTCTTTTATATTCTTGTTTTTGTCTCATTTCGTTCTCAGCATAATCTAGATCAGTGGTATCAGAGAAGTCCGCTCCTTGTAATTTCTCAGAGTAGTTCCCCAACGAGGTCAGGGTATAGATATTTGGGTCTCGATCTAGTTTGGCTTGAGGAAAACCTCTCTCGCTAGCCCAAATGACCTCCCATTGCGGAAGAAAAGAGAGATGATAGAGCAAGAGATCCTTTCAAGACGTTGCTCAAGGAATCCCACGTGCGATAGATGAACGAGATGATGAACAACTTCACTCAGATCCTTCGAAGACTACCAATGGTAGTGACAGAGGCATCTTCGACAAGCAACCATTTCGGAGGTGCAAAACCCTTCAAGGTACAAGTCACTTTTGATATCCCCTTATTTGAAAGGCCAGATAGATGTGAATGCTCTAGAAAAATGGTTGAATCTGCTAGAAGGTTATTATTCCATCCAAAAATTCTCCAATAGTGAAAAGATCACCTTTGCGCTCCTTAAATCCCTTCCCCATGTCAGAGCTTGGTCAAAAGGTTACTGGGAGAGGTACACTGCGGATGAATCTACACCATTAAGGAGAGAACCCACTTGGAAAAACTTTGTAGATGCCCTAAAGGATGATTTCTACCCTATCAGAAACTATGATGACTAGTACATGAGATGGATGACTCTGTGTTAGAAAAGAGATCAAACAGTGTTGGAGTACACTAACATCTTTCATACCTTACGCTCAAAGCTGGGTATCAAAGACTCAGAGCGACACCTGGTTTTGAAGTATCGAAGTGGTCTGCATAGGTACATCGAAACAAAGAAGCACTTCTTGGACATCTCTTCACTAGGAGTTACTTATCGATATGCAGTCAAAATTGAGCATAAATTCAAGCAATAGAGTAAGCGAGAGTTTGGGTTTCAAAATACACCACAACAAAATCATGGCAAAGGCAACCCTAACTCACAGAACGAAGGACATAGCAAGGAAGGTCAAACTCAAGAGAGCCAATCCAAGACGTAGGAAAAGAAGGGTAATAGGAAGTCTAAGAAAGACACCAGAAAGTGGTGTGAGTTCCACAACAGCCCCTGGCACAATACCGATGAATGTTGCTCAAAACAATCATTGGTGGTCGAGCTCAATGAAAAATAATCGGAACCTAAATTGGACTCTGATTCAAAGCACAATAAAGGGAAACATATTATCAATGTAGAACCCACTGCTACCATCATGACCCCAAAAATACAACCAGGAGAACTAGAGGAGCTTGAGGAGGGGGAACACCTCTTCCACTCGTAGATGTAGGTAAAGGGGACCCTATTGCATTTCATTGTTGATAGCGGGAGCCAAAAGAACCTGATCTCAACTAAGGTTGTCAAGAGATTGAAGCTGCCAATGATGCCACACCCCTAACCATACACCATTAGATGGTTGAGTCGGGGATGAGACATCCATGTTAGCCAACAATGTCACTTGTCCTATGGTATCAATCCCTTCAAGGATGAGGTAGTGTGTGATGTTGCCCCACTTGAAGTCTATGATGTTCTTTTAGGAAAACCATATATGTGGAAATGTCACACTATCTATGAGTCTTGGCCCCGTAGTGTCATTGTTACTCTGGGAGGTCAACTCTACAGGGTACTAGAGGTAGCTTTGACTACTACCACTTTATTTATCTCAGGACAAAAATGCCACAAAGTAATCTCTTAGACCACAGAGTTTTCCTTCTTCACGATCTAGTTAGATGGTGAACATGAAGTCATTATGACCACTACAGCCTTGGCCCAAGACGTTTCTATCCAACAAAAGTAGATCAATGAGATTGTAGAGGAGCATGAAGAGAATGGGAGTTTTCCACATGTTCATCATAGCTCTATTAGCCACGACCCATTTCAGGTGTGCTTGGGGTTCCAACCGTTATCCCCCATTGATATAGCTCTTCTTGTTGCATCTTCATCGACAGAGTCCTCCCACACTTAGAACAAGGTAGATCGTGCAACCATATCTGTTGAATGGATCCAACACCTCCAACAAGTTCATGACATCCTTCCACATGCAAAGTGCAAGCATGACATCTACTTCAACAAGGAAAGTGAATCACCAAGGTTCAAATTCAACAAAAGTTTCCCCATCTCCTGAGGGAACTTGATGCAATGGGGACCATTTCTTTCTGAGGGGGGAGGAATGATCTAGGTGGATCTCGATGGCCAACCACCTTTTCCACTAAATCAACATTTTGTGCCCATGGTTTTGATAAACCATGATATTCACCCTTTTGATGGGGAATGGAATGTAATACCATCTTCATTTGTTAATTATAGACATCATGTATTGATCTTATGTACATGCCTACAACATAGCGTTAATGCACCAAATCCCATTAGAAATCTGTAGTTAAGTGCGCTCGGGCTAGAGTAATACTGGGATGGGTGACCACCTAGGAAGTCCTAGTGTTTTACATGCCTATGGCATTTTATAAACTTAGATTAATTTATCCCACATGCATCATGGGAATTGTTCTCCTCTCACTCTCTCATATATAATTGAGGTGAAGGAGGCCCTTTAAGCATGCAATGGAGTGTGATGTAAATCTTGTTGCGAATGAAGTTTAACCAACATCTCTTTCTTTTCAGAGATAAGCTAGCCTATTATGTTAGTTTGTGTTTTATAATATTTTTCTCTCTTATTCATTAATATAAATTGGATTTCACTATATTTCTGTATTCTCTTCTATATTTTTGTTTTTATCTCATTTCATTCTCAACATAATCCAAATCACATATTCACTTTTAATTTAATCACAAAGTAAAAAAATATTACACACTATACATAATCCAAATCACATATTCACTTTTAATTTAATCACAAAGTAAAAAATATTACACACTATGATTTTTTTAAGGATTTGAAGTGAGCTTAGGTAGGGATATCCATTCTCATCTCCTTATTCCCCATTGTAGCATAAGGAATAAGTAGAGCCCTTTTAGAGGTAAAAAGGACGAGTACACTAAAAGGGGTTTTCATTTATCATATATGTTGTTTATAAATGATATTTTATTCTTTTGTGATGGTATGGGTGGGATGCTTTAAAGATCAAAAAGTTAATTAGACATCTATTGCATTGGAATAAAAAGTTAATTAGACATCTGTTGCATTGGAATCAACGTGATGGTTAATGTTAAGAAGTTTGACAGTTTCTTACTTTGGGATAGGTGAAAAATAAATTCATACCATTAATCATCTCTTTCCCTACTAAATGGTTGACTTTGAAGGGGCATGAAATATCTTAGATTTTATCTCAAACTTAATAATGGTGGAAAAAGAGATAGGAGTTGGCTTCTAGCTACGGTGGAGAAGATGTTGAATGTGTGGTATAACTTATGGTTATTCACATAGGTATACTTGTCATTGTTAAATCTATTCTTGAAGCAATACATATCTAGTATATGTCCTTGTCTATTACATACTTAAAGGTATATACCTTTTGAACAAGATTCGCTAGATAAGTTATAAGCTTGTGGTCAAGTAGTATACAGAAATTTAAAATCCCTTTGGTAAAATGGGAAAAATGGTCAAGTAGTATACAGAAATTTAAAATCCCTTTGGTAAAATGGGAAAAATGGTCAAGTAGTATACATAAATTTAAAATCCCTTTGGTAAAATGGGAAAAATTATCTTAATTTGTAGAGTGGGGATCATTAAATTTTTTTTTTTTTTTCTTCAGGAAAACCTTAGTTACCAGTGTGTATGGAGATTAATTAGTGAAAAAGGGTTTTGGTGTGAGGTGATTATTCAAAATTATATCTTATTAAAACCCCAATAAAAAAGGCACAATGGATCCATCATTTGGAAGGTGATGGTTATAGCCTTCCCTTTAATCGACTGATGACTTACTTAGAAGGTTGGAAAAGGCACAAGAGTTTGTATTGGCTTGGACCTATGGATAGGTAGTGGTATCAATCATAGTTTCATAGTTTGATTGATATTCTACATCAAAAAAGAATTTTCTTGCTTAGTCAGGTAACTTCACTAGATTCAACAATTATATGGAGTAAGGGTGGAAAATTGTTGGCTTATTAGGTCTAAGAGGGAGGGATGCTTATGATTGTGAGAATTATGTTTCTTCCCTCAAATCCAACCATGTGAGAATTCGTGATGTAGAAGATGAGTTGTATATTCCAAAAGTTGGATATCGTACCTTAAGCACTATTGAAGAATATGAATAACTAGTCTAGTGGTGGAAATTGCTTCAAAAGTTTAAATGCACACTTAAAATTCAGATAATTGGGTGGTTGATTCTTAAAAACAAGGCACTTACTTGGGATAACTTAAAGAAATGTGGAAAGCAAGTGTCGAGCTAGTGTTTTTTTATGTAAGGAAAGTGATAAAATGAAAATATATTTGTTCTCGTCTTGTTCTTTTACTCTACATGTATAAAAGGAATTGGAGTCTTTAACTAG
The DNA here is from genome assembly GCA_000966675.3 of Picea glauca. Taxonomy (NCBI): domain Eukaryota; kingdom Viridiplantae; phylum Streptophyta; class Pinopsida; order Pinales; family Pinaceae; genus Picea; species Picea glauca. The sequence goes on from JZKD02S1742145.1 coordinate 1,240,662, forward strand.
TTTGAAGGGTTGTTAGAGGGGTTCATCACTCGATAAAGCCTTGAAGCTATTGTGTTCCAATATTGTTGTAAAAAGATATAAAATACTTCCATTGAATGTGGCCCAAGGGATATGGACAATGCACAACTCTCATATTTTCAAAGGAAGGGATGTGGGAGGTAGTAGTGTGTGGAAACATGAATTTGGGTTGAAGTATGGACGCAACGATGGGTCAACATAGTTCAACAATTGGGCAAATTTCTTAAGGGGAAGAAGATAGCAACACATAGTTGTAGTAGGCAATGATAACAATAATAAAACTAGACAACAATAAGGCAACGATAAAAGGAGCATGATTGTTATCAAAGGGTCTATGCATATCACCGAAGAGAAGCCGGTAACACAAATCACCACTGAAAAAATTCATAAATCAAGTTGATAGGCCTATTTTGAGAGGGCATGCCAAGTAGATCCCCCACGATGTTGTGTTGGTGGTGGAATTTTCTTCCGATAAAACCACTACATTAGGTATAAGTTAGTTTGGGACTCAGTACCAATAAAATTGGTCTTAATGCTATTTGCAGAAAGAGGTGTACAAAAATTACAAATCTTCAGGGACTCTCTTTTATTCATCAACTAGATGAATGGAACAAATTCCTTAGACAATCACATTCTAAGACCAACATTTGAGGAGCTTCAAAATGCCAGTTATGTGTTTAACATCATCTCCTTTCAATGTGTATTCATAAAGAGGAATGTGGAAGCTAACGATCTTTCAAGATTTGGTTTGCATATGGATGAATAGACTTGATTTATCATGGAGCATGTGGATGGGCAAGACAATGAATTCTTCCACAATTCTTTTGTTTAGAGTTTGATGCTTTATTTCAATTTATAAAATTAATGAACTTTTTTATTCGAAAGATTTTATAGAAATCTAGATGAATCTTATTATTATAATATTGTATAAAATCTTTTTATTATGATACTATATAAGATTGTTGTGCGGAGGGGGTCCCTTCTCTCACAATCGAAAAGATCTCATACACCAATTTGATATTTGACTTAGCTATGCCCTTAAAATTAGATTATTATTATTATTACTACTACTAACTAATATATAATCTTATATAGATCTACTAACAAAATAAACATTATAAACTTTTATTAAAACATATTGAAAATATAACATTTTACACATCTACATTATATCATTTTATTGACTTTTAATAAAATTATGATTAAAAAAGTATTATCTTCCTCAAAAATACCATACTCTATAACTAAATATTTATCTACACACTTTTTTAATAATCAAATAATAATTATTATTTATTTATAAAAATAAATAAAATTTATTATTTATTTATAAAAATAAGTTAATAAATATAATAGAGATTTTTCATTTTAAAAATTACATTTAATTTAATCATAAATCACTAATATGGCAAACTATTATCCTCAGAAATACCATACCATACAATTAAATATTTGTTCCACATCGTCATCAATGATGGTTGTTTGTAAATTTTTAATTATCGCATACCATGTTTTATAAAATTACATTTAATTTAATCATAAACCACGAATATAGCAAACTATTATTCTAAAAAATACCATACCATATGATTAAGTATGTGTCCAAACATCGTCATCGATCATAGTTATCTGCGAATTTTTAATTTAACGAGGGAAATTGTTATTAAAGTATAAAAGATTTAAAAGAATTAAAAGTGGAGGGAAAGAATTATGAGAAGATTAAATTAATGATACTAAAAGTATATAAAAAGATAATTAATTGATAATAAATAATAATCAAACAAACAAATAATTAGATGTTAAGAAAAATATGACATAATTTAGATAAAAACTAGCATAGACCTATTCTACGAAGCGTTGAGAGGGATAAAATTTTTCAAGGTGCAAACCATTTCTTTTACACTCTAAAATGGGTTAAGGAGGAGATAATGGAGCCAAAGATGGAGCGACGGGTGGAGATACTGGAGCTCAAAGTGCTAGATAATGGAGTGAGAGGTGCATTAGACTAGACTATTCATTTATATTCCTTTTCATTTACTTATTTACTTATTATTATTATTTAAGAGTGACACGTGTCAAATCCACATTGAATTTATGCAATGCCCCTCTCGACCCAATAATTAGATGCTAAGAAAAATGTGACATAATTTAGATAAAAAAAGAAAGATTGAATACATTTAGGGAACAATTGAAATCATAGGTGAAAGGAACCAAAGTATTGCTTATCCTAGGATTAAATTAGAACATAAGAGGGTGGGGGAGGGATGTTGCAAGGGAGCTCTAGATTAGAAAAAATGAAGATAAGGAAACAAACAAGGGGAGGGGGAAAAGGGAAACCAGAGGAAAGAGAAACACATTAGGTTGGTTTCCTAAGGCGATGAATGATAGGCTTCCAAGATTAGTTGAGTTTATAACCATCTTCACGATTAAAGTTGTTTGGATGTTTTTCAATTTCTAGAGCTTTGCGAATGACACATGATGAGTAATAGGACGTTGAGGCTAGGATTATGGTTTGGTCAAAACAAATTAAATGTTTAGATTTGAAAGAGTGTTCAACAATAACTGTTTTTGAGATGCGATTGTGAGTTTTGTCAACTATGTGCTCTTTGAGATGATATTTGAAGGATTTGCTAGTTTGACCAATGTATGCTTTACCACAAGAGTAAGGAATTTGGTAAACTCCTAGGCCAGGCATTCGGTCAGATTTATCCTTGGTGTATTTGGAATATTGTTTGAGGGTTTTGGAGGGCTTGAAGACGATTTTGATGTTATTTTTAGTGAGGATTTTGGATATGTGATCAATAGTGCCTTGGATGTATGGAAGAGAAATGAGGGTTGGGGGGGAGAGAAAAGGGAGATTTGTTCGATTTTGGCTTACAGGATGAATGAAAAGCTTTGTTTGTTTGAGAGCTAGTGTAACCATTTGACAGAATGGCCTTGGTTAGGTGGGATTTTTCTTTCTCAAGGAATTGGGTGTCAAAGATTCAAATGGCTTGAGTAAATAGAGTTTTGAGAACAACAGATTTTTGAGTAGGATGATGATGGGATTGGGCATGAAGTTATCTGTTAGTGTGAGTCTTTTTTCGATAAAATTGGTGGGTATGGGAACCATTGGGAGGCGATATATGAGAACATCTAAAAAGGGGAGGGAACTATCCTTTTCCATTTCCAGTGAATTGGATATGGGGGGAAATGCTATTTAAATGGTTGAATAAGGAAGTCATTGAGGAGCGAACATGTGGCCAGATAACAAAGATGTCAACAAAAAATATGAACCAACATTTAGGTTTGAGATGAAAGCTATTAAGGGCCAAGGTCTCAAAATGATCCATGAAAATGTTAGCTACCAGGGTGGATAAGGACGACCCCATGGTTGTACCTTCGGTCTGTTCATAGCAGGTACCTTTGAAGATGAAGAAGTTAAATTGATATACGATCTTTTTATTTAGAGGATAAAAGATCTCTTTTGTATAATGATTTGACTAGTTAAGCTATGGAGGTATACACACCTATCCTCGTCTAGATCAAACATGCGATTTCCATCCTCATCTCGATTAAGCATGTGATTTCCATTCTCTTCTACCATACATGTGATTTTCGAAAAAGAAAAAACTTGTTCTTAACTTTTAGATTTACTACATCTCTTCCACCATAAACTATTAAACCACATAGCCAAAAAGTCAAAATTTCGATATATATACAAAACATTTTTAATTAAGTGTAAGCTATATTAGAACTAAATAGTTAATTGTTTTTCTAAATGTAATTAAATTGCTTGTGTTATAATAATTGATAAGAACATGTGTTTTCTTAGTGTAAGATATATTAGAACTTCAGTGGGCCCAATGGATAAGAACACGTGTTTACTCCTTGGAGGTTACAAGTTCAAATCTAGAAGGGTAGGATATGTACATTAATGATTTTTTTTTCAAACCACATAAGTCATAACTTATCAAATCATTTGGCGATCAAACCATATTTGTAAAAAAATTATATTAATTATCTTAGGTGAAAACAATAATTAACAAAAAAAATCTCATAGTATAATATTTGGAAAAAAAAAAAACTTTCATATCAAGTAGAGGAAACTTACAATAAAAAGTAATGGCAATGGAAAATATCTTTAGAGATACATGGAAAAAATTCTATACACTAAAATACAACATGATATACTAGGTACATGTTGAAAGAAGTGAAAAAAATAATAGAAGTAAAGTATTAAAAACATTTTCTTTTCTTACATAAATTTACATGATTTCAATTGAAAAATCATGTTTTTCCCAATAGTAGTTTCTATTAACTAATCATTCATACATAGTGAATATACCCCAAAAATAAGATGCATAATCACGCAAAAATATTAAGAAAACCTATTATATGTTCATGGAAAATGTTTATATTTAGGCTAAAAATATTGGTGTATGCATAACTATAATCATAAATTAGGCTACAACTTTTTTATTTTTAATGAAAATATGAAAATTTTTAGTCTAAATTTCTTCAAAAAAATCAAAATTTAGCCAAATTGACTAGATCTAGCTTAAAAAAAAAAACATTGATGTACACCTTAGTAGACTTAGTAGTCCCTTGTCCCATAAACAAGAGATCTCATACACCAATTGATGTAGTGACCTTAAAAATAGATTATTATTATTAGTATTAGTTATTTCTAAAAAAATATTGACATTAATGAATAACAATACTTTTTTTAAGAAGAAATAAAATTTGAATTGTTGTTTAGGAAAGAAGAAAATAATTGAAAAAATTGGTTTTCATTTTATTATTATTATTTTTAATTAAAAAATTGATTAATATTTATAATATGAAGAAAAGTTGACTAAAAATAAATATGTAACATATGTTAGATAGTAAAATTTGAATTTGATTAAGAAATATAAAATTATTTCCTTAAATTTATCATTAATCTATTTTGTATATGAAAATAAAAAGCATATACTAATTTCATATATAATTAAAAGCATATACCAATTTCGTATATGAATATGATATACTCATTACCAAGTTTGTACTCAAATTGTTATAATATATATGTTATAATAAATATATGAAAAATAAATTAATAAAAAATAAAGACAATCATATTTCTGGCATATTGTAAGGTGGACGTTAGTAAAAGTTTTCAATTGATGACTTAAATACAAGTTATGTCTTGTCTCGCATGTTAGGCATTTTCTAAGGACATCTTTCTGTATTTTAATAATTGTTTGTAAGAATAAATTTGTTGGTATTTGTTGTCATTATTATTATTATTACGACGACCACTGAGTGGAGTGCATAATGCAACTTAGTGCCCTTTCATAATAATACGAATAATCAATTTATTTTCTTAGAGATTACTCAATATTTGTATAATGAGGAATCATGAACAAGTCAAGGATTTAAAGGTTGACTTGTTGAGGACGTGAAGAGGAGTCATTTTTTATCATGTGCATGTGGAGGTTTGATTTTATTTTATTTTTGGGATTTGCTTATTCCCATTGTGTTTATGTTGGCCAAAGATACCAAAGGAAGGTTCCCTTTGTTTTTAGTTGTCTCATTGGAATCCTTTATCTTATGATCCTGATATGTTGACTTACATTGCAAGTCAACACTTAGTTAAATAGATATTAGGATGGTAAGTGGAAAGGTAGAGATGCATATATAAAGTTAGGTTTGCGATGGTTTGACTTGTATTAGGTTTTGCTTTATGGAGTACTAAGCATTGAAAAGTTGAAATGGTGGTTAAAGTTTTATTAAGATTATCTTTGTTATTATTTTATGTGATGGTCTTTTTACATACAAATAAATATGGTCCAAGTTTTGATAATCAATATATATATTATCTTTATATGGTAGGTCAAAGTTTTTTTCTAATTGTAAACAACTAAAATAAATTTATACATCACTTTCATGTTTAGTAAAATTTATCTTCTTTTATTTCAATCACCAAATTTAAAACTCATTGGATGTTTACCACTATATGGTTGATATAGAGTTCTAGTTGTTATAGAGTTCTCATGAAGAGAAAAAAATGATATTTCAATTTAGAAAAAAAATACAAAGATTCCCACAAATGGATAAGTTATAGTATTTAAGAAATTGGTTAAACTAGTTTGTTTTATGTGATCACTACATGACTTTGAAGAAGAGACAAAGTTGATGGTTTATTACTAATAAAACAACACTAAAAGAAACAATTTACACCTATAAAACCCCAACCACTACCACCATTGAATATGGTAATGAAGGTTTTTTAGGCAAACATGTCTCCTTCTTTCGTCCAACACCTTTTGAGCATCAATCAATCGTCATCTAAACAACATGCTATCAATCATTCCTATTTAGGGTTTGACTTAGTTGAATCCTAGTTCATATTCATAACCCAACAACTCAACTAGATGTAAAATGTCATTTCTTTCTTAAAACCACAAGAGTTTACCATTAATAGCCTGCATGAAAAAAATAAAGTAATTTTGTTTCACAATTCCTCCATAACCTAAGGTTGTTGTGGCTATTGTTCCAATTGTTGAGGCATACCCTTACAATATGTGTCTTTAAGACTAGACCATCTTTGTAACACATGGGTGGATTGTTTCATGCAAATATTTTCCACATCATACCGCAACAAGAGATGTCTTTGTGTTCGACAACACAAGTATTCCAACATAGGACGAACACCTTCAGTAACCACTCACACAACTAGATCAAATATCAACACACCAATGTTTTGACGTGGTAAAACCCCTATGGGGAAACATCCACGGCCCCAACCAACGTGACCACTTGGAGCAGTTTATTAATGCAAAATAAAAAGATTACAAAAAGATTTTACAAGAGAGTTTCTCACAATCGATCATCAGCAAATGACCCTCCATGCTCTTTAAATAGAGATCATGGACCAATCGGGTGTTAAGCCACAGATCAATAGTCGTTAAGATCAAGGAGAATATGAACTGTCAGATCACTCTATGTCGGGAACATATCGTGACCATCAGATTTCCTAACTACAAATGCATACTAATGCATACTAGAGAAACACACTAAGAAACACATTTTTACCTAACGATACATTAGACCAAGTAGATCTTAACTAACCCCTTAGTGCCTAAATATCCTAACACTTTGAACCAAAGCATGGAAGAGTCTAAAACATTGGCTTATATCTTGGAATCCAAAATCAAATACTTATGGTGGACTATGGATTTTGTCTCCTCATTAATCCATCCAAGTTGTAGTTGAAGAGAACTCGGGCAACATACATGATGAGATTTAGATTACCTAAAAGATCCATCTTAACTCCGAATCTATCATGTGCCAAGAGGGATCAAATCCCTTGAGGTGCAAACCTTTTTTAGAGCACAAAAATCGAGGAAAGGTTTGCACCTCAAGGGATTTGATCCCTCTTAGTGCACGATATCTATAGAGTTAAGATGGATCTAAATTGGTTCCAATCATGAGTGTTCACATCAAAACTTTAGCTCCTAATCAATATGTATATGTATATGTTTTAGATGAATTTATCCTTTGAAACTTAATATGTATCATTTTTAATTATAGAGTACTATCAAGAACGACACTTCAAAAGCGACATGAGGATTAAGGCGAATGGTAATAAAGTAACAATGTTCAATGATGAAGATGAATAATAAGAAAGTAATAATAGCCTTACAATAAATACTAGATAGATTACGTAGTGACCAATCTCAATATGTCTTATTCATATTTTCTTTTACCCACATGTGCTAACTTTCTCATCTTTTCATATATGATATTGATTTGGAAGACCATTAAAACCTTTAACTCTAGATATATAACATTGCAGTGAAGGTCATACTATGTCTCTCTTGCTTTCCAATATTAATGGTTTCTTTCTCCAACCTCATATGTTCCTCATAATTCTATTTACTTTTTATTGCATGATTTTGATTTTAATGCATTGTATATATCAATGCATTTTATATATCTTAATATTATAATGGTTTTAATGTGAAAATGATAATAGATGAATCACTGATCCAGATTATGCTGAGAACGAAATGAGATACAAACGAAAAGATAGTAGAGAACACATAAATACAATGAAACCCAACTTCTATTATTGAATAAAATAGAAAAACATTGTAGAACACAAACTGGCTAGAATGGTGGTAGCTTATCTCTGAAGAGAAAGAGATCTTGGCTACACTCATTCACAAATAATCATTACATCACACTCCATTGCATTCTTAAAGGAGCTCCTTCACCTCGATTATATGAGAGAGAGGAAGAGGAGAATAATTCCCATGATGCATGTGGGTTAAATTGGTCTAAGTTTACGAAATGCCATAGGCATGTAAAACACTAGGACTTCCCAGCAGGTCACCCATCCCAATACTAATCTAGCCCAAAAATACTTGACTGTGGAGTTCTAATGAGATATAGTGCATTAATTTTGTAGGCATTACATTACATTACAAATGGAGATGGCATTACATTACATTCCCCATAAAAAGGGTAAATATGTTGGTTTATCAAAACCACAAAATCAAAAACATTGATTCAATGGAGAAGGTGGATGGCCACTGAGATCCACCTGGATCAATCCTCCCCCCTATTACACACCAAAATGTCACACTTGAGTTTCACACCCTAAGTGTCGCAAGTGACGTATGCACCTTATTAAGTGTCACATGCACTATCGCAAGTGTCATATGCACCTTACCTAGTGTCTCATTCACTTTGTCGAGTGTCACAACCCCTTGACACTATGAAATAAATTTGCCACAATCCCTAAGTCATGTTGGAAGAAGAAGCTCCATGATCTGACCGCAAAAACACACCTTTTTCTTGGAAAAATCAACCTTTTTTTAGCATTTTAGAAGGGTGGTGCTCCCCTACCCATACTAAGGGGGTGCCAATGCTCCCCTACCCATACTAAGGGAGTGCCACTGGTGCCTTGTGTTCAAATTTGGGGGAGCGCCAATCTTGTTAGGGGAAAATGAGGGATCCTCCACCTTTTCCTCAGGGTCAACTATCTTGGGATGAGGTTTGTTGTGGTCGACCCCTACTCTATGGCTCCATCTTAGGATCTAATCCCAACCTTAAGGAGCCATATCCTCAACCATTTCCCTCATTTTCTCATGGTGATTGTGCCTCTCAAGCCTATATATTGAAGGTATTTCCAAGGTGAAAGGAAGGAATCCATTAAAGTATCATCATTTTTATCTTGGTTCATTCGTGCAAGGGCAAGATGAGGATAGCTTTGAGAAGTGACTACATCATCAAGCATGATTTGTAAGTGCCTTCCTTGGATTTCCAATTAATATCAACTTGGCCTATTCCCTTCAATTTCACGTGTTCTACATATGCTTGTTTATTATCGTTTCAGTCTTCATAGATAGTTTTGCTTTATATAATCAACTAGAGTAGGAGGAAGATTTCCTTTGCTATTCTTTGCAGGGATTAAGTTGCATTGAGGAGCTTGGAGATCAAGCCTAAGGATTGGAGAAATGAGGACAAACATCGCAATAAGGTACGCCATATTCTTCTTCTCTCTTGCTTGCTTGATTGAGTTAGATCTATAGGGAAAGTGTTATATTATTTTCACGAGAAGTAGTGTCTAAGCGTCTGCGCTGGGTGCGTAGGGGGGTTAGAGGGGGGGTGCAGTGCCCCTGAATTTTTTTTTCGCACTGGGACGACATATTACTGGGACGACATATTTTCGGGACCACATGATATTTAGGTGGTTTTTCGACACATGGTTT
>JZKD02S1742145.1:1257391-1291378 GCA_000966675.3 Picea glauca
CTCACAAATATTAATCATTTTAATTACAAGTGAATAATAATAATGTATGAGTTATTAAATCTCATAAAATGCATGAGCACTTCATAAAAGCATTAATCAAACTAATATGAAAAATACATGAAGTATTTTTCGCACAAATGCATAATTAAATGCGTGAGAAATAAAACTCAAGAAAGCATCATTTAAATCCACTTAAACACTTTTGTCGCCACCTTGAAATCAACATGGTGCTAAGTTCTTTCACGTGCGGAGATCCATTCGGATCAATATCAAAGATTTCATAGTATAGAAGGTATGGAACCTGACGTTTAGGAACCTCAACGTAATGTTTCTTACGAAGGAATGATCAAAGATCAACCTTCTATGACAGAGAAGCGTAGCTCCTGGAAGTGTCCATAATGTAGAATAACCGGTCACAACCTTTATAGAAAGCCTTGCATCTTACACAAATCCTGTTTTTACTGATCCACTTGGCCTACCACTCACCGATCCACCATCCACGAGATATTTTTATGCCAATTCTTCTTACAAATTACCACCTAGTTCAACCACTACACAATCTTTTGTCTTGAATCCATCATCTTTTGGTTTTCCTGAAGGAATTGGGAATTTATCTGTATCCACAACTCCTATAGTTGATACTTTTGGTGCTTCTTCATTGATAGGAACATCGACCACCCATGTAACCCAAATTAAACCACTTACACATACATCTCCTTTCGCACATGGGTCAGATAATATTCCCGCTTCACTATTTCCACACATGCGCACACCAAGTGCTTTACTTGGTCATTCCATCAGTGATATGATCGACAGTCAAGTTGTTCACACAACCACAGTTATAAAAGCTACTCAGCCTCCATATCATACATCACAAATGAGTAAACCCTACATTGAAGGTCAATTTTCAATGGGAGGCCAACCTTCATCTAGGGGGAAACATTTAGTTGGAGGGAATTTTTTTACCGGGGGTAAACCTACATGGTTGCAACATCAACAAGCCTAGGGGAAAAATGCTCCTATAAGTCCTTCTATCCATACTACCACTAGCCTATATCTTGGAAAACCATTTCCAGGAGTCATTAATCCTTTGTGGGGTCAACCTAATCCAATGAGAATTCCTCTGCAAGGAACTTTTCCCTATCAATCCATAAACCCCATGATTCCGATGCAATAGTCCCTTCAACCACCACACATAGGGGAACCATCAGGTCAATCAAAATATGTAGGAGGTCCATCACATTACATGGGTGGACAATCAGGACAACCACCTTACATGGGTGGACAACTTGGGAAACCACCGTATATGGGAGGACCATCTAGCTTTTCCATCTCGCCGCAGCCTGGATTTGGTCCTACTAGTGTTTCCATGCCATATAGTTACCACCAGTATCCACACACCAACTGATAAATTCCATTCTTGGCTACATTAGATCTGCCAGATCTTTCGCGTTTGAAAAATGATCCCATTCAACATGCCCATTTTGGCCTGCCATCCCTACCAAATTACTGCCCGACATCTCGGAATTCGACGGAAAACCTGGAGAAGATCCTAACAATCATCTTATGACTTTCCATTTATGGTGTTCTTCCAACTCTTTGATGGATGATTCCATTCGTCTGAGGTATTTTTAGAGAACACTTACATGTGTAGAATCCAAATGGTATATTGAGTTGTTGTGTAACTCCTTTGTCAACTCTAATTCTCTTGCCATGGATTTCCTAACGCATTTTCAATTTCCTATATGTTATGAGACCGATACAAAACTTTTGACCTCACTCTGACAATCCTATTCCACCCACATATATGATCATATTCATGAGTGGAGACGATAGAGATAGTTGATTAAAGCTCCATTTCTGGACCAACTCCTCGTGGATTGGTTTATAAATTCGCCCTTTCCTCCCATTACCCATGATGTTGTTATGGGAAATGTTGTTACTAAGGAGAAAAATATCAACCATGCCCAGTAATTGGACTTGGTATATTCCTAGTCTATCACACTTTACGATCTGATCCCTAACGCTCCTCGCCCATCGAACGATCCATCAAGACCTGCTCTGGAATGAAGTTATGTTTCAAACACCACAACTACTTATGCCCATGCTCAAACCTCCAAGGTGAATGTGGTCTAATCCACTTCATTTCAGTAACTAGGAGGTAAGAAGAAAAACAAGGGTAAATCCAAGAAATCTTCTAATGAATAGGATAATCCAAAGGATGTTGATACTAAACCGAATAGGAAGGTTAAGTTTCCTTGCATTATTTGAGAGCAAGACCACTACATGAAATAATTCCCTCATTGTGAGGGAGTCACTAAATTTCTGAAGGGTACCTCCCAACTATTTCAACAACAACATCTGGTTTCACAAAATCATGCCCCTCTGCAAGGGGGCAACGCAGGTCATTCACACCATGGGGATGCTTCTTTGAGTGCTTATGAGGTGTACATGTTTAAGGCGGTTAATTTAACAAATCAAGAAAATACTTATGACACTCCTCTAGGTGATCAGGCTAATGGAAAGGCTATCACTCAACCCTCCACATCCACTCCTCCTCCATATTCCAATCATATTTAAATTAAGAAACCAATTTTTGATGCAGTGTTGCGCTCGCCCAAGAGCGTAATTCAAAAAGAGACATTTAATCCAAATACTTGTGTTGCCCAAAACTACAACATTTTTGAATATTTGGTGCAAGCGCCTTGTGCTATGTCAACACTCAAAGTTCTACAGAACTTTCCAAGTCAACGCAGAACCCTGTTGTCAGCCATTGGAACTATTGATCTAGAGGAATCGAACCTAATTATGTTTAATCTGGACTATTATAAGGAGAGGTTCTCCCACCACTTAACATTCCATATTCAAATTTTGGTTGGTGGAAAGAACATCCATCGCACTGTTTTAGATGAGGGAGCCTCCACCTATGTCATGTCTTTGCCATGTTGGAAATCCCTTGGTTCTCCTAAACTTACCTCGTCTCCTACCACCCTGAAAGCATTTGATGGATGTAGTTTCCAACCTCAAGGACTCTTGCAATATTTCACTATGACATTGAAGGGTAAGATTGTTTCGATCGATATCGAAGTGGTTGATGCACCCCTGGATTATAATTTGTTACTTCATCGTAGTTGGTTCTATGCGATGACTATCATCACATCTTCGATGTTTCTTATTTTACGATTTCCCCATCAAGGAAAGATTATCATTGTTGACCAAATTGACTATATAACTCCAGATATCCCCAATGTTGCAGCGAATAATGTCCCTTTACTAGGACATTCTAGTCTTGAGAGTGTAGGAGTAGGTCTTCTTAAGTATTCCTCGCTCAAGGGGGTTTTTCCTTTTCTCGCTTCTACCACTCCGTAGGTTTCCATGTGAAATATGATTTCGATTCAAGTGAGAGAATACTTATAATTATCTGATCCTTTGGTAGTACCTGGTCTCCATGATAATAGTTCTTTTCACGTCTTAAGCTTGTTAAAAAATGAAACGGATGCTCACAAGCATAGTTCATTATTTCTGTCAAGATCGTTAAAAAATGAAACGAAACCCCATCCATTCGAATCGAGTCTCACTCTGGATTGCATACTTGAACCTTCTTTTCCTTCGCCTAGTGAAAATGTTCCTATTAGTAACTAGATGCCTAAACGAGGAAAGAATAAGAGTCATCGGAGGAAACAATGCTTAGGGGGTAGGTCTCCAGCCTCTGGACATCATGTTGGAGCGAAGCCACTAGCTTTTATCATGCAAGCTGCGGGAAAAATACCTCTAGAGAGACACACTACAAGGAGTGATCCTCGCTTGGGGGTCATTCCCATCGTAACGTAGTATTTTTTTTTAGAACGAGCTTAGTCTTTGTTCTTTATCGTCCTCGTAAATAACTGAGAATAGGTTATCGATCCCAGTCTTTTTTCTTTCTCGTGCTCGTTAATACATGAGAATAGGTTACCAAGTACACTTTTGTCTTTTTTTCGGACTCGTAAAAGCTATACGAAAAAGGAACTCTTTGGAGTTTCCTTTAAGCTCTTTTCAGACTCCCTAAACATGAAAATATTTTCGAGTAAGCTTGCTTCCTTTCATACTCGTTAAAAGGTTTGAAAGGTTGTCTTTCGAGTGATAGTTTATCTCTTTTTCCACCTCATGAGACTAATTACGAAAAAGGAATACTTTAGTCAAGCATGATTAAAAGAGTTCACCCTTGTATTGTTTTACACTTTTTTTTTAGGCTTGGGAGACTAATTTTATGAAAAAGTCATCCATGGAGTCATCTTTAAGTTCTTTTCAGAATCTCTAAACATGAAAATCCACTGAGTTTACCTTCTTTGGGCTCGAAAAACTATGCATCGAAGGACCTATGTGAGTCCAATCTCCAGGACCCATATAGGGTCGAACCCCTCCTTCCTCAGGTTCATTAAACATATGTCGAGGGACTCATCCGAAGGATGAGCTATACTGAGCATATGTTACCCTCAAGCTCGTTAAAAAATAAAGAGGTACTCATCCATCATGATGGGGGAAAAATTGAAGGAAGTGGGTCAAGTTTTTGGAATCCTTTATGCCAACTATTATCACCCTTGAACATGCCACCTATTTGTGTCTTGTCTTATAGTTGGGTAATATGATTGTCTCTGAGTCATACCAATTCCATGCATCGTTATACTTTTTCATTCCAGTTGAAGAGTTCTCTTTCTTCCATCACATTATGTTGTTGGTACTCGTTGAGTCAATGCTTCCAAGTCATTTTTCATGCCTCATCATGTTCAAGGGAAGTTTCACTTCAAACCATCCATCTGCAATATTACTAATTTTCATTTCTTGTGTCAGTCCATACTCATTCGATCCACCATGTCATATCAATTTCCTATGTCGATTTCATGTCAATGATGGGGGATACATCATGGCCCTCCTTCGACGAGTCTGTTCCTCTCAACTTCAACACATTATCTAGGAGTTAGACTTAGAAACCAGTTAATACCTTGGGACCTGCATGCCTTAATGGCATGCCTCACTTTCGATAATAGGTTTACATCATTGAACTTTGATCGAATGATTCCACGAATGTTCGAACTCAACTCATTTATTCACATTCGATGGAATGTACTAGGGTACCTTGGGAGTCATTGTCATCATTGACGATTTCCCTCGCACTTGTTAACGATTTACCTCAATGATCGATAATCAAGTGGTTTCTACAATGTTCGACATCAAATCATCTATTCACACGGCTAGATTCATATTGCATTGGGATCGGGAAAAAGACCCTGGGTTGGGCGCTCACTCTGTTATGTGATTTTCCTAGGCTGCGATTGAGATCATTTGAGCATGTAAAACATTTCAGTACAATCGCCATGCTGGAAATCTTACTAATATATATATTGTCACATAGATCCACATTGTATTGATTTGTGGCTATGTTTTGTCATCTCGTGGCTCCATTATGTATTTTTCGTGGCTGCGATTAGTTCATGTCATGGAGGTATGGATCCAAATTGTATCTATGGTGGCCATATCCTTAGTCAATATTCTCATGGATCCGCAGTGTATTGGTTGACATCCATGCTCTGAGTCATCTCGTGTTCCGAGCATAGGTATGCCTACCTCAGAAATGGAACATATTTTTATACTAACTCATGATTGTTTGCCAGGTTCTTCTACTCCAACACCCTTGTATTAAAGAACTTAAAAAGTGTTTCAGCCATTAGTTTCTCTTTTGACCTCACACTTTAGGGGGCATCTGTTACACACCAAAATGTGGCACTTGAGTTTCGCACCCTAAGTGTCACAAAGTGATGTCTACACCTTGTTAAGTGTCGAATGAACCATCGCAAGTGTTGTATGCAAATTAACTAGTGTCACATTCACTTTTCTGAGTGTCGTAACCCCTTGAAACCATGAAATACATTTTCCATGATCCCCGAGTCATGTTGGAAGAAGAAGCCTCATCATCTGATAGGAGAAACACACCCTTTTCTTGGAAAAATTTACCTTTTTTGAGCAATTTAGAAGGGTGGTGATCCCCTACCCATATTGATGGGGCACCAGTGCTCCCCTACCCATACTAAGGGAGCACCATTGGCATCCTGTGTTCAATGCTGGGGCAACACTAATATTGTTAGAGGAAAATGAGGGATCCTTCACCTTTTCCTAAGGGCCAACTCTCTTGGGATGAGGTTTGTTGTGGTCGACCCCTACTCTATGGCTCTGTTAGAACTAGAAATCACCTTCAGATTGCATTGAAGGTAAGCCCAGTACCCATCATTTTATATGTCACAGGTAATTGAGTTTTGAGTGGTGAAATGGAGAAAACTCGATAATAATAGCATTCCAACTCATAAATCTGAACTAGCATGCACCAACCATTGAGGTCTTGAATCAACTTCAGTCAATAAGTTGGAGTAAGGGTGAGTAGGAGGAAGATTTAGTGAGAAAGGTGTAGAGGTCTGCTATGAACATCAGATTTTCCAGCAGCCCAAGGAAGAAAAACTTAAACACAAGGTTCTCTTGGATTCAAATTTAAAGGAAGATGAAAGAAATCATAACAATACTATAATCAAACATTTATCATAATACGATTACAAAAATCCATGTGAATAAATAAACATGAACTCTCTCAGTATCAGAGGCAAATAAGATGGAGTGAGAAGGCTGACTTAGATTAACCAAGATGTCTCAAAAACAAATACATAACCAAAGAACCGGTTGTTCTCAATCAAAATATTACAATATCAGGGAGCCTAGCTCAACCATTCCACCTTAAAAAAATATCAAAACTGGCTATATATACTAAAATGATGCAACCAACAGGAATGTGATCAGATCATTTCCTTCAAAGCCTTAAGTCAGTGCCCGCTATGTCAGGTTGTGCAGACCTCATTATGTTAGACGCGAGCCAGGCATAGTTATGTGCTTTATAGGAAAAATTGCCCATAAGGAAGCTTCAAATCATAAGTGTGCCTTCATGGCTTCTCTTTGCAATGTTTTCCATTTATGGGATGAGGCGAGGTCTCAACTGCTGATCAAAATATTCAATAACTATCTTCATTAGGATTAAGACTGGGCCTGAGACCCACACCTGTTCTCAGACGGTGCCAATGACTTTTGCGAGTCCATCCTGATGCCTCGAGGCCATGAATGGTCTTTGTATGTGACCAATGCGAGCTTTGCAGGTGGCAGTTTGATATCATATGCACAGGGGTGATGTGAAGCGAGGTGCTTTCGACCTTTGGCACAATTCCTCTCCATCGCTCCATCCTCAATGTGACCTAGGGCCATGACCCTACGCAATTGCGCGATTGCGGGCGCTACCAAGGGTGGTCTGAAAGAAAACCGCTTTAGTCCCCGCAATTCACCATGAACCACCACACATCCCTTTCCAAAAACCATGGTTCCGATTGTGAGCTCTCCTTAAAATTTTAAAACGTGCACACCTTCCGACCCTGCAATGGAGTGTGACCGTTGATATTGTGATCTGAGATGAGGCTTCCTGATCAATGACGCAACTTTGGCACTTTAGATTGATGGATCAGATCTTCCCTCTTCGAATCAACGACTTAGATATGCTTCGTGAATCAACCTTCAGGAATTTCAATTCTCAAACCACATTTCCCTTTAAGCAAAACCTCCAAAGCTAAGGATCTGATGACGCATGGCATTATTGATAATTGAACGGTCCAAATCTATTTCGGGCTTCAGCCATTTATTTTGAGCATGGAATGAGTTTCTCTGAGTGATGTGCTTTGTGCTCATGGCTGCGGCCTGCGGCCCTTGACAACTTTATGTGATAACATTTGGCTCCACAGGGGATGGCATGCTCCCTGCAAGCTGCCAAGAACAAGTAGTTCCAGTGCCTTAGTTGTTGGGCTATGAAGTCATGCTCTGAAACATCATATTGAAGAAAAAAGGCCGTCACGTACACTATTCTAAAAATGAAAGCAAACACACTTGCTCCCGAGGGAGCTTATTTATGTACAAAACCTAAGTTAACTGAATTTTACAAAATGCTAGGTAAAAGCAAACTTCCACCATAGCCATTCAAACTGTTTGATAACTGAATCCTTCACTTCACTACAAATGATCCATAAAAGACAAGGAAAGTGTGACAACTGACTAATTTCATTCTTATGATCACCCATATTACCTTTAAATGATGATAAAAAAGATCAAGCCTGCATGCTCCAAAGCATTTGAAAAGTGTAACTTTATGTACTCATCGACAGGGTCATGAAACTGAAGGCAATGCATGATTAACTTATGAAAGGCTCCCTTCACTGTTTCAAAGCTGCTGACAACTTGCTTGATGTCCCCTACATGCACACTTGATTGAAAGACAACCACATATATTTGTGGGTCCAGAAGATGTTTACTATGAACTATA
The DNA here is from genome assembly GCA_000966675.3 of Picea glauca. Taxonomy (NCBI): domain Eukaryota; kingdom Viridiplantae; phylum Streptophyta; class Pinopsida; order Pinales; family Pinaceae; genus Picea; species Picea glauca. The sequence goes on from JZKD02S1742145.1 coordinate 1,265,769, forward strand.
GGTACAAGTGGAAGAAGGATGGATGTAGGTGGCTGCTGATCCATTGATGGCTATGGATTTACTTTAGGCTATGTATAAATGACCTCTTCATGTGCCTCAACTAAGGGCTTCTCCTAGTCAAATTTTGTCTTCCGTGACAAGGCCAACCTCTACATCATCCTTACTATCTTCATAGTGATCAAATACAAGATAAGATTATTGCTCATCATCGTTAGGATATTCATCAAAAGGGGGTTGTCTTTCATATCTATGATCAACCTTTAAATGAATAATTTTCTTAGGAAAATAACTGTTAACAAAGTCTATTTCAAGAATAGTAGTAACTGCTGCTCCTAGCTATTAATACACATGATTTCTATCAATATAGGGCTGTTCATTGATACATGATTTGAAGACAAAATAATCCACAACTTTTCCTTCATATGGACAACAAGAAAAAACTGCCTTACGCTCAGAGTTGAGATGATATTGACTTTGAATCCTGCTACAAGCTTAGAGGTTCTCCTCCACTTCTCCAACATCCATGAAAAAATGAGATAAATATGTTGATTTCCTTTCTCTCAGGTGAAGGACAAGATCTGAATGATGATCCATGACATAGTACACCATGGAAACAGTCTTTGTGGGTCTGATCTCTATAGGCATATTATGATATACATAGTAAAACCTCATGTTGAATACAACCAAGGCTTCCTCTTCCCCTCTCATGAAGGCATTAAAATCATCCCAATACTGATCAAGGGACTTGTTCTCACCCCACCACTTTAAAAATTAATTGCATAATTCAACCCATCAACCAATGGAGTCATCTCCCAAACATTTAAACCACACAACAACATCTCCAAACAATGAATTTGATAACAATCTCATGGCAACATCATCATGAGCAATCTCAAATTGACCAAAAAAGCTATCGAAGGAATCTACATGCCTCTCAACTGTAACATGATCTTCCCCAGAAAAATGAGGAAGATATTTAAAGAAATCAGGAGGATAAGGATGAAGATGATATGGAAGATTTAAAGGTTTAAACAACATGTCTTTGATTCTAGTTTGAAAACTAGTGGGCTAAATATGAGGCTTAACACACTGATGGCAAGGCTCAACAATAACAACAGGATGTGATGAGATTTGAGGAGGTTTTGGATCAATTTCAACCTCCTCAAGGATGCAAGGGTGATTGAATCTAGGAGGGATCTCAGTATGAAGTTTATCCTTATGAATAGGCTAAGTTGAGGATATAGGATCAACATCTACAACACAGGCATAAAGTATGGCTTCTTCCTCAAAATATGGATATATAAAGGAAGGTTGGTGATCAACTGAATAAACAAATCAAAATATGATCCTCTTTATATGTGAAGGGAAAAACAAAAAAGAGTTGATAAAGAATAACAAAAGTTCACGTAGAAAGCTCATAAGATGATACCTAGTCATTCCCTTCATCTTTCTGTCCATAGGATCTTCCCCAGTGGAGTCTCTGATTGTGGAGTCGCCAGGTAGATGATTATAGTCAATTTTTTGTATCCCTCTCTTGTCTACCATCAAGAATTGGATCTATGTCATTATTAGCCCTTGACCAAGTTTTGGAGAACCTTGGTCACATTTGACCATTTTTGGGACTTCAACAGGCTAGTCAAAGGCGGAGCGGAGATCGTGGGATCTCGACCCCTTCTTAGGGAATTTTTGGGTTTAGGTTTTATGTAATAGGTATGGGATGTCGACCCATGGGTTTACCCATGCCTTGGCCCCTTTTGTAATGTATAAATAGAAAGTTCGACGATGTAAGAAAAATAACACTAGGTCTAAGAGAGACGTTGTGATAAGTGTTATATTGTGTTGAGTGCAAGTGATGTAAGTAGCTGGATCTATGTGATTGAGTTAGAACTGTGCATACTGTGTGCATGAGAACTTGTAGGTATAAGTGCAAGTGACTGTAAAGAGGCTTTGTACTGTAACCTAGATCGGGGAAGGAGGATGCGGCGAGGTGCACACAGATATCTTGTCTTATGCGGAGTGGGTTCTTGTGGCTCCATGCTTGTAGAAGATTGAAAGAAGACAATAAATAAGAGAAGAGTTGGTGGACGTAGCCCCACACTGGGGTGAACCACGTATATCCTGTGTTGTGTTTTCTTTTTGCATTATAGTTGTTATGTTGTTGATGTGATTTATGCTTAGTGCAGTGATATATGTCAAATGCATCTGATATAGTAGCTTAGTGCTGAGTAATGTGAATGAATGATAGATCTGATCTATTTCTATATGCTAAGTGCTTGGATGTATTAGATCTTGTTGAATACTGCGTTTCTCTGTAACTAGGGTTTCAACCTGCGATGTGAATAAGGGTCAAATAATGATGAATGTTAACTATTAAGTGCTATGTTAAGTGTTGTAATCACAGATCTATGTCCAAGCTAGGTTGTAGACACTTGAGTCCTGCAACCACCCTTGCCTCTACCTCGGGTGAGACTTCATCTACTTTGCAGGTGTTGCCGAAAGGGACGGTAGTTAGGGTTTTGTTGGTGCGTTGTTGAAGCGTTGAACCCTGGTTTTGCTCCTATGCCAACAAATGGTTCAGTTGCCGGGACCTGAAGCTGTGATTACTAGGACCTGAAACTGTGATTGCTGGGAACTGAAGAAAATAAATCTCTGTGCGTAGATATGTTTATTTAGTGCGCAATATTCTACTTGACTGCGAAGCTCTGTGCTAAGAAAGGAATTAGATCTGAAGAAAGGAGGTAAGATCTTAAAGATTTGTGCTATGAGAAAGGTAAGATAAGTGAAAATTTTTGTTTTGAAAGAATGGATCTAGTTATGTCTAATAGATTTTGTCCTAGTTTGAAAACTAGGGCACAAATAGAAGAAAGAAGATTGGATATGAGTAGATATGATAAGAATAGTGCAAGATATGTTATTCCTATGCATAGAAAGAATGTTTGGACTAAAAAATGGATGCAGGATCCTAGAAAGAATTTTTTGCAGGTTAGTTACTGTGATCCCAGTGCGCAGTACAGGAAAGGTTGGGGGTCATTTAAAAGAAAGAGATGATTAACTCTTTGTTATAGTTGCAGAAGACCGGGACATATTACGAAGGAATTCCTTGGTAGAGGTCCTAGTTGTCTTTTTTGTAAAGCTATGGACCATGAAGTTTTAGATTTCCCTAGAATGATTGCTAAAGTTGAAAAGATGAATATGAGACAAGAAAACCATGAGACAGGCCAATAAACTAAGGATATGATAGAACCTTGGAAAGAATCAGAGACTGTATTATTACAGATGAAAGAAACCCTGAATGATCACAAAGATATCAACTTATCAGAGATCTTTAAAGAGGAGTGCATAGAAACAAAAATAGGAGATTTCGACATAATCTGTGTTTTGGATGAGGAAACATAGGTGAATATCATGACATAAAGAACTTGGGAAATTTTGGGAAAGCATGTTATGGTTCCTTCATTAGGAGGAATAGGGTTATTTAGAGGAAAGTTGATAACCATATGTGGAAGACTTACCCAAACATCCATGAGTGCTCATGGAACTTCGACATAAGAAGAATTTGAGATCATTAAATTTGTTGAGAATAACGCCCCATTTGCTATTTTGCTAGGAAAAACCTGGATTGAGAAAGATCAGACACGAAGGAAACAAGAAGAGGAGGATCTAGAATAGAAAAAGAAAGAACTAAGGGATTTCATGCCTAGGAGAATAACACACTTACTGGAAGAACAAGAGGACCAGTAGAAGCTACTGAGAACTAGAGATTTGGACGTCGAAGTTGAAAGAACACAAGAAGACTTGAAACACCTGTCTGTACAAGAGAGTAGAGCACCTAACCCAGAAAGAGAAGAAGTATTACCCTCGAACCCTATGAAAGACCCTCCACAGTGAGAATTTACTATGCCAAGAGGAGATAAGAACAATAATGGAAAGAGGAAACCAGTGACTCAGATTATAGGAAAGAAAGCCAAAAAGCTCACCAAGAAGAAAACAAAGTTAGAAAAATTACAAGAAGTTCCAGGGAGGACTTCACAGAAGGAAGGTTTGCAAAACTAGAACTTCGTCGGGATAGCAGAACAACGAAGATTGGCACTTCGCCACAGTGAAGCAATATGACCATTGGAGGCATCCCGACCATTATCCCGACTCTTCAGAATGACTCGAACCAGAGTTATGGCCAGAAAGATCGCCATTAGACCGTAGGGACCGCGCCATAATGGATGGAATTGCATTGATTGAGGTGTTCCTGCTTGTTGGAGGAGTTCGTTACAACGTTGTCTATTTATCCCATCGAGCGTTGCACTGAGAACACTTTTGCTAATTTTGATCATCTGAGCCCATAGAGAACTAGTTTCTTTCGTGTAGTTCCTATTGAGAGCTCGCCATCCATTCTATTACTGTGATTGTTTGATCATCGACTTGCGATACCTTATCTCGAGTGTTCATGTTGGGTGACTTCAACGAAGCAGAGAAATTCGTTGAAGAGATCCTCATAGACCTCATGACTGAGAATTTCATATCTATAGGAGTCCAAGCCTCATCGATGAGAGGAGTGCAAGCATCCCCGTCAACTGCTTGTGGATCTGGACCATCCCAAGCTACAATAGAGAAACGAACCAAGCATCGTGATGACTTGGCGAATGCGAAGCTCATCCCATCTATCCTGCCTGATTATATCCCACCTCTGGCTGACGCGGTGAGCGTGAAAGTGTCCCAAGGGACTTCGACTACACCTTGATTACTTCATACCTCTTGAAGGGGATACACACACTAGGACCACAATTAGGACAAATCATGACGTTGAAGATCAGTGACTTCAACTTGGGAGATCGAAAGAACCATGGAATGCTCGCCCCATAAAGGTATTTGACCAGGACCAAGGGGAAGAAGTCAAAGATCATACACCAGCCATGGACTATGGACATCGTGAGGTCCATTATCCTGAACATGATGAAGATACCACACTTTAGAAGGCATCGAGAGGTTAACACATGCGTTAAAATCCTGTTGTCTTGCTTCCATGGCGATCATCTGTGGTTGGACAGACACATCACCATAGATTCGGCGTTGATCCATCAGATCACTGGGTTAAGCATGCAAGGACCAGACCCACAATAATTTTATCTAGGGAAGGCTATAGATCGTGCCTTGGCGTAGTAAATTAAATATACTTATGACGATGTGGAAAAGGGGAAGCGAGGCTACAAGGTAGCTTCCATTCAGAATGGCATAATGTGCCTAGCCTTCCAGTTGATCGATGGTAAGATAGTAAGGAAGAACAGACCCACACATGTCACAGGGTTCATTGTTGACCTCGCGAGAAAATGCATGGAAGGGCTACAAATGAGCTGGGCAAGCTACCTCGTCAACCAGTTAGAGAAAGACTGCCGCGAAGCTCAGGATCAGGGCTACGAGTTCCACTTCAGTTGGCTGTTGATCCTCATCACTTTCATTTCTTGGGAAATGCCAGAGGGTGCGACCTTCCCTAACATTGAGCCATTAGAACCCTTAGCTGTGAAGTTCACCACACTCTAGTATTTGAGCAACATGGCGAAACAATGGAAGTCAAACGTGGTGTTCCACACCTGCTACCTGCAGTTGAAGAGGGATATTGAGTATTTCCCTTGGATGATGCTGAACACCTTGCAAAGGTTCAGACCATTTGTGAAGTTCCGTGCAGATATACATTTTATTTATATCATTGCTCACAGAGACGAACACAAAGAAGAGCTACATAGTTACTATAAACTCACAGAGGAGGAAATGGAAGAAATCACTAAGGAATGGTCTATAGAGTTCCTTATACCAGTCGACCAGGCAGAACCATCTGACCCTGACCTTAGTGATAGTCCTGTGGTTACTCGCGAAGAGTATGATGCACCCAACAGTAGCAAAAGGAAGAAAAAGGAAGAGGTATAGGACCTGAACAGTGCATCAAAAGAGACTGCTTCAGACTCACCGGGAGGGGGAGGTGATGAAGAAGTAGACAAAGAAGAGGACAAAGGAGAAGAAGACAAGCAAAAACAAGGTGAAGTAACACTCCTAATGATCCTACTGATGAAGCTAAGACCTCCAAGAAAAGAAAGGTTTTCCCCATGAAACCTACATCGCAGAAGAAGTCCAAAGCCAGTAAACCACAGATGAAGACTTTGCTCACGATGGATGACACATATTTCACCATCACCGCTATCTCAGATACCTCAGAAGATATCGTACAACACAATGAAGCCAAACAAGAGACCATGTATGAAAGAATTGAATTAGAGTTGAAAGGGGTACAACAAGCCCTCTACTCCAGTTGCTTAGTGTCTATTGCGCCCTCATCATTAGAAGGAACATAGTCGGGAGATGAACCTGCCTAGATACGCTGAATAGTAGATGCGACCAAAGCTTGCCTTCATCATGTTCAGGAAGAAAAATAACATGCCACATAGGCCTTAAAGCAAGAAAAAGAAGAAGCCATAGAACAACGTCAGGTTGTGCAATAGGAAAAAGACAACATCCAAGCCAAGTTTGTAGAGGATAGAGCACAGATCTAGAAGAAGGAACAACTGCTCGCAGAGAAGATTGGAGTTAAATAAGCAGTCAATAGAGCACTTTGCTCTGTGACGGGCTTAGAACAGATGGAAGAAGACCTAATGGAAATCCAAGTAGGGAAGCTTGCTGAAGCCATTCAACAGCTCCAACAGAGGATAGCAGAACTAGAGTTACAAGAAATGCCAAGCACTCCGTAGGAAGTGCGAGACCAGAGAGAAGAAACTGCCCAAAGCACATTCTAGAGAATCAAGGCATTGGCCTTAAAATGTAAATAACTCATCATTCAAACTGTGCAGACTTATGAGCGCCTTACATAGGACCCTGAACTAAGGATACTGGAGTCACAACTTCAAGAGGCCAAGCAACAAGAAGCAATAGTGCAAGTGCAGTTGAATAAATTATCAGTGGTCGAGAGGATGAAACGATCCCAAAAATAATGCATGGTTCAATAACAGGTCCATGCCATCCACAACAAGGTCATGGAAGTGACTCAGCGACTCCAACCAGTGCAGGATGCAGCTTGCATAATTTTTGAGGAAATTGAAGGATGAGGTGCAGAATTGGAACAAGTGGCCATCATAGTGGAACAACGCTTTGAAGGACCTATGCAGGAGAAGGTTATTCAAGAGTTCATCGAGCAGGAAGCTCTGGCGAAGAAACAGGTCAAGGAAGCTCGAGCCAAGCTCGAGGAAATTGAGGTACAGTTACCCATATTAGAGTGACTTGGGATGAGTCACAGGTGACTGTTGGGGTCTATTGGCCCTTGACCAAGTTTTAGAGAACCTTGGTCACGTTTGACCATTTTTGGGAGTTCGAAAGGCTCGTCAAAGGTGGAGCACAAGGCGAAGCAGAGATCGTGGGATCTCAACCCCTTCTTAGGGAATTTTTGGGTTTAGGGTTTATGTAACGGGTATGGGATGTCGACCCATGGGTTTACCCATGCCTTGGCCCCTTTTGTAATGTTTAAATAGAAAGTTAGACGATGTAAGAAAAATAACACTAGGTCTAAGAGAGACGTGGTGCTAAGTGCTATATTGTGCTGAGTGCAAGTGATGTAAATAGTTGGATCTATGTGATTGAGTTAGCTCTGTGCATTCTGTGTGCATGAGAACTTGCAGGGTTAAGTGCAAGTGACTGTAAAGAGGCTTTATACTGTAACCTAGCTTAGGGAATGAGGATCTGGCGAGGTGCATGCAGATCTCCTGTCCTATGCGGAGTGGGTTCTTGTGGGTCCGTGCTTGTAGAAGATTGAAAGAAGACAATAAATAAGAGAAGAGTTGGTGGACGTAGCCCCACACTGGGGTGAACCACGTATATCACGTGTTGTGGTTGCTTTGTGCATTATAGTTGTTATGTTGTTGATGTGATTTATGCTTAGTGCAGTGATATATGTTAGATGCATATGATATAGTAGATTAATGCTTAGTAATTTGAATGAATGCTAGATCTGATCTATTTCTGTATGATAATTTCTTGGATGTATTAGATCTTGTTGAATACTGCGCTGCTCTGTAACTAGGGTTTCAACCTGTGATGTGAATAAGGGTTAAATACTGATGAATGTTAACTTCTAAGTTCTCTGTTAAGTGTTGTAATCATAGATTTGTGTCCCAGCTATGTTGTAGACACTTGAGTCTTGCAACCACCCCTGCCTCTACCTCGGGTGAGACTTCATCTGCTTTGTAGGTGTTGCCGAAAGGGTCGGTAATTAGGGTTTTGTTGGTGTGCTGTTGAAGCGTTGAACCTTGGGTCTGCCCCTGTGCCAACAATTGTTCTTCCTAGGGATCTCTTCAATCTGCTCAAATCCATCCCTGACAACGATGCCATTTATGTTATCACTAGAAGTCACCTTCGAATTCCATTGAAGGTAAGCCCAATACCCATCAGTTTATATTTCATAGGTAATTGAGCTTTGAGTGGTCAAATGGAGAAAAATCAATAATAATAACATTCCAACTCAAAAATCTGGACTAGTATGCACCAACCATTGAGGTCTTGAATCAACTTCAATCAATAAGTTGGAGTAAGGGTGAGTAGGAGGAAGATTTAGTGAGAAAGGTGTAGAGGTATGCTACGAACATAATATTTTCCAGCAGCCTAAGAAAGAAAAACTTAAAGACAAGGTTCTCTTGGATTCAAATTTCAAGGAAGATGAAAGAAATCATAACAATACTATAATCAAACATTTATCACAATACGGTTACAACAATCCATGTGAATCAATCAAACATGAACTATATTAGTATCAGAGGCAAATAAGATGGAGTAAGAAGGCTGACTTAGATTAACCAAGATGTCTCAAAAACAAATTCATAACCAGAGAACCAATTGTTCTCAATCAAAATATTACAATATCAGGGAGCCTAGGTCAACCATTCCACCTTAAAAAAATATCAAAAATGCCTATATATACTAAAATGCTGCAACCACCAGGAATGTGATCATATCACTGCCTTCAAATCCTTCATTCGACACCCGCTCTATTAGGTTGTGCAAACCTAATTATGTCAGACGCGAGCCGGGCATAGTTATGTGCTTTACAGGAAAAATTTCCCATAAGGAAGCTTCAGATCGTAAGTGTGCCTTCATGGATGCTCTCTACAATGTTTTCCATTTATGGGATGAGGTGAGGTCTCAACTACTGCCCACAATCTTCAATAACTCTCTTCATTGGGATTAGGGCTTAGCCTAAAACCCATAACTATTCTCAGATGGTGCCAATGAATTTTGTGAGTCCATCATGACACATCGAGGCCATGAATGGTCTTTTTCTGTGACCAATGCGAGCTTTGCAGGTGGAAGTCTGATAGCGTATGTGCAGGGGTGATGTGGAGCAAGGTGCTTTCAGAATTTGGTGTAGTTCCCCTCCATTTCTCCATCCTCAATGTGACCTAGGGCCATGACCCTATGCAATTGCACGATTGTGGGCGCTACCAAGGGTGGTCTGAAAGAAAACCTCTTTTGTCCCTGCAATTCACCATGAAACACCACATGTCCCTTTCCAAAAACCATGGTTCCGACCCCACAATAGAGTGTGACCATTGATCTTGTGATCTAAGATGAGGCTTCTTGATCAACGACCCAACTCTTGCGCTTTAGATTGACGGATCAGATCTCCCCTCTTCGAATCAACGACTGAGATCTGCTTCGCGAATTGGCCTTTGGGAATTTCAATTCTCAAACCAGATTTCCCTCTAAGCAAAACCTCCGGAGCTAAGGATTTGATGATGTGTGGCATTATGGATAATTGAACGGTCCAGATCTATTTCGGGCTTCGACCATTGATTTCAAGCCTGGAATGAGTTTCTTTGAGTGTTGTTCTTTACACTCATGGTTGTGGCTTGACAACTTTTTGTGATAACATGGTCCATCTAAGGATATAATCCCAACCTTAAAGAGCCATATCCTCAACCATTTCCCTCATTTTCTCATGGTGGTTGTGCCTCTCAAGCCTAAATATTGAAGGTATTTCCAAGCTGAAAAGAAGGAATCCATTGAACTATCATAATTTTTTTTTTTATCTTGGTTCATTCATGCAAGGGATGGACAAGGAGAGCTTTAAGAAGTGACTACATCGTCAAGCATGCTTTGTAAGTGCCTTCTTTATCTTTTCAATTAATATCAACTTGGCCTATTCCCTTCATGTTCATGTGTTCTACATTTGTTTTTCTATTGTTGTTTCAGTCTTAATAGATAGATTTTGTTTATATAATCATCTAGAGTAGGAGGAAGAGTTCCTTTGCTAGTATTTTTTGGGCTTCAGTTGCGTTAAGGAGCTTGGAGATCAAGCCTAAGGATTGGAGCAGCGAGGACAAACATCGCAATAAGGTACACCATATTCTTCTTGTCTCTTGCTTGATTGTTTGAGTTAGATATATAGGAAAAGTAGTAACCACTTTTTCACTTATGTCTTTGGACCAAATATAGGGGTCTTGGTCCAAAGGGGAGCTTATCCTGTCCGCAGGGTAAGATTTCTGACAACACCCCCTTAGGAAGCAATGATCCCATTGCGTCAAGTTATCTCAGGAGATGGGGAAAATTTTGTTGAATCTGAACTTTGGTGAGTTGCTTGCCTTGCTGAAGTAGTCATCTTGCTTGTACTTGGCCCGTGGAAGGATTTCATGAACCTGTTGGTGGAGGTGCTGGATCCGTTCAACAAATTTGGCTACATGATCTACCTTGGTCTAAGTGTTGGAGGACTATGTCGGTGAAGATGCAACAAGAATATCTATATCAATGGAGGTTATTGGTTTGAATCCCAAGCACACTTGAAAAGGACCACAACCAATAGATCTATGTTGAACACATGGAAGACTCTCATTCTCTGGAAGGGAGCATCTATATATTGGACCATTAGGTAAGGGAGCACCGAGCAATAAGTCAATTGAATTTGGGACATGGTAATGCAAAGGCACCCCCGTAGGTGAAGAAAAACTATCTCCGTGCTCCTATACAATATTCTTGACCTACTTTTGCTAGATAGAAAGGTCTTGGGTCAAGGATGTAGTGGTTGCGGTGACCTTCTATTCACCTTTTGACTGGATCATGAAGAGGGTAAAATTTGTGGTATGAGAGATTACTTTGTGACACTATTTTTTTGAGATCAATGAAGTGATAGTAGTTGGAGCTACCTATGGTACCTTGTAGAGTTGACCTCCTAGAGTAACAATGACATTGCATGGCCAAGACTCATAGATATCAAGACGTTTCCACATATATGGTTTTCCTGAAAGAACATTACATACTTCAAGTGGGGAAACATCACATAATACCTCATCCTTGAAGGGATTGATGTTGTAGGACAAGAAACATTGTTGGTTCATGTGGATGTCTTGTCCCCAACTCAACCATCTGATGGTGTATGGTTGGGGGTGTGGCATCATTGGAAACTTCAATCTCTTGACAACCTTGACTGAGATCAAGTTCTTCCAACTCCACTTTCAACAATGAAATGCAGTGAGGTCCCCTTTACCCACATATACAATTTGAAGAGGCTCCCCCCCTCCTTAGGCTCCTTTGGTTCTTCTGGTTGTATTGTTGTGGCCACAATGGTAGCAGTGGGTTCTCCATCGATGATTCATTTCCATTTATTGTTCTTTGAATTAGAGTCCGAGTCAAGTTCCAATTCATTTTCTTTGAGCTCGACCACCAATGCTTGTTTTGAGAGACATTCATCGGTGTTGTGCTAGAAGATTTTGTGGAAATCACACCACTTTCTGGTGTCTTTCTTAGACTTCACACCACCCTTCTTATTTGGTTTCTTGGAATGATTTTCTTGAGATTTAATCTCCTTGATTTTTCCTTCATTATGTGAGTTATGGTTTCCTTTGGCATGCTTCTATTGTGGCGTATTTGAAAACCTGAACTACCACTTTCTCCACTTCTTAAATTTATGCTCAATTTTGATTGCATATTGATAAACAACTCCCAGTGAGAAGATGTCCAATAAATCCATCTTTATTTGAATGTACCTATGAAAACCACTGCAGTACTTCAAAACTAGGTGTCACTCGGAGTATTTGTACCTATCTTTGAGCGCAAGGTATGAAATATGTTAGTGTACTCCAACACGGTCTAGTCTCTTTTTTGACGTAGAGTCATCCATCTCATGTACTAATCATCATATTTTTCGACATGGTAGAACTCCTCCTTGAGGGCTTCCTCTCATGCAAATTTTTCCATCATCTCGTTCCTTTTTTGCATGAGGGCTTCCTCAAGTAATGTCTTGAAAGGAGATCCTGCTATGTCATCTCTCTTTTCTTCTACCATGGGAGGTCGTGAAATATCCATGATCCTGCTGATCAAGATATTTGCTACTAATCTATTATTCTGTCTTGCAGATCTGATACACTGGGGGTTTCTGGATGCATCTCAGTTGTATGTTTGAGATCTTGATGGTTATTGCATGTGCATGTGGGTTATTGCATGTGCATGTTGGTTATTGCATGTGCATGTGCATGTTGCATATTTATGGTTTTAACAACATATAAAGGATGCATGCAGAAGTATAGAACATCAACAACCCAATATCATGTATTATACAGTTCAAGCATGGAAATACAATAGCCAAATATAGAATATAAATGTTAGCTAGATCTCATGGATCATCACTAGAATATAAGAAAATAGCATCAAAATACCCATGATTAGAAGATGATAGAAGATCTGATGCATGCACGGATAGCTCGACAAAATATGCGATTCCAGAGAAGTACGGTAACTGCTACCAGCTGGAAAACTTTTCCAGAAGAATAGACCGTCAGAATGCACTGGAAATTGCTCCAATAGAAGCGCCCTAGCCTCTGGACTGAAATGGATGAGTGTCAGATCTTGGATATGGTCTTTGAGGCACTAGATCTGGACCCCTAGGGGGTTTGCGCACCTCCTGGTACACTGGATGCACCCCAAAGGATTCCACCAACGGAATTTGATGCTATATGGCTCAAAATAATCATCTTTCCAAATGCGGAACTGGGTCGGAAGGAATTGCTCATATATGCTCTGATACTCTGCATGCAACCCCAAATGTTTGTCCAGAAGAGTTGTGCCCTAAATGGCTGGATGAAGCGATATGAAAGATTCCACCGTTAGGATTTGACGATAGATGGCTCAATAGAAGTGCACTGGATGGATCTCAAATGGGTTGGAAGGAAACTGCAATCTGGACTTGGATTTCGTGCAACTCTCCAAACCCTCAAACTGACTTGCACTCTCACTGGCTGAGTTGCGCACTCTGCAATGGATACTCCTAAAAAGTACAGTGAAATACCTGGATGGTATCTCCGATGGGATAGGGTGTGTCTCTCAACACTGAAACCGATCAATGGTGGTGGTTTCCTCTAGAAATCCACAAAACAGTAAGGTCGACTTTCTTCCTCCTTTGGGAACTCACAACATCAAATCATAACAATGCATAATGAGGAATTAGGTCAAATTCCTCCCTTTATACCTTTCCCAATCTAATTCACCATTGAATTCACTTAAGCTAGGCGCTTTTCCTCCTAAGGTGAATAATTAATTAATTAAGTCCCCCTTTAGCACCTTTTCATTCTAATTCTTCGTTGACTTAGGCTTAAGTGACTTTTCCTAAGTATTTTGGTTTAATTTATCGTTTAGCCATCAATTCCTCCTTATTTATCCATATTGTTCCCTATTTGTTCCTGACTATAGTCTATGGGAACACATAGACTATTAAGTCACTCCCTGCTGGCCTACTCTTGGGAATGTGACATCACAATCCTCCCTTCCCGAGATTGCTTGTCCTCAAGAAACATCAATCCCGGGTGCTGTAAGATATGCTCTCCCTCCCATGTGGCATCCTCCACTAGAAGACCCCTCCATCTAACCAAGCACTCCCTGATGATCCTTCTCCTCAATCTGCGCTCTCTCTACTCTAGTACCTCCTCTGGCACTAGCTCCAACTAACGCTCCTCATCCAAGGGTGGCAACTCCTCTGAAATGCTAACCTGTTTTCCCATAGCCTTTTTAAGGCAAGAGACGTGAAAGACATTATGAATCTTGCTAGCTTCCGGTATATCTAGATTGCATGCCACCTCACCTATCCTCCTGATGACTCTGTATGTTCCGTAGAACTTTAGATTTAGCTTCTCTGCTCCGCTCCTCTTCTAGGAGGACTGTCTGTATGATTGTAATCATAGAAAAACCAAATCCCCTACCTAAAAAATGTGCTCAACTCTGTTCTAGTCTGCATATATCTTCTGTTGGTTCTGAGCTAACTGAAAGTTCTCCCTTACTGATTGAAGAATCCTCTGACTCTTCTCCACCTAGTCCTTGGCCCCTGGGACCTTGCTGTCCCCAAACATAGTCTCCATGCATCGTATCCATACAATGCCTTGAGCGGTGACATCTTGATAGACATATGGTAAGTTGTGATGTAGCAATACTCACCCATATGCAACCATCTCACCCAAGTGTGTTGCTTCCCCCCCCACATAGTTCCTCAAATACCCCTCCACCCATTTTTTGACGATCTCTGTCTGCCCATATGTCTACGGGTGGTAGTTGGTACTCGTGGCTAGCTCTGTGCCTGTCAACCTAAAAATATCCTACCAAAATGAGTTGATGAAGCTCCCATCTCTATCAATGACTATTTGCTTGGGTAACCTGTGCAACCAGAATACCTCCCTTAAAAACAACTCTGCTACCTGTATGGCCTTATAGTCTGTGGGTATGGAGAAGAAATGTGGAAATTTGGTCAGTCGGTCGAACACCACAAATATACAATCCTTGCCCTGCACTCTAGGAATGCCTATAATGAAACCCATGGAAATGATCTCCCATTTCTGCTCTGGAATGGATAGAGGTTGTAGTAGCCCTGTGGGGTGTGTCTGCTCGGACTTGTTCTGCTGACAAGTCGTGCACTCTCATATGTGCTTCAACACATCATCTTTGAGACCCTTCCATGAGAATCTCTCCCTGATCTGCCTGTATGTTTTGAAGTACCCCTTATTCCCTGCTGTAGGCGAATCATGACATACCTTCAGAATTTTCCCCTTCAGGGAAGATTTTGGAACCAAGTAGATCCGGTCGTTGTAGAAAATGACATCATCAAGAACCCGATATCTATCATCCATCACCTGTTCATCCATCACCTCACAAGTAAATTTGTTTTTGGAGTATTCCACCAACAAATGAGCTTTCCAATATGTACAGATGTCCATCATCGAACATCCTACTGGCCTCCTAGACAAGGCATCTTCCACGATATTCCTTTTTCCCTTGACATACTGAATGTCAAAGTCAAAGGCTTGGATCTTTGAGACCCACTTTTGTTGCCTCTCACTAAGGTCTTTCTGATCAAGGAAATACTTGAGACTGTTATGATCAGTCTTCACTACAAACCTGCTGCCAACCAGATACTGCTTGAATTTGGTTAAGGCATGCATGATCGCTAGCATCTCCTTTTCATAAATAGGATAGAGTCTCTCCGACTCGTTGAGATTTCTTCTCTCAAACACAATGGGGTGTCCCCCCTGCATCAAAACTGCTCCAATCCCCACCCCTGATGCGTCACACTCTAATACAAAGGGCTGCGAGAAGTCTGGAAGGGATAGAACAGGGTAGGTGCTCATAACTTCCTTCATTTTTTTGAATGTCTTCTGTGACTCCTCTGTCCAATGAAAAGCACCCTTCTTGGTCAAGTCTATGAGTGGTTCTCCCAACTGTGAAAAAACCTCGACGAACCGCCTGTAGTAACTGCATAACCCAAAGAATCCTCTCAGCTCYATGAGATTCTTGGGCATTGGCCAATCCAAAATGGCCCTGATCTTTTCCTGATGAACCTGTACTCCCTACTCATTGATGATATGCCCCAAGTACAATAGTTCTCTCATGCCAAATTCACATTTGGATTCCTTGGCATATAAAGACCGTGCCTGCATAATACCCAAGACCTCCCGCAAATGTGCTAGATGCTCATCCCATGTCTTGCTGTAGATCAATATGTCATCGAAGAATACCAGGATGTACTTCCTCAACTTTCCTCTAAAGATATGATTCATGCAAGACTGGAAAGTGGCTGGTACGTTGGTCAATCCAAACGGCATGACCAAAAACTCTAAGTGTTCGAAATGGCACCGGAACGCTGTCTTCTCAATGTCCTGCTCCCTGATGTTGATCTGATGGTATCCTGGGCATAGATCAATCTTAGTGAAGAAGACTACCCCATGTAACTCATCTATCAGCTCATCTATGCGTGGAATGGGGTAACGATTCTTGATGGTTTTCTTGTTGAGCACTCTGTAGTCGATGCACATCCATAACATGCCATCCTTCTTCAGTACTAGGATGAATGAAGAAGAAAAAAGACTCATGCTGGGATCAATGTGCCCCATAACAAGAAATTCTTTGATTGCTTTCTCAATCTCATCCTTGAATTTCTTGGGGTGCTTGTAGGGGGCTGTAATCACCGGTGTATCCCCTGCCTCTAACTCAATCATGTGCTCAAAACCCCTATCAAGCGGTCTCCCTGGTGGTATCGGCCCAAATAATGACTCACACTCACCCATAAGCTCTCTAATATGTGGGTGGTAATTCTCCCTACCCTCAGAATCCTTCCGCATGGTGATCAAACACTCTGCTGTGTAAGCCACATCTCCATGACGAAAGATTCGCTCCATCCTCTTTGCCGATACTGCTCGAGGTGCTCCTATAGACATGCCCCTCAGCACAACTCACGATCCCTTGGCATCTCTGAAGCTCATGGTCAACGTCTGATAGTTGAACCCACTCTCCCCCAATGAATACAACCACTGTACCCCTAGCACGACATTAATATCTGACAACTCAATTGCATAGAATGTGTCTGTCAGGGTGT
Source organism: Picea glauca (assembly GCA_000966675.3). Lineage (NCBI taxonomy): Eukaryota > Viridiplantae > Streptophyta > Pinopsida > Pinales > Pinaceae > Picea > Picea glauca. Next base: position 1,282,639 of record JZKD02S1742145.1, read on the forward strand.
AGTTGCGTAGTTTGAACTCTAGGTTAGGGATCATATCTAGGCATGTCATCGTGTATCCATCTGCCATTGCTACATGGAATCCCTCAAACTCCTCCGTGCGTAACCCCCTCCTAGCTACTAAGGACACATTTATGAAGTTGTGGGTGGCCCCACCATCAACTGACATTGTCATGCATTGCCCCTGTATAAGGCCCTTGATCCTGAGAGTGTTGTACCTGGGTACTCCTGAAAGGGTGGCTATGGTTCCCCCTTTCACCTCTCTATGAGGTTTTGCCTCCTCCTTGGGCTGTGCCTTGGCTGGTATTTGAGGTTTCTTCAACTGCTGCTATGGCTCATGAATGGTCTCAGTCTCTGAATCATTATTTGTCGGTGCCTCAACATCCTCATCCTCCTCCTCACTGCTTGATTCCATGTCAATGTAGTGGATCTGTCCCTTTCCCATGCATCTATGCCCTTGGACCTTAGGGTCTCTACAAGAGAAGCAAATCTTCTTCCTCATCAAACCCCGTCGCGTATTATCATCCAAATTGGGCTTGCCCTTCCATTCCCTTTGAGGATTCTTCTGATCCTTGTGTCTCTGTGGTACAAATGGTTTGGTGAAGGGTTTAGTTTTTGGCATTGAATCCATCAAATCTCTAGTGCGTCAGATGACATCCTGCAAAGTATGAGGCCGGTAGGCATTCACCCATCCTCTCAAGGGTTTTGTGAGCCCTTCTATGAATACAATGACCAATCGGGGCTCATATATGTCTGTCATTGCCACTGCTACCCTCTGAAACTCTGAGATTAAAGCCTCTATTGTGCCAGTTTGTCTCAACTGGGCTAGATCTCTGAAATGGATCTCTGGATCCCTCCTGTCAAATCTATCCACGAGTCTCTCTATGAACTCTTTGTAGGAGGTGATGCGACTGTGACCCAATGTCACCAATCCATGATACCACCACTCGTGTGCCTCACCCTCCAAGTGTAGGGTGGAGAAATTGATGGCCTATGACTCGGTCATTTGGTTGAGCTTGTAGTAGGTGTCTAGTTTCTGTACCCAAGCTTTGGCGGTGTATTTGGACGATTTGTCAAAAGAAGGTATGGTGAGTTTACCAACTTTCTGGATGAAATCAATGTTATGCTCATGCTGCTGTGATTGCTGTGGCCCTCCCCTCTGTGGCTCTCTAGGGCGGTTCCTGAGTTTGAGTCCACAATACTTGACTAAGGTCACATCTTGATGGAAGCCATGGCCCAATGCTGCATACTCTCTTTGATACTCTGCAATGTCCTCTGCATGAGTGGGTGGTCTCTGTGCTATCGGTATCTGTGCTGCTACTGGGGCTGCCCTCTGGAAACTGGGAAACAAAGGACGTGGAATCCTATTCATAGAGGTGTATGTGCGAGTGGGTGATTGGGGTCTACTGTCTGCCCCTGAGTTCCCCTGTGCTGGATGTGGGGCTTGTGTGCCCATAATGTCTACCATAGCTAGTCTATTCACTACCTGAGCCAACGATTGAGACATGGTCCGCTGAATAGATAGCATATCACTGATAACCTACATGAAGGCTGCATCTGGATCCACGGGGGCCTTACCACTTCCCTATGGTCACTCATATCTGTCACCTATCCTCCTCTCTGCTTCGTGCCTGGCCTCACACTCCAATATTCTCTCTGCTTCTATCTGTCCCTCTTCCTCTTCCTCTGAACTCGGAGGGAAGGGAGAAAATTTAGGCCTATCCCTTCTTTCCCTGCGCCTGTTGTAAGTGACATATTCGTCACCTACGTTCTCATGACCATATGGTTCTTCTGCTGTATTCATTGTCTTTAGTCACAGGATAGTAGGACTAAAGCTCTGATACCACTGAAATATCCATGATCCCGCTGATCAAGATATTTGCTACTGATCTATTGTTCTGTCTTGCAGATCTGATACACTGGGGGTTTCTGGATGCGTTTTAGTTGTATGTTTGAGATCTTGATGGTTATTACATGTGCATGTTGCATATTTATGGTTTTAACAACATATAAAGGATGCATGCAGAAGTAAATAACATCAACAACCCAATATCATGTATTATACGGTTCAAGCATGGAAATACAATAGCCTAATGGAAATATAGAATATAAACGTCAACTAGATCTCATGGATCATCACTGGAATATAAGAAAATAACATAAAAATACCCATGATCAGAATATGATAGCAAATCTAATGCATGCATGGATAGATCGACAAAATATGTGATTTCGGAGAAGTACGGTAACCGCTACCAGCTAGAAAAATCGTCCAGAAGAATAGACCATCAGAATTCACTGGAAACTGCTCCAATAGAAGCGCCCTGGCCTCTAGACTGAAATGGATGAGTGTCAGATCTCGAATCTGGTCTCTGAGGCACTGGATCTAGACCCCTGGGGGGTTTGCGCACCTCATGGTACACTGGATGTGCCCTAAAGGATTCCACCAACAAAATCTGATGCTATATGGCTCAAAACGATCATCTCACCAAATGCGGAACTGGGTTGGAAGGAATTTCTCAGATCTGGTTTGATACTTTGCATGCAACCCAAAATGTCTGTCCGGAAGAGCTGCGCCCTAAATGGTTGGATGAGGCGATATGTAATATTCCAATGTCAAAATCTGATGATAGATGGCTCAATAGAAGCACCCTGGCTAGATCTCAAATGGGTTGGAAGGAAACTGCAATCTAGACCTAGATTTCATGCATTGCTCCAAACCCTCAAACTGACTTGCGCCCTCACTGGCTGAGCTGCGCACTCTGTAATGGATATCCTAAAAAGTATCGTGAAATACTTGGATGGTATCTCCGATGGGCTAGGGTGTGTCTCTCAACACCGAAACCGATCAATGGTGGTGGTTTCCTCCATAAATCCACAAAATAGTAAGGTTGGCTCTCTTCCTCCTCTGGTAACTCTCAACATCAAATCATAACAATGCATAATGAGGAATTAGGTCAAATTCCTCCCTTTATACCTTTCCCAATCTAATTCACCATTGACCTCACTTAAGCTAGGTGCTTTTCCTCCTAAGGTGAATAATTAATTAATTAAGTCCCCTTTTAACACCTTTTCATTCTAATTCTTCATTGACTTAGGCTTAAGTGACTTTTCCTAAGTATTTTGGCTTAATTCATCGTTTAGCCATCAATTCCTCCTTGTTTCTCCATCTTGTTCCCTGTGTGTGCCTGACTATAGGCTATGGGAACACATAGACTACTAAGTCACTCCTTGCTGGCCTACTCTTGGGAATGGGACATCACAGGTCGCTTGGGTTGGCGAGAACGGTTGTCCTCAAGTGAAACTAGCCCGAGACCCAACTCTCTATACCATGACCTCATCTAGGACATTCTCTGATAAATGATAAGGATCGGATTTCTCTGATACCACTGAACCAAATTGTGCTAAGAATGAAATGAGATACAAATGAAAAGATAGAAGAGAACACAAAAATACAGTGAAAACCAATTTCTATTACTTAATAAAATAGAAAAACATTGTAGAACATGAATTGGCTAGAATGGTGGTAGCTTATCTCTGAAGAGAAAGATTTGCCAGCTACACTCATTCGTAAATGAGAATTACATCACACTCCATTTCATTCTTAAAGGACCTCCTTCACCTCGATTATATATGAGAGTGAGAGAAGAATAATTCCCATGATGCATGTGGGATAAATTAGTCTAAGTTTACAAAATTCCATTGGCATGTAAAACACTAGGACTTCTCGGGAGGTCACCCATCCCAATACTACTCTAGCCCCAATGTTCTTAATTGCGGAGTACTAATGGGATCCGGTGCATTAGCGTTGTAGGATTTAGATTACATTACAAATGGAGATGGAATTACATTACATTCCCCATAAAAAGGGTGAATATCATGGTTTATCAAAACCACAAGCTTGTAAATGTTGATTCAATGGAGAAGGTGGATGTCCACTGAGATTCACCTAGATCAATCACACCCAAACAAATAAAATATAAGACTTCAACTTACAATATGTATTGTGAAATTAATTTTTATTTTGTTATGGTTAAGTCATTTCACTTGATAATTTAGACCATCTCGGTATTGAAATCAATTTATCAGATCAATTTCCTTAGTATCATTTCTTCAATTAACACAATGAATAATTTTTCATTGTATTATCATTGAAATCAATGCACCTTATTCCTTTGTGTTATATCAATGTTAAAGTCAATAAAACTACTTGATTGTTCTAGATAATTTTTCATTGTATCGTCACTAAAATCAATGCATCATATTGTTTTGCATTATGTCATTATTGAAATCAATGCAACTAATTGTTCTAAATCATTTTTCATTGTATCTCTAAATTAAATGCACCCTATTATTTTTTATTTGTTAGGGACCTAACCTCCCTAACCCCTCACGTAGATAGAATAATATATTTTCCATGTAATAAAGGCCGACATTCGTTAATAAGGCCCATTTAAATAAATGTGAACAAGTTAGTGTAAGAAGACCTAATAGAAGCTTCTGCGTCTAGAATTATCTTCTTCTAGAATGCTCTTTAGAAGATAGAATTAATATAGATAAGAGAAGGAGGCATGAGAAATATTGTCTTGTGAATTATTGTAATAGAGTTATGCTCTGTTGTAGGTTGCCCCCTCAAAGAGGCAAGTGAACATTGCTTTCTTTTAATAAAGGTGTTATTTCTGGTGTTGTTCTTCTTAATATTTTGTTGTTCCATTGATATCTGTTGAATATTTCCGTTTCTGCATATTATATTGCATTTGGTACCTTACAAGTGGTATCAAAGCATTTTCCTTGGGAGGAATTGCGGACAATTTTTTTTCCAGGGTAGAGACATGTATTGTCGGCGTCTTTAAAGCATAAATATCTGTCATTCAATGGGTAAAATTGTGGTGGGGAAAAATACATGTATGCGATACAAATGATTTCATGGGGTTTCCTAGAAACCAAAGTTTCTCCCTTATTGGAAACCTTTGTAACCCATGTTGGTATCGTTCGAGTAGTACCACATCAAAAATAATATGTACACAACCATCACTCCCATGCACTGAAAATTATATCAAGATTCCCATAGGTCTCTAAAAACCATCCCTAGATCAATCGATTAGCCACTCGACTGCTATAGTGGCAATGAGAACAACACTCGGGAAGATAATCTCTAGTACTTGGGTAATTGGGTAGTATGGCTAAGGGTACGGTTGAGCTTCCTTAGTTGATGCCTTGAGATATTAGGCCGAGTACTACTGTTCAATATCACATGTATATCAGAGAGCTATAGCACATGGAAAACCCTTGTCCATAGGCAAACTACAAATCCTAAACCAGTAGGAACATACAAGACAAGGAACATAAAGGATATTTTGGCCATACAACCTTGCCTCCTGCATCATGGTTACATAATGGGTCCTACTTGCACCCTTATTTCAGAACTATCCAATTGGATTCTCCTTTTCGCCTTGATCATTGTCATATCTATCATTTTTAACTCTCTTTTTTACCCCGTGGACCCATACCCTTCCTGACACCCTTATTTCCCATTTATCCCATTGGTTTCCTCTTGTTTCCCTGATCATAGTGGTATGTATCACTTATCTACTTTTTTTTCAGTGGAACCACTCATCCCCTCATGGCTCCCACTCGCCAAGAAGAAACCAATCTGAAATTGAATACTGACCTTACTGCCCTTCATGCCAAAGTGAATAATGACATTCCTTCCATTCATGCCAAAGTGAATAATGACATTCCTACCATTCATGCCAAAATGGACTACATCTAGGACCAACTAGGTAGTCGAATTGATGAATTCACTTCCACTCTCAAACAATTCATGAACAAATTCTAGGGTCCTTCCTCCTCAGAACCACCTATCTATACTTAAGGTGTTGAATCAAACCAACCTTTACATGCCAACTCCCTACCTCGTGACCTTCCTCTTCCTAGATTTGAGGTGAAAAAATTTGATGGCTCAGATCCAACAACCTGAGTAACTAAGATGGAACATTATTTCTCCCCGCATGGCATTACTGATGAGTTGACCAAGATTCATTAAAAAATTCTCTATTTAGATATGGAATAATGGAAATGGTGGTAATGGCGTTGAAATGCACACCAAGGGTATGCTTCTTGGTCGCAGTTTGTTGCAAAGCTGTATGAACGATTTGACACAAACACCCACCATTTAGGACGTCTAACCAAGTTGAAATAGTTTGGAACAATGGCTCGCCCCCAGACTTGGTTGGGAGCAACTAAATGTGCCAAGGAAGCACAACAAGTCATCTTGGCCCAGAGAAGAAAACTCTCTTTTGTTCTCCGCCCCAAAACCATCACCCCTGCTCCTCATGCCACTCCTCTCAAGGTCCAAAAATTAACAAGAGAAAAAATGTTTGAATGCCAAATCAAGGGTTTTGTCTATAATTGTGATGATAATACTTCCCAGGGGACAAGTGCAAATATAATTTTTTTTTATGGCCATTTCAGAGGATGTTTTGATGAAGATTTTGATGTTTCACATGAAGTAGTGCTAACCCAAACAAATGATATTGCACCTCCCTATGATCCTCCCAAAATTGAACCACTGATTTCGTTGAATGCTCTCACTGGATTTTCTGCTCCCCAAATCCTCAAATTGATTGGTTACATTAAGCACAGGAAAGTCATAATCCTAGTTGACATTGGAAACACTCATAATTTCATTCATCACTGCCTTGCCCAAGAAATCAATTTCTATATTCGTGTTTTCAACAAATTTTAAATCATGATTTCCAATGGTGGTTCCATGAAATATGGGGGGTGTTGTGAAAATGTGCGCTTACAATTGGTTACTATAACCTGAAATCTCACATGTTTTCTATTGACATGTGTGGTTGTGATATTGTGCTTGGTGTTGAATGGTTACACACTCTTGGCCCCATAACCATGGATTTTAAGGATTTAACCATGCAATTCCAACAACAGGGCCAACAATATAAATTCCAAGGCATTACAATAGATTCTCTATAGATCACTAGTTCCCGTCGCATGAAAAAGTTACTCAACAAGGGTCATTATCACATCATTGCCCAACTCCATTCCATTCAAGCAGTTGAGAAATCCCTGATACACCCCAATCTTCAAGTTTTCCTTTCCTGCCATCACACTGTTTTCCAAACTCCCTAGTGCCTTCCCCCCTCCTGTGGTGACCATGACCATTCCATTCCTTTAATATCAAGTGATCTTCCTCCCAATGTTTGCCCTTATCGTCACCCCTTTTCTAAAAAAAATGAAATTGAGAAAATTGTCCATGAATTGTCATAAGTGGGGGTTATCTGTCCCAATACCAGCCCCTATTCTTTCCCTGTTGTCATGGTCATCAAGAAGGAAGGAAATTGGCATATGTATCTTGATTTTTGTGCCCTCAACAAACTTACCATCAAGGACACATTTCCCATTCCTGTCATCAATGACCTTCCAGATGAACTCAGTGGGGATCAATACTTTCGAAAACTTGACCTACGTTTTGGCTGCCACCAGATACGTATGAAAGAGGAAGATATCCCCAAGACTTCATTTTAGACTCATGAGGGCTAGTACGAGTTCTTGGTCATGCCCTTTGGTATTTGTAATGCCCCCTCCACTTTTCAAATTCTCATGAATCATGTCTTTTGTCCATTCCTCCATCACTTTGTGTTAGTTTTCTTTGATGATATTCTCATCTATAGTAAAACATGGCCAACCTGTCTCTCTTATGTAGATTAAGTTCTCCATCTCCTCTCCAAGCACCAACTTTTCCTCAAACAATCTAAATTTGCTTTGGGTGTCTTTGAAGTTGAGTAATTGGGTCATATTGTTGTAAAGGATGGAGTAAGGGTGGATCCTAAGAAATTTGAAGCTCTACAGAATTGGCCTCGCCCTAAAACTCTTAAAAGTCTACACGGTTTCCTGGGTTTAAGGGGATATTATAGCAATTTTTTTCAGAATTATGGAAAAATTGTGTCTCCTCTAACAACTCTCCTTAAAAAGAATGCTTTCAGTTGGAATCTAGCAGTGGAACAATCCTTCCAAGCCTTAAAATAAGCTATATGCACTACTCTTGTATTGGTTCTACTTGACTTCACCAAGACCTTTTTTCTGGAATGTGATGCATCAGGGAGAGGAATCGAGGCAATCCTCATGCAAGATGGACAACCTTTGGATTTCACCAGCAAAAAGTTGTCGGACCGACATTTGGGCCAATCAATTTATGAAAAGGAAATGTTGGCAATTTTGCATGCAATAGATCTTTAGCGCCCTTATCTATTAGGGCAATGCCTCCAAATTAAAATATATCATCAAAGACTCAAATACTTTCTGGAACAATGAATTTCATCCTTGAAGCAACAAAAATGGGTGACGAAGTTGTTTGGATATGATTATGAGATTGTTTACATGAAGGGAAAAGAAAATGTGGTGGTTGATGCTCTTTCCACGAAATATGAAGAAGAAGGGTCCCTCTTTTCCTTCTCATTCATTGTCGGCGACTAGATTTAGGCTGTTCACTAGGAATGGTTGCAAGACCCCCAAATTTCTAGTCTAATCCAAAAACTTAAACAAGATCCCTAGGTTGCTCTAGGTTACTCTTGGCACACCGAAGAGTTTTTCTATAAAGGTCACTTGTTGATCCAGGTGGATATTGGTGGCCACCCACCTTTTCCGACTGGCTCAAAATAGTTTTCTGACAATTTTGGCAATTTACTATTTTTAGCAGGTTTAACTTCCGGGGCCATTTTGA
>JZKD02S1742145.1:1296263-1312064 GCA_000966675.3 Picea glauca
CAGCGCCTTAGCTAGTTTATTTACATTCTGTCTGTAAGCATTTTTCAGTCATTTGTTATCAATGAAATAAAGTCTTATTTCCGCTGCATCTCTGCGTTTATGTGTATTTCTGTATCTCATTGTGTTCCTACATAAATCCGGATCACTTGTATTTAAGCAAACAATCGACCCTTAAATCTAGGGTGCTCTATGAGTTTCATGCTTCACCTACAACATGTCATTCAAGTTCTACCAAAACTTATGAACAAGTCAAACAATCTTTCTTATAGGATGGTATGAAACAAGACATCTGTACTTTTGTGGCCGAATGTGATAAATGTCAATGTAATAAGGGGGAGATTGTCAAACCTCATGGTACAGTCCAACCACTTTCGCTTCCACCTACTATTTGGATGTATATTTCTATGGATTTCATTGTTTTCTTAGCCAAATAAGGAAATAAGTTTGTCATCATGGTGGTAATGGATCATCTTTCCAAATATGATAATTTTTGTGCTCTTCAACACCCATACACAACATCCATAGTGGCTCAAATTTTTGTGGATAATATCTTGAAACTTCGTGGCATGCCTCATTCTATTGTTTTTTACAGTGATCCTACTTTTACTACCAATTTCTGGCAATAATTATTCAAGCTCTACAGAACTGAGTTTCATCTTAGCACAACCTATCATCCCTATACTATTGGCCAAATGAAAGGAGTCTACAAGTGTTTGGAAACATATTTGAGGTGTTTTGCGTTCAACATACAACACCAATGGGTTCAATGGTTACCCCTCGTTGAATGGTGGTACAACACCTCTTATCATATTTCCACTCACATAACTCCTTTTGAAGCATTCTATGGATAGAAGCCACCATTGGTTCTCCAATGCATGCTGGGTGTCTCCAAGGTTCAAGAGGTTGACCAAAATCTTATAGTCTGCATGACCATTCTCTGTACTCTCAAAGAAAATTTGGTCATGACTCAAAACCACATGACACAACAGGAAGATCAAGGTCATTCTGAATGTCAATTTGTTGAAGGGGACCAGGTGTTTCTCTGTCTACAATTGTATAAGAAGACGTCAATCAAATTCCAATAATGTCAGGAACTTGCCCCAAAATTTTATGGTCCTTTTACCATTCTCAAACACGTGGGGCCAGTGGCCTATCAGTTAGCTTTGCAAAGTCACTCCAAGATACATCTTGTTTTCCATGTCTCATGCCTGAAGAAAGTGATTGACACCAAGTTCCACACCCAGACCAACCTACTAGAGTTGGATGAAGAAGGTTCCATTTGGTTTTAGCCACAAACCATATTGGACCAGCGAGAGTGTCGTCTCCGTCAACACACCATACATAAAGTTTTGGTTCAATGGAAGGATACTCCACCAGAAGATGCCACCTGGGATTTGACTACCATTCTGCAACAATTTCCTCATCTTAAGCCTTGAGGACAAGAATCTTTTTCAAAGGGGAGGGAATGTTAGAGACTTAACCTCCCTAACCCCTCACGTAGATAGAATAATGTATTTTCCATGTAATAAAGGCTAACATTAGTTAATAAGGCATATTTAAATAAATGTGAATAAGTCAATGTAAGAATACCCAATAGAATCTTTTGCTTCTAGAAATATCTTCCTCTAGAATGTTCTTTAGAATATAGAATTAATATAAATAAGAGTAGGAGGCATGGGAAAGTTTGTCTTAAGAATTATTGTAATAGAGATTTTCTCTACTGGAGGTTTCCCCCTAGAAGAGGTAAGTGAACATTGCTTTCTTTGAATAAAGGTATTATTTCTGGTGTTGCTCTTCTCAATATTTTGTTTTTTCATTGATATCTACTGAATATTATTGTTTCTCCATATTATATTCCATTTGGTACCTTACAATGTTATATCATTGTTGAAATCAATGCAAGTACCTAAATGCCTATGCATTTTATTATTGTTGAAATCATTGCAATTCCTTGATTTCTCTAAATCATTTTTTGTTACATCGTCATTAAAATCAAAATACCCTATTGTTCTGTGTTGTTTCATTGCTAACATCAATGTAGGTACTTAATGATTTATATTGTATTCTTTCTTCATTTCCATGGTTAGAACATATCAATAGTGTAAACCTCTACCTTGTATATTTTGAAACTTTCTTCATTTTGATAACCCATTAAAGCATAATTGTATATCTCTAGAGGCCTTTCATCCTCTTCATATTGTATATCTCAATAATATCTTTATTCCCAATATACTTCTTGTTATTTTACATTTGAAACAATTTGAAAATGGATGATATGATATGACAATGTGGTGATGAAAACATATAATAGTTTAAAAAATATGTTTGAACAGATGAAAATTATTAATTTATGAAAATGAATAATAATAATAATTGTATATGAATGAATAGATGTCAAAAAAGATGACTACTTTTGTCATGTTAAACTCATTTAAAAGTGATCTTAGACTCATTAAAATGTGATCTTGGACTCACTAAAACGTGGTCTTATATATTTATATGATACATAATAAACATATAATAGCTCGTGCTAACTTTGAAGTCCTAAAAATATCAACATCGAATCAAATTGAATTTCAAAAAATAAAAAAATTAAAGAGGCTTATGTGTGTACATGACTTCTTTGCCACTGCCTTGTCATATTTTGAGTCTCAAGTCTGGCTCTAATATATTTTGGGAAACTGTAGGTTATTTATGTTTGAACTAAGAATAACATCTCAAACAACATTGTTGAAATGTTACGTGAATTTGTCATAGATTTTTCTCTACTTCATTTGTAATTAGAAAAAAGTTATGCAACAATTAGAAGGATGGTCCTCTAACATAAGTTTGATATTGATCTAGGTTTAATAATAATCTTAGTAATTACTTGGAAATATTATTGAAAGTAATTTGTAATAATTATTAAAAATATCATTGAACCAATTTGCTTATTGTTTTTATAATTAGTGATTGCTTTCAAAAGTTTAAGGATATATCAATATAAAAAATATTGTAAAATAATGTTGAAACATATTTATGTTGAAATGGTTATCTGAATTTTTCATAGCTTTATCTTTACTTTGTAGTTTGAAAAACATGACATAAAGGCTAGAAGGTTGATCCTTTCACATACATTTAGACATGTTGAAACCTTATGTCTTTGAACAAGATGTCGAGCGATGACATTGTTAGATACACCTTTCACTTCTTCATCACCTTCCATTGTTATCCCAAGTACTTTCCATATTTTCCTGTATATAATCTACGAGTAAAGAAGGCACAAACTAGCACATATGTGGCCTATGTCCATTGATTTTATGTGGATATTCATTTTATTCATTCACTATAAATTTCCTCCTATATCTTTGTCACAAAGTCTCTCTATTGTTAATTTTAGCATCCTCTTATGTGGTTCTCTAATTTTCTTTTGGAATCTCAAATCAAGGTTTTTCTTGTTTGGATTTTTGATAAATAATGTAATTTACTTGGGGAAAGACTCTACCTCAAACTAGATAGATTACCCTCACAATGAAACAACCTTCCAATAGTTCTTCTCTAATTTACTTGAAATGAAGTGAAGAATTAAAACCATGAAAGTTGAAAATAGTTTAAACTAAAACATTATGATACATTATTCAAAAGGTATCCATCTAATAAATATACATTAAATGTGCAAAATATTTTAACTTTTAACTGGTCACAGTCATATTAAGGTGGGACACCTCTTGATGATATGTGTCACATTTCATGGTGCCATGTCCTACATCTATGCAGATGTATTTGGATGGGACATTAACAGATGACATTATTAAATATGCATTTCGTCCCTTTATCACCTTCCATTATGATTGCAATTTTTTTCCATATTTCCTGTATGTGATCCATGAGTAAAGAAGCTACACATTGACATAGGCGTGACTTATGTCAATTAAGTTTAGGTGGGTATTCATCACTGTTGTAGAGTTTTTCTATTATTAATTTCAATATATTATTCTATAGTTTTATTATCTTTATTTAGAATCTCAAATGTGGGTTTTGTTCTTTTGGATTTCTAATAAATAGTGTAATAATAGGGAAGTTTTACGACTAATATTTTTTTTAGGCCCCTTCTATTTGTTTGGTGATCTTCGATAATGTGTATTTCTGCTGGTTTTAGTTTTTTCAATGTTCATTCCAACACTTTGGTTTCATAAATATGAAGTTGTCTTAACTTTATACTTGCAAATGCTTATAATCTTCCTCAGATATCAGATACTCTTCCTCTTAACTTTATACTTGCAAATGCTTATAATCTTCCTCAGATATCAGATACTCTACCTCGGATTGATTATATATATATATATATATATATATATATATATATATTAAACTTTAGAGTAGGGTCGACATTGTACATTTTTTGTTCACTTAATATTTTATAATTTTTTTAAAGTGCCATGTGCCAACTCCACAACATGGAAGGGATTACACATATCCCTCATATTGGGTTGTAGAAAGCACCTCTCGACACAATAGACCCGTGACTCCTTGTAGACACCAAATGATCATTAACCTTCTTCATATTATGCTTCAAATGTTTCTTCATTTCTTCACTACTCCATCTATAGAGCTAGCATTAGCACAACGACAACAACAACAATGATGATCACATATCTATGTGACATACATTTTTCTTATTAATAATGAAGTTATGTTTCATTATAATGTTCTATACTTTTTTTTTGGAGAACACCATCATTATCATGCATACAGTCTAATATGAAATGGATCATTATATTTTTTTCATCATTCTTGGTACTTTTTGGTGTAGAAAAATAGAGCAAGTACTTCTTGAACTCATTTTAGGAGTTGACCATGATTTGGTTATTTTGGGTCCTAAAACTTTCACACCTATTTCTAAACAATGATAAGAAAATTGTTGAATAAGATATTAAAATTAGTAATAGAGAGACTCTACAACATAGATGAATACCCACCTAAAATCAATGAACATAGGCCACACCTATGTCAATGTGTAACTTCTTTTCTCACATATACCATACATAAAATATAGAGAGAAATTGCAATCACAATGGAAGGTGATAAATTAGTGAAAGACATATTTGATAATGTCGTTAGATTATGTCCCGTCAAAATACATCTACATCAGGGATGATTTTAGGGGCCAAATTTTGCTCATGGGCTAATTTTCCATGGTTTTTACCAAAACAAATTCTCTATTCTAAAAATGATTCGCCCAAATTCTATAGGATAAAATTATTTTACCTTAAAAATCGCCAAAATTATATACAAACTAATAAAATCCTTAGAAATTTGATTTTTTTTTTATAAAAATATCGCCAAACGTTTATAGTTGAAATACGAAAGATCAATAAAAGGTTTCTACATTTTAAAATAAATTTCCATCCTTAAAATCATCCCTAATCTACATAGATGTAGGACATGGCACCGTGAAATGTGACACGTAACATCATGAATTGTCCCACCTTAATATGACTATGACCAGTTAAAGCCTAAAATAATTTGCACATTTAATGTATAGTTACCAAGATCGATACCTTCTAAATCATGTATCATAATATTTTTTTTTTAACTTTCATGGATTTAATTCTCTACTTGATTTCAAGTAATTTAGAGAAAAAATGTTGGAAGGTTGTTTCAGCTCAAGGATAATCTATCTAGTTGGAGGCAGAACCTTTCCCCAAGCAAATTACACTATTTATCAAAAATCCAAATAAACAAAACCCCTATTTTAGATTCCAAAAGAAGATTAGAGAACCACACAATAAGATATTGAAATTAATAACAGAGAGACATTGCAACAAAGATACATGAGAGAATTTATAGTGAATGAAACAAATGAATATCCACCTAAAATCAATGGACATAGGTCACATATGTGCTAGTATGTACCCTCTTTACTCGTAGATCAAATACATGAAAATATGGAGAACAATTGGAATAACAATGGAAGGCAATGAAGGAGTGAAAAATGTATTTAATGATGCCACCAATCAACATCTTGTCGAAATATGTAAGGTTTCAACATGTCTAAACATATGTTAGAGGATCAACCTTCTAGCCTTTGCATAATATTTTTCAAACTACAAAGGAAGTAGAGACAAAGTTTCAAATGTCTCTTCATTTCTTCATCTATAGCGATATCATTAGAAGAACGACAACAATGATGATCACATATCTATGCAAACTATATTTTCTTATCAATAATGAAGATATATTTCAATATAATGTTCTATAGCTTTTTTTTGGAGAACACTATCATTATCATGCATACACTCTGATATTAAATGGATCATTATATATATTTTTATTGTTCTTGGTACTTTTTGGTGTAGAAAAATAGAGCTAATTACTTCTTGAACTCATTTTAGGAGTTGACCATGATTTGCTTATTTCGGGTTTTAAAAATTTCACACCTATTTCATGCATTAAAACAAACATTTTGGTGGTTAAAACTTTGTGAACATAGTTCTCATCCCCGTCATGTTGTTCTAATTATTGAGATATTTCCAATAGCTTAAAGAGCATTATGAGGGAGTTTTGCCTTTAACAAGTTGACTTATGCATGAAACACCATAGTAGCAAGTGGATGACACAGGAATTATCATTACTCAACAGGCTTATGGATGTTACAATCACTCATGTACTTTCAAGGAGATTTACTCTTCTATAATTGAGTAGAGTAAAGGAGTGGGATATCAAATCCTAATATAGAAAAGAGATAACCTTGTAGTGCATTGTTCAAGACACATTATTTATGTACTCCATATTAATTTGAAATATTTAATTTAAAAATAAAAGAGTAAGGCACAACCATTATTTCTTTTCTCCATGGTAAATCATGCATGCCATGTATTAATGGTGTGCTCTTTTTACTAGTGTAGTTTTTCTCTTATTTTTTTCAATTTATTTTCCACATGGAAAGGAATATACTTCTAATATAACATTCTAATTATCATTCTAATTATCAGTAGTCACTATGCATTAAAAAATAACTCCATTAAAATGTTTAATAAAATAAAATATAAGATATCATTAAAAAATGAAATAAAATATAAGATATCATTAAAAAATGTAATATTGACATGAAATTTTGAGTATCAAAATGAAATTTAATAATAATTGTGATTTTCTATACATTTTGAATATCAAAATAAAACTTTATAATAATAAATATTTTCTATATTTAAAAAATACACTTTATATTTATACTATTTACCATTTTTAAAAATTAAACCATAATTGCAATTGTTATGTAGAGTCATAGATTGCTGGTTCATGGAAAGCATGGAACTTCTCAGGTTCAATGTTTGCCCATTACAAATGTGTATTTGGTGTAACCTCAAATAAATATATGTGTCAATTAATTTTTTTTCCAAATTGTAAGAATAATAAAAATTCATTTTAATAAATTTTAACAAGTGGTTAAATTCAAATAAATCCATAAAAAACCAATCAATTATTATCTTAAGAATCACCTTAATTACTATACAACCAAATAAATGCCAAAATATTTTAAATTTAAATATTTATTGAAATCTCTATCATTGATGCCTAAAACTTATCCATAATCAAATATATCATAATAAACTTTAACTTAATTTTAAACATGTAATAATTCCCCATAATTAAACTTATCACAACCAATTCTAACTCAAATTTTAACCACATATAATAAGTTAATTTTAAATTACTTGTAATAATTTCTCATAATCCAATTTATCACAATCAACTTTAACTCAAATTTTAACTATAATAATAATAGTTATGGAAGGAAACAAAAAAAACTTATTCACTTATACTTATTACTCAAACATTTTCACAATCAATTAAACATGTTCATAATTCAAATGACATTATTATTTTTAATTTATTAAATTAAATTTTTTTATTAATAAAATATAATGTAAAAACAAAAATATAATATAATTATTATTTATTAAAATTCAATTTTTTAAAATAAAAAAGTAAATAATGAAAAATAAGTGCCAATTGTGATAAAAGTGTATCCATATCATGATGGATGATAATTGTTTCATTTAAATTTTTTAGTGCCTTACCTCATTAGACCAATTATAATGATTCTCCTACGCTTCTAGAAACAAAGGTAATTTCCCACTTTATTGCAATCTACCTCTTATTCTTAAAAAGGAATTTGGTCACAAATCATGTGAACACATAAGGGAAAGTTAATAATTGTGTATTTCCCCTTTGTTATTTGCATATATCACTTAATGCCATGTTGGTTTGGTTAAAGTTCTTACTTTTAAGAAGGAATTTGGTCACAAACCATGTGAGCAAATAAGGGAAAGTTAAGAATTTAGTATGAATTTAGTATTTTCCTTTGGTTATTTGCATATATTACTTAATGTCATGTTGGTTTGTGGTTAAAATTCCTACTTTTAAGAAGGAATTTGGTCGCAAACTATGCGCAAACTATGTGAACAAATAAGAGAAAGTTGAATTTTGTATTTCCCTTTCGTTATTTGGTTATGTGCATATAGCACTTAATACCATATTAGTTAAAATTGTTACTTTTAAGAAGGAATTTGGTCACAAACCATGTAAACAAATAAGGGAAAGTTAAGAATTTTGTATTCCCTTTTTGTTATTTGCATATAGCACTTAATGTCATGTTGGTTAAAGTTGTTGCTTTTATATCCTTCAAAGATAAAGGGTACCAACCAAACAATTAATGTCATGTTGGTTAAAGTTGTTGCTTTTATATCCTTCAAAGATAAATGGTACCAACCAAGCAAGGTTCCATATAGTAGTTTATTTTGGCATCAATGGCTACACACTAATATTATAAACGTGTTGCTCTAAAGGGACACACCTCCCTTATCCCCTTAATAACTTAATGAGTGAACACTTCGAGTTTAATGTGTCATGTCAAAGGTTAAAAAATATCTAGAGTTTGTTGCTTCATGTCGAAGAAGTAGACTTTAAAAAAGGGATGGTGAGAAGGAAAATCGAAGATAACAATATATGGCACGTTGTAAAAAGAACTATTGCGTAATAAAACAACAATTAGATACATAAGATTTAATATTTGTGTAATATTCAATTCTAGCGTTGAAAACTACTCTACAACTTTCCAACAAGACATGATGTCGAGGCACGATATGTTGTAGAACAAAATGTATAATTTTTATTTTTTCTTGGACACATTTTATAGTTACTACCTTATATGTGTGGGGAAACACAAATTGATCATTGAAAATGCATATGCAATTTTAAAAGGGAAATTCCAAGTGGTATGCATCGATGTATCAAAGACATTGAAATTTCTTGCAAATAAGGGCTCATCCCTGATATTTCTTAGAGACGAAGGCACATTTATAATATATTTATTATTAATTATATATATATATATATATATATATATATATATATATATATATATATATATATATATATTAACCATACATCACAATCACATTAATTTAAATATTATTTAAATTATTTTATTAAAATTAAAAAAAAACCAAATACAATAATTTAATTTTTATATAATAATAAGTATATATTATATAAATATTGAATTTTTAATATATTGTAATGATACACAATTTTAAATAACTTACATAACTTTATAGTAACAAAAAATAATTATATTATAATTTTCAAGTTTATAAATTTTCAATAAATAAAAGGTCTATAAAGCTATTACAACATGCTACTTAAATAAATTATAGTAACAAAAAATAATTATATTATAATTTTCAAGTTTATAAATTTTCAATAAATAAAAGGTCTATAAAGCTATTACAACATGCTACTTAAATAAATAGAACTTTAGTGGGGAGGATCATAATCAATCCTTTCAATCACCCAAACTAAATTCAATTAAAATCTTAACCTATTTTATTAAAACTACATTTTTAATATATTAAAACTACATATGTAAAGTGTTATGTTAAACAAGTTACCATAAACAAAGGAAGAATCAATACAATGATATCCAAACTTATATTATTATGATTAATTTATGATCAAGTTTTTCTTCTTCATTTTTAACAATGATTGGGGAAAATGATCTTAAAATCAAATTACAATAAATATTGCAACACAAATTACATCATACTAGAGCAGTACAAATTACTTCGTACTATTGTTCCATAGATTTTTAAAATAACCATTCAACGGTGCAAAAAAGTCCTGCTCAAAAGAGAGATTGACCTTGTCCTTATACAAAACTATTCAGTACTCCTTAAAACACTATATAATCTATAATATATGTTTAAGATTCTTGTATCCTTGAAAAACATAGAAACTAATAGAAAACATAGTGACTTGCTGCTTCTTACAGACCTAATACTAATAGGCTTGGGGTCATGATTCACAACTCCCATTTCCTTGTCAAGTTGATGCACTGTTTCATCCTCCTTTGACTCTCCCTTGGATGAGTTGACTGAGAGTCTTTGGTTTGAGGCCATCCAGTTGTTGCTTCAAATCCATAAGAGACCCCATGATTTATCCTATATGGGTTGAAATCTAATGTTCTATCTCATGAATTTTTGATGTAACATTGAAAATTGAAGTTTTGTTGCAATGGATATGTTCCTCATGAATTCTAAGGACTTTGCAAATTTCTTGCAGTTCTCTTAAATCCACAAGGCAACAACTCTAACCAATATCTACTGCTAATATAAAAAGCTTCACGTTGCTTGTAGTTCCACTCCCACACCACAAATTTTAGTTTTCGATTGTGCTTCAATGTCTTAGTTTCAAGAGATGAAAATGATTCCCTGTAATCAGATTGAAGGGATAAAGAGTTCCACAATAAAAATATAGAGAAAAACCTTGTGTTTTGGAGCGAACATTGATGCTAACTTGAAGCCACCAATATCCTTGTGTGCTAATGTACCTCCAAGGGGGAGGCTCCCCTGAAAACTTCCAATCAACCAATAAAAAACCAAACATCAACCAAAAGAAACTGATGAAGTTTCTTACCATGTGAGAAGCCCTATCTATCCTCCTACGCTTCTCAAGAAACAGTGCCATTATCACATAGTGAGATGGAGAAAAACGAAGACACTAAACATAAGCATGCACATTCCCGGTGCATGTGAAGGAGGGACTCACATCCCTTCTCATAACTGTTCGGATGCTTGGTGAAGTGACCTAGGTTGTAGGTGGTGGTTTAAGTTACCAACGTTGCAAGCCATGTGATGAATTAATAAACATTATTCTCGTGCAAAACATGGTAGTATTTGATTTGATTGAAAGTGCTCGCCTCTTATTTGCTTCCTTCAAGTATTGAAGCTAAAGGATGATCTTCCTTCAAGTATTGAGGCTAAAGGATGATCTCTTAACGCCGTATTATAAACCAAATGATTTATGATAATCTTAGAATCTTCTATCACAATCAAGGATAAAAACACAAATACCTTTAGTTATTTTTAATCCTTGCCTCAATGCATATACCTTTGTTTTATTATTGAAAACAATACCAATCCCAAAACAATGTAGGTTCCTATTGTCCCTCTAAAATCAATGTGTTCAAATTTCTTAATGCAAAAATACTTAACCATTTTTTAATTGAAATTTGATTTAATATAGTAGAATACAAATATCTCTAACTCCTATATACATTTTCGATTTATACTTATAATTTTAAAATATTTAAACCTCTAACCGTTTAGAGTAACAATTAATTGATTTGTCTCTAAATTCGAAAAACACTTCCCAAAATTGCCCTTTTCATTGGAATCGTCAAGAATCATTAAAAGTATTATGGAAGTTCAAGCTAAGCATAACTGATTATAAAAAACACTCCGTCCAAACAAGTATGACACAGACCGCTGGTCTAATCCAAACTCAAAAGATCTATAGAGATATTTTGCCGATGAGAAAGCTATTGGAAACTGCATATCATTATTCAAAAGCAACGTTTTATGTTTGAGAGGATTGTTGACAGCTATTTGGGTACAGCGTTAATGCCTTTTTATCAGCAACATTTTATGTTTGAGAGGATTGTTGAAAGCTATATGAGTACAGCGTTAATGCCTTTTTATCTACCACGATGCTAGCATCCTGTAGTTTTTTTATTTTCGGTTAATGAATAGTCAGGATTATTGAAAATGATTTGGTTACAGCTTTAGCAACCTGTAGTTTTTTTTATTTTATGTTAATGAATAGTCAGGATTATTGAAAATGATTTGGTTACAGCTTTAGCATCCTGTAGTTTTTTTATTTTATGTTAATGAATAGTCAGGATTATTGAAAATGATTTGGTTACATAGTAAGTTAATTATTGGTTTACAGTTTTTTCAATCTATGTAGTAGATGATAAATAATGTGCATCCAATTGATAATCCAATTGATAGGGTGTACTGGAAAATAAGTCATTTATTGATTTACTACATGATGTTTAATATTTGTTGTTTACTAAAGAGGTTAATATCTGATCTCATCTGACTTCAGTATTGAATGTTGTGGCAGTTAGTTTATTGAAAACAATTTTGATCCAAGGCAGCCAATATCCAACCTGCTATATAACATTGAATGTTGCAACAAGTGACATATAAACAGGCCTGGAATTTGACGTCCTACAGGAAGTATTTTTTATTTGACAAGTATTTGATACATGGATAAAAAATTCAAACAATTTTGATCCATGGCAGCTAATATCCAAGCTGCTATACAACATTAAATGCTGCAACAAGTGACATATAAACAGGCCTGGAATTTGACCTCCCATAAGAAGTATTTTTTATTTGACCCGTATTTAACATATTTAACACGTGGATAAGAAATTTACAAGTCATTATTGACAGACATCAAAATACCAAATTGAAGTTTAACTATGTAGATTTTCAGTCAAAATCTGTTGTAGGTAATTACATGATAGAGGCTTATAAGTATATAAGGCCTAGGTTAATAGATATAAATCATGGCTTCAGCCTTCAAGGAATTAAGTAGGGGCATAGCAGTGAGGTTGATGATACCTAGACAATGTTAGTTGAGGGAGTAAATGGACACCCAAATTACAAATTCCAACCCTCCAGCCTTGGTCTTCTTTGCTTCAGCGTCCAACTTTGCTGTGTGAACGTGATTTCCAAGTCTTCCACTAATCATGGCTAGAGCTTTGAGATTGAATCTGCTCAGCATAAAATTTATGAAGATGAAATTTACACAATACACAAAATATTTTGACATTTATGATTTTGGATGAAAAGTAAAATAACAAGCATGAAAATAATTTAAAGTCATCAATTTTTCTATTGACAAGTTGGGTGAATTTGAAATTCCATACCTGCATTATGCATATAAGTCTTTGGATTAGAATTGTTTTCAAATCCTACTACCTACCACATCATTCAATATTTAGTAGCAAACTGATATTTGCCGCTATATTAATGTAAACAGCAAAAAGGCGAATTTAAGCAGCTAAAAGGCTACTCGGGGACAGCACGATACTGTGGTCTGAGATTGATCTGGCATCGATGATAGATGTCTTGTACTTTGTAGTTTGGGCACTGCACTGCTTTTCAAGTGACCATGATCTTCCGAGCTCGGTTTTTCATTACAAACAAATCTGAGTGCCCTTCGTGCAATATATGTACGACAGCTCTGAAGTGGTTTTGGTCTTTGTTTTTTTGCATTTGGAAAAGGGTCACAAAAAGTTACACACTGTTTTGTAAATACGGCATCCGCGATGGAAATACTACTCTCGAAAGCCAAAACGACGAAAACTCTGTGATGCATTTCTTGAGAAGTCCGGACGTCTGAAAATTCAGACGCACCGACAAATCTGCTGTAAATAACCTAGATGGACTGAGGATTTCGAGGAAAATGAGGACACGGGTTCAATTCCCGACGAAGAATTACGTCAAACCAAGTTCTTGGATCTACTCATGGCTGCTTTGCTGCTTTGGCGAAAGACAAAAACGAATTATCAGGCGAAAGACAATATTGCAGACAAATTTTTTATTACCGTTTTTGTTGGGCGACATGTCGAACAAGAAAGGAGTAGGCTAACTTGGAAGTAAATAGATTTGTTTTTCAAAAAAAAAATGGCCTCGGCCAGATTTTTAGGTAAACAGATCTGTTTTTCAAGAAAAAAAATGGGTCAGGTCAGATTTTTAGGGTAGTCTGAGTTTTCATGGATCAAATTTCAGATTTTGAGGGTAGTCTGAGTTTTCATAGATCAAATTCCATGTATTTTAGAACCTAAGGTTTTGCCCCATTTTAAATCAACTCAATACTCAGAAAAGCTAAAATCCATCATAATTCAGAATTGACCAAAAATTACCGCCCATAAACCTACCTGAAAGGTAACCAGAAAAATTACTCCCAAATTATCCCACTCCAACCATAACGAGAAATGGTTGAAGGATCTAGATCTTTTCAGCCGCCATTACGATGCCCTTTGGGCACTGTTGTCTTCCATCCAAGACCAGGTATGTCATGGATTCTTTCATTTCTTTCTTATTTCCGATTTCTGTACGTTTCTATCAAATCTTTTTAGAAAGGATGCAGCTGTGATAACCTAAATTTAGAGTCAGGTTTTGGCTATCAAATTTTTTTAGAAAGGATGCAGCTGAGATAACCTAAATTTAGAGTCAGGTTTTGGCGAGCGTGGAGATGTGATTGGTGAATAACGAGATGGTGCATGTAGCTGAGATAACCTAAGATTCAGAGTTAGGTTTTGGCAAGCGTTGTTTCAGATCTCTCCATGGCGGATGATGTTTTACCAGAAAGCCTAGCTTCAGCGGGCACATTGATTGCCCCAGGATTTATACTTAGTGGTTTGATGGATGGGACAGAGCTCTATTCCCTTCAACCTAACTTATAAGTTGAGTGCATACATGAAGCAGTGTCCTGTCTCTTGCTGCATCGGCTTATGCTGCAGCGCCGGGGGTGATGTAGTAATTGAAAGCCAATTTTGAGTTCCAGTGTTTCACGACTGTGCGCCAATAAAACCTCATCGTCTTCTATCTTGATCTGTTTAAACAGCGGGGGAGCTGAACTGGATTCAAGTACAGATGAAAGGATCAGCACCGACATAAATCCTTGTCAGATAGAGATGTCCGCCGACATAAAACCTAATCAGATAGAGATGTCCGGGATTTCGCGCATGAAGACAGATTGAACGCGCATGAGAAACAGATGAAACGCGCATGAGCCGATCGTTGGAGGGGCATGCAGGACGGTGCAAGAGGATGAAACATATCATTCGTGGGGCATGCAGGGCGGTGCAAGATGATGAACCATACCATCCGTGAACAAAGAGGGGTGGTCGGCAATGTTAACCTATAACGAAAGGAGTAGTCTAAATATTAGTCTTTTTAACTTTATCCGGCTATTTTTTAACATTAGTTTTGATCAGAGTTTTCCCATTAGTTTTGATCCGAAATTGGTTAGAAATTAAAAAAAACAATGTCAATAAACAATTGTATAGTTTGTCAACAGTTCAGATTGTACAATTTGTGTCAGATGAGGTATTTTTCAGGGTATTGGATTTATGTATGCATTCAAACTTATAATTTAAATATTAAAATTGCAGTTTGTCCTTAAAAAAATAAAAAACAATTTAATAATAATTAGACTCTATAACGAAATGGTTGAAATGGATCCACTTACTTAGAGAACCTTGTCAAACTTAAGAAATGGAAAAGGATTTATCAAGATTTTAATGTAAATAAAATTATGTCATTTGATTCCCCTAATCCATATAATGGACATGAGAAAAGTCCACTTTGAGGTTGTAATATACCTTTTACATGTTAACTGTTGGGAATACCATTCCCTAGATCATGTGTTAGAGGAGATATGGGATGGTGGGACCAC
>JZKD02S1742145.1:1325373-1335812 GCA_000966675.3 Picea glauca
CAAAAATGACTAATAGAACTCTGAAAACGAATCATGGCTCATCCGGGCATGACCTCTTCTACATGTGGCCTTAAGCTTCCCTAAGCTTCTCTTTGGAAAAAACACCTGTAAAAGTCCCCAAATGGATCTGAAACCTATCCCAAAGTGATCATATCATAATAATTAGTCAAAAATGATTATTCAATCACAAAAAACAAACATAGGCTCATATGATCATGACCTCAAACAATGAGGGCTTCAAGCTCCCTAGAGCTTCCTAAAACTTCAATGGTTAAAAAACTGCAAAATAAGTCTTCAAATGGCTTTGAAAATAGTGCCAATGGATTTATAACGTCCAAAAATCCCTAGCTGGGCTTTTATGGCACCTCATTCGGCCAAAAAATGAAGAAGATAGGCCTCCTGCCATTCTCTTCCTTCAAGCTTGCTGTCTCTGGTTCACCAAAACGCACCTCCTGTACTCTCAACCTAGAACACACTCCAAAACACATGATTAAACCCAGCACATGTTCACAACCGCAAAACTGTCCAAACTGTAGGACGGTTATGGGCGCACCCAGCCCCTAACCGCCAAAACCACGGTCACAAGGTCACCATGTGACCACACGCAAAATAGAAAAAGGGTTGAGTTTACATTGGCGAATAAAACAATGAAAAGTGGCGGTCGTTTTATATAACCGTTGAAACCAACCCAAATCTCCGCGCTCCGTGTAGGGTCATATGTGAATGCATGCGAATGGGGGCTTAACCATTTGAAATGTGCGCGCGTATGTGTAACCACCAGGCACATGTGTGATCACCGAAACTGCGAGCTGGGGCTAAGTTTAAAAATGAATGACCAAGTGACAAGTGGCGGTCGAATGGTTGCATAACCATTTGAACTACCAAACTCACCCTTTCACCAAGGTCAAGGTCACATGTATCGATACATAAGACCGAGGGCTGGACCCCATTTAAAATATACGCATTCCCGCGCGCACTTTACATGGTGGTCATATGTTATATGACAAGACCGCGGGCTCCGTTTGAATACATATTCATGCGCCTCCGTATAGAGTCATATGGTAACAATACAACCATGGGCTGGGGCTAAGCCCCGACCCGACCCCCCTCCGAAAAGCAAACCATTCAAACTTAAATATAAACAAACACATATATTAAATAAGAACCAACGCGTGGGCTATTGGTAACCCACGCTCTGCGAAGGCGCTCCACTATGGATGCAGGTCCAGGGTTCGACCCCCACAAAATCCATATAATTTTACAACTAACAACCATTGCCAATAACGGGGTGCCACGTGGCATCCCATGATTGGGCCACGTGGTACCACACCATTTGCCCAATAAATGCCACATGTCGCATTGCGATTCGACCACATCTGCCAATCTAAAACTGCCACATCATCATCTGCCACTTGGATGTATGACCTCTACCATGTCAGTGTACGGTTATGACATGTTAGCATCCGTACGGACTGTACGGATTGCATAGTCAGCCTCCCTTTTTTTTACCTGTTTGACGATTCAAACAGATCGCGATATCTCTCGCTCCCGACATCCGTTTGAACCCAAACGAGTTGTATTGGGTTCGTGACGAAGAGGGCTACACACCCATTTGTTTTGAGGCAATTCAGAGAATGTTGATTTTTGAGCTAAAATTTGACCCCTGGTCTAGATTTTGATCAAATAATATCCTGCCCTCGGGATCTTATAATCCCTTTCCCTCCAAGCATGATGTCCTCCGCACACTCCTTCTTGAAATTCATTTACGACCTTCTCTGTTTTTGATTCAACTAAACAAACCGACAGGAAGCCTAGTGGGTCTTTCCAATACAATTGGCTTTCGGATATACAATACTTCATCGCATGTAGCTTCAACGTCCTGGTTTTAGATGGGGATAGGTCGCTTGGGAATTTCAAGGTTAGTAGGTAGGAAACTATGTCTTTATACCAATATGATGAGGCAAACTTCTCTTCGATTATGATTGTAGTTATTTGTTCATCGAGTTCGCTCATGTCCACACACTCTTCACATCCCTATAGGCCATTTATTTCGAGGGATTTGAAATTTGATTCAGCTAAGAGCTTAGCCAAACCTAGTCCTTTTACTAGTCTTGTCGGTTTTATCTCTAGATCAAATTCTTGAATTTTAGCAAGCTATCGTCCCCTTTTCCCATCATTGTCGGACTGAACCAAAATGTCTTTTACAGAACTGGTGGGTACGTATGCAATTACCTTGGAATGTAGCACGCAGGGTCTGAAATCTTTTAACGCCTTCACCATAGCATATGCTTTCTTTTCCATTATATCATATCTGAGTTCAACGTCTCTAAGACTTTTGCTAAAAAAGGCTATTGGTTGCTCGAAACCTTCTTCATTTTTCTGGAGGAGTACCGCGACAAGTGTGTGTTCGGAGGCGAACGAGAAAATTAGAAAATATTTTAGATAATCAAGGCTTGCCAGTACGAGTGCCTCGCTTATGACCTTCTTGATGCATGAAAACGATGCTTTGGCTTTTGCTGTCCATTTCACTTCGCTGTTCTTCTTTAGCATATCTGTGATCAACTTCATGATTTCAACAAAGTTTGGGATAAATCTCCTCAAAAAATTATTTTTACTAAGAATGATTGAATCTCTTTTACATTCCTAGGGATATTTATGGTGTCTATAGCTTCAACCCTCTTAGGATCAATTTTAATTCCATATCGAGACACAATATGGCCCAAGAGTTTACCTTCTTGCATAGCAAAGTGAGACTTTTTGGGGTTTAAAGAAAAACCAAATCTACGACATTTCTCAAACGTCTGCTTGATATGTATCAGATGATCTTCATTAGATTTAGAAAAAACGGTTAGTTCATCAAGATAGATAACCATGAATTTGTCCCTTTCTCCGATGAAAGCGATATCCATAGCACGTTGGAAAGTAGCACCTGGATTCATTAAACCAAAAGGCATCTTGTCATACATAAATGTACCCCAAGGGGTGGTGAAGGATGTTTTTTCTTTATCGTGCTTGTTGACAACAATTTGATTGTACTCGGAAAACTCGTCGATCATCGACATCCTATTTGCCCCAACTACTTTTTCTAAAATGTGATCCATTTTGGGTAGAGGGTAATTGTCTTTGAGGGAGGACTTATTTAGATTTCTAAAATCAACACACAGTATGATCTCCCCACTTTTCTTTCTAACCGGGACCAGGTTTTCTACCCAGTCAGAGTATCTCAGTGGTACGATTATTTTTGTGTCCAAGAGTTTTTTGACTTCCCTTTCAACCATGGGCAATAAAATAGGATTGATTTTTCTAGGTTTTTGTCTAAAAGGTTTGACACCAGTCTTTAGGGGTATCTTGTGTTCAATCACAGTGGTGTCATAGGTTCTCATCTCTTCATATGACCAAGTGAAAACGTCTTTATACCACCCAAGTAAGTCTTTATACTTGCTTTTTACATCGGGAGGAAGGTACTTTGATATTTTACTATCCTAGGCTCCTCTTCGGTCCTATGTCGCAGTCTTCAACCTCTTCTAGTTGGGGTTGCAAAGCAAATTTTAAGGGCATATCATTTTGGTCGAACAGTCTCTCCAGAGGGATTAGTCCCTTTGGAATCTGATTGTTCTTTAAAACCAACATGCGATGATTAGCGATCTTTTCCTGGAACCCTTGAGGATCCTCTCCCTCTTGCATGATCCATGTGTGGTCGTTTTGGTTTTTTTGGTCAATGTGAGTTTCGACGAAGTTGTCCACCATCTCGAGGAACTTCCTAATTTGTTCATCATCTTCAAACACTTGCCAGTGTTGGATGTTGTTTGGTATGGAAGGTTTGTTCCTCACTTCTATGTGATACCTTAGTTTGAAAGTTGTAGGGGGGGAGAACGTTAAGGCTGCTTTGGCTAATGAATCGGCTTGCAAGTTTTCAGAGCATGGGATGAAATGAACATTTACCGACGAGAAGAAATTTTCTATTAAATCCTAGGTGCAATTCCTGTAAGATATTAATCTTGGGTGTTTAGCCTGGTATTGTCGATTTATCTATTTCACTATGAACTCTACGTCTCCATATACTTCCAAGTTATTTATGTTCAATTTCCTGGCAGCTTCCAACCCTAAGACTAGAGCCTCATACTCACATACGTTATTGGTGTAGTCTATATCCCACTGAAGCCTGTAAGAGAAAGGAATCACAAATTCATTTTCAGGGTGCTACAAACAATACTCCTGCACCTGCTCCTTCATATGACAAGGCATCGTAAAAAAACATTTTCCAAATTCCAGTGCTATACATATTTTCGTCTATCTTTCCTGATTCATTTTCATTTATGTAATTGTCTTCTGTACAACTATTTACACCATCATCAAAAGACAAAATACAATTCCCTAGATCTTGATTGGCAACATAAACAAGATAATTGTTAGGATTCTGTGGGTCGCTCATTGTGTATGCTAGCCTTGTTTCCATGTATAGTCGAGTAAATTGCCCACCAAACACAGGAATCGTGGCACAAGTCATGTCTAGTTGAAGAGACCCCCCAAGTTTGGCTCCCCATGACCTAGATAGTAGGAAGCCATACTTCGGAGGTATATCGGCGATAACTACATCCATCAGGACGCTTTTCACCAGAACCTGTGCAAGAGTGACTACTAAATCTTTTATCATACCCATGCACTTAACTCTCCTTGAATCAAAAGAGTAGAGGTCTCCATAAGGCCTGGTGATCTCGAGGCCTAGTCTGTCCATAATAGACCGAGTCATTACATTATGTGAGGCTTTAGAATCTAGCATGCAGTCATGCAACAGTCGATCATGCACATTTAGGGTAATATAGAAGGGAGCGATGGTGTCTATGGCACCCTCTAAATGTGGACCAAAAGTGATATTAGGCTTATCATCTTCCAAGTTTATCACGTCAGAGTGACTTCTTGGATCCAAAAAAACCTATCATTTTGGTTATCTGCTTTCGATACACAGGATTCTTTGCTAATTCAACCAGAGGGATTGGTATTTTGATCTTATTTATCTCATTTTCAAGGCTGAAACCTCCACTACCTTTGTCCATTTCTCTGGTTGAAACCTCCGACTCCTTCTTTTCCAACTTATTTGTTTGTGCTGATTTATTTTCCGTGAAGTTATTTACCGGTATATGTGTTTTAGCTGTCTTAATTTCTTTTGTTTGGGTCTCAGCCTCTTTTACTTTGGGATTCTACGAATCTACCCCTTTTATTTTGCTATTATGTATCTCGGTCTCTTTTAGGGTGGGATCGTATATTTCACCTCTTGGGAGAATTTTCTTGGGTTGAGGAGCCGATGCGAGTTTGTTTCTAGGCCTCAGGTTGTACTTAGGTTGGACCTTATCCATTATAGGATCGGTCACTTCTTGATAGACAAAAACATCAGTGTTGTTTATGTCATCATCTTTATTTGACAATTGCCGAGTGTTCAAGGACTTCTCGTAATCTTCTTTAGTTAAATAAGGCTATGTGCAGTCATCACCTAAATTTGTCACGTCTTCTTCCAGATCCTTGAAATCTTGCAGGTCGTTTCCTCCTATAAAATTTTCATTTTTTAAAGGAGTTTGAATTTTCTGGTCTTCATTTTTAATCTATCTTTGTTGATTTTGAGGGTTGGGGTTTCTTCTGAATTCCCTCTTAACGAAAGGATCCACCTTGGATTGATCTAGATCCATTCTAGAGATCTTATTTGATAAATCTTTAATTATCCTGGCCATGTCATCCATTTTATCATCTGAGGATCTACTAGGCCCTGAGGGTCCCGCTTGTTCCCTAAAATGTTTGGTTTCTCGGTTTCCCGTTTCTACTTTTGTTTTTAATTTTCCAGAAGCCATCATGTTAGATTCGATCTCTATGACATCATCTTGCATTCGGGTTAGGGTAGCCCCTCTCCTTTCTCTCAACAGAAGTGAAAAATCGGGTTCGAAGGCTCCCGTAAAGGCTACCTTGGCTGCGGGTTGGGATGGTTTAACTTCGACTGGGATCTTATTATATAACTTGTTAAACCTTTGAATGAATTCCATAAAAGTTTCCGAATTTTTTTCTTTAAAGACCTGAACTCGATCAAATAAGACAAATGGTCTTTTCTTTCGCCCCATTATCTAAGGAAAGAGTCTTCTAGGGCATCATAGGATAATATCGAACCTGTGGGTAGACTTCAAAAACAGGTTCATACCTGTCCTTCGAAAGTAATGTCAAATAACCTCGAATATACGTCTTTGTGTTCGAGACTTAGGATATCTACGAACTAATCAAAGAAATTTATATGTTTGGCCGTGGTCAGGTCCCCTTCCCCTGTAAATTTAGGTAAGTTTTTCATGTAGTTTTCAGGAAGGTCGGGAAGAGGGACAGGTAGGACCAGAGGTGCATATCTGGCAACTACTTTACAGAAAAATCTGGGAGGTGGGGGTGGCCCTTGCCCCCCCCGTCCTCCTAAAACCCCTCCCCCTCCCCCTCCGACGACTGCCATCGGTAGTATTGGATAGGAAAACGACGTGTTATACAGAGGGTTCTAGAACACTAAAAGCGAATTTTTAGCTCCTTCAAGAGACAAAAAAAATGAAGAAGGGTGACAAGGGATGCGAGGACTTGGTTCCTTGGATTTGCAAGAGATGTAATCAGGGGAACCCGCGGGCGTGGAATCCGAGTATATGGTATAATCTTCGAGACTCGACGAGGTCAGAAAATATAACTGAAAGGTCAGAGGGATATCGATCGCTGATAAATTTACTGAGGGATTTTCACCTTTATGTACGCCAAAGGTTGTCGGATGAATTTCATTTTTAACTTCAAGGAGAGATAAAGTTGGGTTGGAGGTTTTAGGGGGGGATTCTTTCGAAGTTAGCGGTTCAAAAGAAATCTCGGCCTTGGGTTGTGTGTACCTAAGATGGTAGGCTACAGTGGTTGGCTTAAGAGAACCTCTTGTTTTCAGTATTTTTTCGAGATCGAAAATGGGCGTGGTCTGTTTACCAACCGGGTTTTGTCCAGTGTTCCTTCGAATGGATGCCAACTTACTTAAATGTGGAGTCACCGAGTGAATGATAAAAATATCCTTTGGAAGATTTTCACTCTTTGTTCACTATCAAAGGGTAGAAACTTGCAAAAATGTCGTTCTCCCAGGGAAAAGGTTTAGTAACTTCGTTCCCTGGCAATGGCGCTAGAAAGATGTTGTTCCAGAGTCTGTACTTAAGGCTAGAAAGTACAGGGTCTAGGCATCCGAAAGTGAGTAAAGATAAAAAGGGGAAAAATCAACCTTTGGGAAAGGGAAGCTAAGGCTGATTTCTAAGTTGTCTTTGTCTCGCTTCCAAACGTTCCTGGATACTTATATCCCATTCAATTGCGACCCATGAACGTTCGAGTTCGACCCGGGTGATGGAGATTTTTAGTATGGTTTCAAAAAGGTTCAAAGTGATGCTGGTTTGATTCGATAGGTCGGGTTCAATGTTGGGCTGTTTTGCAAAGGGCACAGTCATGGAGGAACATAAAATGAAAAGAAAGTTTGAGGTTTAAAATGCTACTTCAATTTTTTTGACCGTATAAGAGAGAACTTTCGAAATCCGATGTTAAAGGTAGAACACAAACCAAAGGCCTTCTTCTGTAACTGAGTTAAATTTTTAAAGAATCATGTATGAAATGTGAGAAAACATTAAGCCGCCAACAATGCGAGGCTCCTATCAAGGGAGAATCTCGCCCTGTAAATATAAGAAAAAAAAGGCAAGAAGTAATCTGACGAAACATAGAATATAGAGATCTAAAAAGTTCACAGGTCTTGTACCTGTTGATAGTTGATACATAGGAAAAACTGCAAGCGATTAGAAGCCTAAAAAGTTGGTCACCACAGTAGAAGTTGCACTAAATTGTAGCTAAGCATTCACCATAAATATATGCGAAATGAAATTTAATGTAAGATAACAGAGAAAAAAAAAACTCATAACTCAGTCTTCATGGAATCAGGAATCTTCGGATTGCTTTGTATTAATTTTCAAAAGAAAGAAAGTCTCTATTACAATCGTCCAAGAAAGGTCTATCCCTGGTTCTCATTTCAAAATGCATATTTATACAAACTTCTAAACATTCAGATCTCAATCGTTCCAGAAGTTTTCGGTTACAAAATGAGAAATTTAAGCATTTCACTTGTTTTTCTTTGTCCTCCTTCATGCAGGTAGAACACCTTCCTTTCTTTACTCTTCGGGTTCTAAAAATAGAACATGCAAACACTTGTCATTATTTGGCACCGGAAACCTACCCCTTCGCCTGGTTGGTGCAAGTGATGCACCTCTCCACCAACTGGGCTATCAACCTAGAAGGCTCTGCTTGGTTGTTTGCCTCAAAAGTGTAACAATGCTTCACTAACTATGGCAGCCTTCCTCCTATTTGTCAGTCTTCAGTGATGATAGAACATAACTGTACACTAGGTTTTATTAACCATTTATCCATTTGTACTATATCAGTCTGGCTTATCTGTGATATTTCAGCCTGCACTTTTTCCTCGTTGTCCTTGATATTGAGAAGGTGCTTGGCTATATTGATCTAGCCCAGTATCCCAGCGCTGCTTTCCCTGTCGAGATCCAACAAAATTTCATTTATCAAGCCAAAATTTTCTTCACAAGAATTTCTCATTTCTTTATCTCGTTCTCCTCTTTCTGATATATTACACTCCCATGCCTTCAGCAAGATATTACCTTTGGTTTGCTCTGGGATGGAAATTCTGGAACTGCTGACCATTTCTTTTTTTGTTGTGGCTATAAAAACTCTTGGAAAGTGACCCGAGCTGCTCCAGCTTCTCTTTATCTCAAATAAATGTCTTCGAATACTTGGTCAATGGTCCTGCAATGGTTTTGGATGGCCTCCACTTTAGCAAGTAAATCTTGTTGAGCTACTCACACTCTTTTTCGGATTTCAATGGCTTGGAATTTGAACTTTACCTGTAATTGCCTGATCAATTCTTCTTGGTGTCTTACCTATGCTTAACTGGTCTGGGCCGATTGATGTATTTGCTCGAGATCAAATATGACCCGCTCGATTTACTTTTAATCAACTGCTCTAGCTTTCTCTAGACTTGTGTTCACCTGATCTCTGGCATTTTCCTCTGCTGTAGCTAGCTTAGCCTCCAATGTTATGATCAAATGGTTCTTCCAATTTAACTGTTCCTTTAGAGATTCGACGGAAAATTGGTTGGTTGTAGCAAAGGCCCCCAACGTCCATGCTATCTGAGTGGTGAATTCCTCCTTTTTCATGGCCTTCCCATCGGCTAGGATTTTGAATTTTTTCTCTACTGTGCCTGCTTCTCGATAAAGCTCTTGCTTCACAATGGCCTTTCTCTTCTTATCGAAGAAAAACTCATTCGGAGGCAACTCTTCTACGGTAATGGGCATTAGTTCTTCGCTGAAAATCCATCCCACGTCGGGGGTCCCCTTTGTGGACTGCAGGGGAGTGATAAAAACAATGGGACTATCTATTTCCTTGGATGGTTTCTCTGGGGTAACAACCGTGGCTGGCTTGTTTGATGGGTTGGGGATCTCGGCTTCCTGTTCTGGGTCCCCGGTTTCCTTTTTCTTTTCTTGATTTTCCTCTTAGTTAGGACCCGAATCTTTTGAGCCCTTGGCTTCTGTTTGCTGTACATATGCGGTCTATGGGTTCTTACCCTGTAAAACTGGGGGAAGGCAGCTCCATCGATGTTCCTGAAACTTGAAAAGATCAGCCCTATCCCCAGACAATAGGGCTTGAATCCGACTTAGGACCTTAGCATAGGATCTCACACCTTGGAAGATGTCGTCATGAGGTGAGTGCTCATGTTTGTATCTTTTCAGGCTAGAACTCGCCATGTGATTACTCACGACCTTATGTGGTCATGTTTCCTGAACTCGATGTTGACAAATTTAAATTCCTCCAAGGCCGTAGCCTCGGCTTTGGCGTGTCCAAAATCTAATAAAGAATATGTATTAAAATGAATGGGGAAGGGCGACCATACCTTCTTTGAAAAACCTTTAAGTTCTTTTCTTATTCCACTGAGCACGGTTTGCCTGGTGATTTCATGGTATACCAGCTTATCCAACACGAATAATGGTAGAGCATATGGGGGAATAGAGGTGCCGAAAACCCTGATGTATGAAAATTCTGCTTCTACATACCATTCAACCACACTACTCAAGTTTCCAGCGATGCTATCTAAAATCTTGGGGGGTGGGTTACCGAAGATGGAGACATGCATCGATACCATTACCCAATTGAAAATATCGTATATGAATTCTGTGGCCTTATCCTCCCAAAGTTTCGAGTGATAGACATGGATAGGCTCATCATTAGATGGAGTCCAGCTCCAGCTCATTATAGGGAAAGGTGTCATGAAACAAATAGTGTCCATGATGTAGGCGGACATGAAAAATGAGGTTGTCTTCTCGCTCGCCTTCTGTGCTCGATATTCGGTAATTTGA
>JZKD02S1742145.1:1343883-1355470 GCA_000966675.3 Picea glauca
GACCCACATTCGACACTTTCTCCCCCTTAGGCACCTAGGGAAGAGAAACACTTGCCTTGGTACTTTATTTTCATTAAAAATTTAACAGGAAAATCGACCCTTTTCTTTGTGGGATCTTCCTCTTGCATGAGGGTTTTATGTACATATGACATCATTTGATTATGTATTGAATTAGTCTCCTTTTTTGTGTGGATGACAATTTTTTTTTCTTAGTTTCACATGCAAAATTTAGGGAAAAAAACTAATAAAGAATGAGAAGGATGTAGAAGCCTCCTCTATAAATAGAGGCTCTCCTCTCATGCCAAATTTGATCTGGATTATTTTCAGCACGAAATGAGAGTGGAGATATAATAAATAAATGCACAGAGATATCAAAGATATCCAATAATATAACATAAATGTATCAAAGATGCAACCATAAAAATAAAGATACAATAATACACAATTTTCTATTAATGAGAGAAAATGTACAAAGACTGTAAAATACAGAGTGAAAGACTCACTAGAATGGTGGCAACTTATCTTTGAGAAGAGATGTGACGGCTACTCACATCCGTAAGAAGATGAAAATCCAGAAGGTTTGCGGGCCCCGATGGAGGTAGTTGATACGTCAACTTCCTAGGGGCGTAACCTTTGCACACGATCTTCGTTTGGGGCACTCGATACACCATTAGAAATATCTATCCGAGGACTACAACTTTTGATGTGATAAATATCGAAGGAAAGTACATGTTTCTCCCCATTTTCCGAAAAAACATCGTTTAGGGCCTCAAAATGACCCCAAATGTTTGGAACCTGAAAAACTGCCAAGATGGAAAACTGTTTTTCGAGCCCGTGGAATAGGTGGGTGGCCTGATATCCACTTGGGTCAAAATTTTTGTGAATTGTTGGATCATTTGTGAATACAATTAATAGAAAATATTCCATGTGAAGTTTTGGTGTCAATTCTTGGAGCTTTCTCTTTCTTGGTTATCTTCTTGGTGCATTAAATATTTGTTATGGTGAATCAAGTCTTATACTAGCTTTCAAGATCAATCCATTTGAGGAGTTACTTAAATACTTGGAGAGGAGATGTTCTAGGGTTTGTTACTTCCTTAATCTCTCGTTAACTTGGGTAAGTACTTAATCCATGGCTTTGTTTTTTTTTATTGGTTCATTGGTGAGGGTTTTTAAGCATTTTATTCAAGTTGTAGTTGATCTTGTTTGTGAAGGTTTTTTCCTTTAAGGAATCCCTTCTTGTAGGGCCTTGGTCCTCTTAGGTTATCTTGATTAGGTTGGATATTATTCATAAAATATAAGTGACCAATTATTAGAGGGGCATACTTCTTGACCCCATAAGCCCTAATTGGAAAAAAAGGCATTAGTCTTATATCTAACAACCACCAAAAAAACCCCTAAAAATCAAAACTTATTTTATTTTATTTTTTGTTGTTAATAAAAAATATAATTGTGGAAATCATTCATTTATATTTCATTTACTATCTAGTGTAAATTTAACAAACTGTTTAATTTCCTAGACATATTATTCTCAGGGTCTATGCTTAATTATTGATCTTTAACTTTAAGAAGGAAAATCAACCCTATTTTGTTGAAATTTAAAGTGTTATCTAACATTCTATAGGTTTATTTAAGGTGATTCTCAAATATGGAAATTAAATTGCAACATTAAAAATTAGGTTTGGTGAAACCCTAAGGATTGGTTTTGGTGCTTCAAGGTGTTTTTTTTTCTCATTCCTAGCATTTATTTCATTTTTATATTGTTTACCAACCTTATTTGATATATCTAGAGGAGATATTAATCTCTAATGTTCTAGTAATTTCTTATCATTTTCTTAGAGGTTTTATTTGGTGAATTCGAAGTGCTTACTTGTGAAACCCCAGGGGGATTCATCACCTATTTTACAAGTTGTTTCTTAGTTAATCTTTATGTATCTTTAGAAATTATCTCTAACACTGGTTGGAATGTTATTGAATATATATTCACCAATTGTTTCTTAGAATTTAATGCTAATATGGAGTTTTTAATGTTTTTTTTCTTACATATTAGCTCTGACACATACATCCACTAGCTCCTAACCTTTCTTTGAAGTGGATATAAACCTGATCCATGCAACTGTTTCTAGTAGAAGATATTTAGAGCATTTAATTGCTAATTAGAATTCTAATGCAGTGTCTTGTTATATATTTTGTTGATTCATTAAAGTAAATAATATGATTGCATGGTTTTTTTAAGAGGTTTAGTTTCATTATTTGGGATACCCTCGTGTATTCTAGAAGTTGGCCTAAAGTGCAGGGGAAAATGTATTGAGGTGATAGTAGTGCCAATTCCCATTTTTGTTTCCCTAGATAGCCCTTGGTTGGCAAGGGGCTAGTTTATGTGGTAACATTTTTTGCGTTGTTGCTAGGGAATGTCCTTGTGAAAGTGTTTCCAGAGGTCTTCATCCACATTTTCCATAACATTTTGGTGCTATTGCATAGGTTCCATCACTAGGTTTGTTTCTGGGTTCATTATTGTATGTGTATATTTATGAGATTGTTTTGAATACTAACCTTGATTGTCTTATCTGGTGACTCCACTCAAATCAAATATAACAAAGAGGTACACTGCAAGAGGTAATTCTTATAGAGAATTTTGAAAAATAAAGTTTTGCATTTGAATGTATATAGGTGACTCAACATCTTTGGTGTTTGTATGATTGGTATGCGATTCTCTGATCTTAATGAATCATCACTATGTAGCTATTGGAGCAGGACATTTTGAGTAAGTTTATGGAATCACGCAAGAGAAAACTGCACGACAAGTCAACATAGGAGAAGCGCGCGTGGAAGACATTTAACGCATATTCAAGAGCCAACGTGTGGAAGGTGGAAGTTAGTTAGTAGTAGTTAGATCATTTGGTCCATTTTGTAACGAGCTAAGCCCTAATATCAATGTATAAATATGTATGGGTTTTGGGTAGAAAGTGGCATTAGAGCATGGAAGTATAGAAGCGCTGTAGCGAGGAGTTGAGTTGTTGAGATGTTGGAGTTGGATAAAGAAATGATATAAGTGTGCACTGTATGCGCGAATGACTAGGGAATTTTGGGTAGAACTGATGTATCTTTTATGAGCCCAGTGTGCACCTATTGTAAGGATTGGATATACATTAATAATATAAGAATCCAACCGTTGTGGACGTAGCCCCATTGGGGTGAACCATGTTAAATATCTGTGTCATGATGTTTGTTATGATGTGTTTATTTTATGTTATGTTTATGGAGCACATGTAATGCATGGATGATTAATATGAATGTGTATCTAATGGTTCCACACATCTGTTGAATGGTTCCGTAAAATGAATATGTCATAGGTTATCATTCTATTATGATTTCGTAGATAAGGTATACTGCATGTTGAATGAATGTTAGAATGGTCCCCATTCCCTTCATGACTGCGGAAGCCTGGTTCCTATAGTCCCCGTAGGTACCTCAGGTGACACTTCACCTGCTTGCGGGTGATGCCGAAAGGGATGGTATCTTGGGATTTATTAGTGATTTAATTTTGAACCCCGAGTTTTCCCAATGCATGCCAACAAATGGTTGCAAATAATGGAACCTCTAGTCATCATGATTAAAATTTTATTTCAATGGGTTGCAAAGACCCAACCAAAATTTTCGATGATCATCCATTAGTCAAGCTTATTCTAGATTCGATGGTACTCATGCCACTCATCCAATGACTTTAATTGAGTCGGAGATTCTAAAGGAAATTATTCTTAATGCCCACCCTTCCATTCTTATGTGCTCTAGTGACATTACAGTTGGATAAATGGACCATATTCACTGGCTCACAGATCCAACGATCCTCATCATGTCATTGATGCCTCCATCGTCGTCGACATTCTTATCTAATAGATAAAATTTCCAACCCTTCCATCTACGACGAACGATCTAGATCTCTCTGCTCGTAGATATGACTGTTGTAAATTGCGAATGACCATCCAATGGTCTGGACCCAACATGGACCACCCTTGACTTTACGACAAACTAGATGCTGGCACTTGTCGTCCTTTGGATGTGCTGGCATTCCATGTCACTCGTGATGTCGTCATCCATTCTATAACCTATAAAGGGTTATTCATAAATATATGGTGGATATTAACTTTGACTCACCACTGATTAATGACTCTCATTACATCGTCAATTCCTTCGCATCGTGGACATTCTTGACCACCACATAAGCTCTCCAACCTTTCAAACTTCGACGAATGACTCCTTTTCTTGGATTTTCACCTACGTATGCCAAATCCTCTTGACACATGGCATCATCTCTGTATGACACATGGAACCATCACCACTTGACATGTGGCATATGTATTTCCCATAGAAGCTCACCTATAGGTGTCAAATCAGTACACCATGTGGCGCCTTCTATTCTTGAAACATGGCACTATCCACGTCATCCTCTGGAGCCCTTAATTAAAGTGGATTTTTAAGGCCCTTCTCGACCAATGGGGTCCATGCTCGACCCATCGACCAATCGACTATCACCACATGCCAGCCTAAGGGACACATAAGCTACCATGTTGGTATTACCTGTTATCATGATTTCATTGTAC
The DNA here is from genome assembly GCA_000966675.3 of Picea glauca. Lineage (NCBI taxonomy): Eukaryota > Viridiplantae > Streptophyta > Pinopsida > Pinales > Pinaceae > Picea > Picea glauca. The sequence goes on from JZKD02S1742145.1 coordinate 1,348,482, forward strand.
TCCTTTATTTCCCTTCGGGAAAGATCATAGATCCAACGACTGAGGTCTCTTCTCGGAATCTACCTAATCTATGATTAAAATTTCCCCTTGGATCCTTACCATCAAAGTGCCTACACCTCGACATCCTTAGTTAATCTGAGTACCAAACTCCGATGAAAACCACTACTCTGGATCTGACGGTTCAGATCCTTTCTTGAAGACACTCTAATAGATATAACGACTTGGGTTCATTCTTGGAGCTCTTCCATTGAAGTCCCTCATCAACCCCACACACAAGCATTATTATAGCCTAATCTCTAATCAATGGTGGAGATCTCTCTACCCAAAGATACTATTCTCAATAATTAAAGTGATCTTTCAAAGGTCTGAGCTCAACAGGGACCCACTCCCAATTATTTTGACCAAATATAGGTTTCCACATATTACCCTCGGGTACATAGACATTCCCTGTCAGTAAGACATCACCTTCCCTCTTAAACTCACCTAGACAAGACCCTACGAAGATCTACGACTGAGAAGTGATCTCACCGTATTTCGATTAATGGTTCATAGTGTCCCTCAGGCCTTTCTCATCAGAGTGCCTTAACGAAGGATGCTCTGACCATTGACTCCAATGGTCCCTCCATGATCAATGCTCAAGATCTAACATCTACAGATTTGACAGTCTAGATCATCGTCACCACCCTAAGGATTTCATAGCCTTCTGGAACCACTCTTGCTTCATCAACCATCCGACTAGTGACACTTGTCACTCCTAAGGACATGCGAGTTTCCCTGCTGGCACACTGCATCATCAGGGCATCGTCTTCTCTCTCTTCATGCTTATATGGTAAGGCATGGATCTGGGGGATGGAACCTTGTTCCTCGCACACAACATTAACAATCACAATTCTTTATGGTGTGCAATTTGAGATATCAATGGATTACTTTAACTTGGATTTGGCCCCATCGGAGTCCCTTACGACCTCACATTTCGAGAGACTCCCATTTCTCATCTATGGTCCAGGATTTGCCTGGACATCTCTTCAAAGGATCTAATGGTTCCTATTGACTTGTGGTACATCCTCCCCAGGCATCATAACCTTCTTCGACAAAGGATTAGGATCTATTTTCTTAAAAAAATCAATGGTTGTGCTGTATCCCGACTCACACACAATATTTATTCATGTTTACATCCCAAAAATTGGACTTTGCCATTCAAGGGAAAATTCTAAATATTTTCCAAGTTTTTTTTTTTTACCGGGCCTTCTTTGCCTTCACCTTACTCAAGAAACTACTATGATTTCCTTCTCCTTCCTCGGATGACGATTTACATACCATAATCCTTCAACTTCCACACAAGAGGATTATGCATGGCTTAATGTTCCTATTCCATTTACAACAAACATGAAGCCTATTACTTGGCACTCATATGAAGATTTTATTCCCCATAACCATTCGTGGTAAGGAGAGGGGAATCAACACAATGTTTATCGACCTTCAATGGCATTCAACACGCCATTATCGCAGTGTTCCATTTATCTTAAATATTATTATCCACCTCTTAATTTATGTACTTGTATTCTCTTCATATACATCATGCTACTGCAGAGAATCTGGTATACACACAGGAAACTCAAACATACAATTCCAAAATAGTTCAAATATGAGGGATCACATTAAAAAAAGTCATTCAGATGCAAGAAATTACCAAGGAACCAACATTAATTTCATCAATTTCAAGCATGCACAAATATGTAACATTCAGATGCATCCATCTAATTTCCCTACTTAATACACATGGAATAAGGAATACTTATCTATTACAAGATTTAGCCATCCAACTAACTGTGGGTGATTTCCTTTCTACCCAACCACAGACTCTGCAAGCTTAGTCACTTCTGCAGCATGTCACCCTCGTGCCAGGCCATGATACCAACAAGGAGTTCTCTATGTTCACCTCTCCTAGCTCGGGCCTCTTTGAGGTTTATCAGATGCTTCTCCAACATTAAGCTCGCGGTCCCTCAAATCAGGGTGGGTTCTTTATTTTTTATTTCAAAATAGTCCTACCACATGTTTCTCCTTTCTTGAGACCCCTCTTCTCCCACGAAGGTTCTTTACCCATCCCCATTCCTTCTGTCAGAAGGCACCTATGGGTCAATCATGGGAAATCATGAGGTCTTTTCCTACTGTCCTCTGGCTGACAACTTATGTCACATCAAGAAGACACCCCCGCACTTCCATTCATTGAGGTTGGTTGGTTGTTCAACCACCAACCATCCCTTATTAACTGATTTTTCCTTAAAATCAGAGTGAAGGGAAGTGACTGAATATTTTCAAATTAATTCTTCAGTAAGGAGGCTTGGGTTATTTTAGTATAATAGAGTATCCTCTTATTCCTCTAGTGGTGTCATGGCATGTACTCAAGGCTTCACCCCATAGTTAGCTGTTGGAATTCCTAATCAAACAAAATAAATTTACAATGTTTATATGCCACTGCATGAAAATCATCAATTATGATTAATTACATGTTGGGGAAACAAGGGAGTGTTACGACATGTTTAAGGTATGGATTCTAACAAGAAATATTGTTTTTGATAATGTATATGTTCCTCTTGATTTATCATGTTTTCCAAGATGTCCACTTATTCTCTTTATTGGTGTGTTTACCCATGTCCCAAAGTTTAATCAAAATCCTTGGTTGGCTTCAGAACACTTTGAATATTTTATGAAATATGTGGTAGATATTCACATTTTCTATGAAGATATATGGATGAAAAAATTTGCATACTCTTTACAATGGGGGGATATATATGATTGGTATTGTAATTTCAAGCCTAAAGAGATAAAATCATTTATGCAATTAATTAAAAAGTTCCAAAGGGGTTGGATCTATGGTTATAAAGAAGTTGAATATTATTGTATGTTTCTTGATATACAGGATAAAATATGGAGAAACATCAATGACCTCATGATGGGATATGATGATAACCCCTCAAGCGACCTTCTTGTGGAAATAGAGAAAATAAAGAATGCATACCTTTTCTTGGGTGATTATGTTGAAACAAAATATGGTGAACCTTCTCTGCTAAAAGTTGTTGATGATGAAGAGGTTGATTCCTCTCCTCCCTCCCATGAGCCTTTGTTGCACAATATTTCATAATTGGAAATGGATGAGGAATATGTACCCCATGTTGAAAATGTCAAGGGAATTTATGATGTGATTAGCAAAGAATATATTGTTGAAGAAAAGCCTCAAGAACCTTATTTGTTTCTTGAAGATGATTAGTTCATCGAAGATTTTGTTGCAACTCCTCAAGAAGAAAATGATGATGAAGAACCCGTTCATGCTTCCATTTGAAATCAAGAGACTTTTGAAGGGGAGATTTATGAAGAAAACCTTGATGACACTATCATCGAAACATTTTCTAGTTCTCCACCGCATGAAAGCAAGGGTTTGATATGCTATACTCCTTTCCAAGATTTTGAATTTTATGATACATCATTTAGTAACTTGGAAAATGAAAAATTGATGGAGATGCCCTTTTTTGATGACGATCATGAAGAAAAAGAGATTGGAAATATCGACACTCTTCTCCATATTGAAAGACATAAATGGGATATAAGTTGTTTTTATTTTTATGGGGATCACATTTATGACATAGATGATAATGTTTTTGAAGATGAGATTGTATATTCTTGGTCTTGTGTACAACCAAAGACAATAATTGTGTGTAAATATAAATTTACGATGCATGAGAGACCATGTCATCCCACCAATAAGGTTTATTTACAAATACACGAAGAGAGTTTTCATAACCAAATGAATATTTTTTTTAGCCACAGAGGTCCTCAAATTGTGATTTTTTATGTAGGAAAATTCATCAAGTGATGATGTTTTTGAAGATGTGATTCTTGGTAGACATCAACATGATCAACCTTGGGATTATCACATGAATTTTCAACCTAGCATACAAGCGCATCCAACCATGAGTCATGTATTTACATATTTTTTCAAGTTTGATGGGCTCTCTCATGTTTCATCCATATATATGATTGAGAGTAGCAAGGACGAGGAGAAATATTCTTGTAGGTTTCTATTGGAGCCACCCTTGGAGACCCTCTTGCTTGATGGTTTGATGAGTAACAATGATGATTTGTATTATTCTTATGATGAGAAAGATGATTACTGCAACCCCATCCACCTCTGAACTGAAGAAGCTTGTAACAATATAGGTAAACCTTGGCACACCTTTGTTCTTATCTCACATTATCATTATCCTAATTCAGATTCTGGCAATGGAAAGGTAAAGGAGATGCAAACATACACTTACTTGATCCTTGATGTTTCATTATTTTGGTTTGTGACCAAGCACAAAGGTAAATTTCATAGTATTTATGAACTCATTAAATGGTTTCATTGGATTTATGATTTTACTTAGGATGTTATGTTTATTATGTTAGAGTAGGTTAGAATGAATAACATGTTTAGCACAAGCATTAGACTTGTGTTTCATTCACTTTATTTATTTTTGAATTTTATTTTTGTTTTAGAATAAAAAGTTAAATGTTGCTTATATATACATATTTTTCTCTTAGATGCGATGTTACTAACATGTGCTTTGATATATTTCATCTACACATGAATTTTTTTATATTTTAGGGAAGGGGAAAAGACACTTGTGTCTTCACCCTCTCCTATCTTTGACATCCATTGGTTAACAATGTTTCAGGTCTACAGGTTTTCTAGATTCTGTAGTTCCCATGCACTCTCAAGATGAGCACATGTCCCTGAGTTGGAGCCAATTGTTACACATTAGATTCACCTCAGTGTACTCCATATTTTTTCAGTAGAAGTGGACCATCATATGAGTATATTATTTTCCTTGTTGTACCATTATGAACCAAAAGTGTGGTTGTATTTTCACTTATGTATTATATTGAACGATCCTTAGATATAATATGTATAGGTAGGGGGATTATGTGGTATCTCCATACCCCATGTGGTTGGTCATGACCCATCATTTTATCTCCTATTTCAAGACAATCTTTTTATTTTATGGCTACATTCGATTTCCACTTGATGTTGGTAATTCTCATCATGTCGGTTATTTATTATCTGGGTTAGGTACGCAATCATCTTGGGATGGATCTACTAGGACACATTATCTAAGGGAGATGCATAGTCCTTGTTACCCATTTGTATATGATGTAAAAGTGTTTCTCTTTGTAAAGGTTGTCACACCTATGTATAAAACACTTATTGTATTTTTAAGCATGGATCCCTCTCTTATGTATTCATCACACTTTGTCCATTTGTTATCAGATATGATTCTACACGTGTTCACTCAGTTTCACGTCTCTCGAAGTAGTTTCATAGTTCTCTAGGTAGTACACATATTCCAAGGCATTGGTCACATTCTCTTAGGCATATTTGGGCTACTTTTGCACACATGGACATCCTCTACACATGACACATTGGAGATCCTAGAGCGCCTTTCTTCTTTCACCACTTTTGGAGGTGTCTTTCACATAATTTGAGGGATGACCCACACATGTGGGGTTTATGACAACCATGTGGGTGTTTTTGGTGATTATTAGACTTGGAGATGCATTTTCATTTCCTTATGGAGCATCTTTACTTGATTTGAGGCCTTGGTCATACATTGGAGACTAATTTTGAGCATTCCTTGAGCACATTATGAGGAGGCCGTCCACTTTTTAGGTCCTTCACATTTTTGTGAGGTTGTTCCACCCTGAGGAGAGGAACATTGGAGCTTATCTTGCTTGGGATGTTACTTCACCATGTTTTGAGGCCTCCACATGACTCTTTCCTTGGAACATTGGGATAAGAGAGAAAATAATCCCCATTCTTTGTGGGATCTTCCTCTCTCACGAGGGTTCTATGTAAATATGTCAAAATTTGATTACGTATTGAATTAGTCTCCCTTTTGTGTGTGGATGAAAAGTCTTATTTATTAGTCTCCTAGGATAAATTTAGGGAAAATAATTAAGAAATAATGAGAAGGATGTAGAATCCTCCTCTATAAATATGGGATCTCCTTTCATTCCAATTCGTTGTGATATGTTGGATAATTTGTGACTACAATTAACAAAAAATCTTCCTTTTGAGGTTTTGGTGTCATATATTGGAGCTTTATTTTTCTTGGTTATCTTCTTGGTGCATTAAATATTTGTTATGGTGAATGAATTATTTTACTAGATTTTAAGATCAATCCATTTGAAGAGTTACTTAACTACTTGGAGAGGAGACATTATAGGGTTTATTCCTTCATTATTCTCTTGTTAACTTAGGTAATTACTTAATACATTGCTTTATTTTTCCTCTTGGTTCCTTGGAAAGGGTTTTAAAGCATTATATTCATGTTATAACTGATCTTGTTAGTAAAGGTTTTTTCCTTTGAGGAATCCCTTTTTATAGGGCCTTGGTCATCTTAACCTATCTTGATTAGGTTGGATATTATTCTCCCTCCATGGTTATAATCTCTTATTCTAGTCCATAATATAGAAGTGACCAATTCTTAGAGGGGAATAATTCTTGAACCCATAAGCCTTAATTGGATTAAAAAAAGGAACGAGTCCTATATCCAAGAACCAACCAAAAAACCCTAAAATTCATTTTTTAATTTTTTTTTGTAGTTTAATAAGAAATCTAATGGTGAAAATAAAATAAAATAATCTATTTTGATTTCGTTTATTGTGTAGTGTAAATTTAATGGACTATTTCATTTCCTAGACATATTATTCTTAGGGTTTATGCTTAATTGTTGATATTTGACCCTAAGAAAGGAAATCAACCATATTTTGTTGATATTTAAGGTGTTATCTAACATTATTTAGGTTGATTTAAGGTGAATCTAAAATCTGGAAATTAAATTGCAACATTAAAAATCAGGTTTGGTGAAACCCTGATGCTAGGTTTTGGTGCTTCAAGGTGTTTTCTTTCTCACTCCTAGCCTTTATTTCATTTTTAGATTTTTTTACCAATA
>JZKD02S1742145.1:1355604-1389343 GCA_000966675.3 Picea glauca
AGAGAGAGAGAGATTAATCTCTAATGTGCTTGTAATTTCTTATAATTTTCTTAGAGGTTTTATTTGGTGAATTCCAAGTGCTTACTTGTGAAACCCTAGGGGGATTCACCACCCATTTTACAATTTCTTGCTTAGTTAATGTTTATGTATATTTAGAACTTGTCTCTAACACTTGTTGGGATTTTATTGAATATCTATTTACCAATATTTTATTATAATTTAATGCTAATATGAAGTTGTTAGTGTTTTTTATCTTTCATATAAGATCTGACACACACACCCACTAGCTCCTAACCTTTCTTTGAAGTTGACGTAAACGTGATTCATGTAATTGGAATCCTAATGCATTTTATTGTTATATATTTTTTGGATTCATTAAAGTAAATCATATGATTGAATGGTTTCGTTTCACTTGAAGAGGTTTAGTTTCATTATTTGGGATACCCCTCGTGACTTCTAGGAGTTAACCTAAAGTGTAGGAGAAAGTGTACTGAGGTGACAATGGTGTATTTCCTGTTCTTGTTGTCCCAGATAGCCCCTGGTTGCAAAGGGTTCTAGTTCATGCGGTAACAACGCCAATGTCGACATCACATTAATTTAGGGTTGCTAAAGGTATAAATTTAACCTTTCTAACCATATTATACTACTAGGTTTCCTTTATTTTTTATTGTTTATTTGGATCTACCCCTTAAGTTTTAACTTTCAATACTCTTTGTTTCTTTTCCTTACTTCTTGTACCTTATCAATATAAAATGCATTGATGATATCCATGATATTCTCCTTTGTAGAATAAATTTCCCCCACCTTACATGAAAGTGTCATAACAAAATCCTATAAAAATAAATAAAAATAAATGATAGAAGATTTGTATTAAATATGTTACAAACATTATCATGACCATTATATTAATATATAAAAACCTTAATAAGAATAAACAAACTTACTTTACATGTATTAATGTCTTCCATGATAGATGCACATAGTTCTGTAAAACCTTCTTGTAGGTTATAATTTCTCACTTTCAAACAATATTTGATCCTGGCATATGTTTATCTTGTTTCATGAGTGCATAAACAATCTATATGCCCAAGACCACACATATATCTTGTAACAAGTCAATTAGCTACTAATTTTCTTACATGTGTTCAAAATTAGTGCAATACAAAAAAATAACGTCTCCACTATTGCTATCATTTTTCTCCTTCACATCTCAAAATTGGTCCATTTATTTTTCCCATGATTTGAATCTCTAATCTCTAACCTTTTTCATAATTTTTGAGAGCTCAATTGCGAGACCTTGAAAAAAACAGTTACAGTTTTGGAGGTCATAATCATAGATTTTTGATCCAAATACATTCACATATGCCCTCCTTAATTCCATTTTTTTAAAACAAAAAATGTAAAATATAAGTTATTATTTTAATAATAATAATGTTTCGACATTTTTAAATTATCAAAAGTCATAAACAATTAACATGAATATAATAAAAAAAATCGTCACATATATACACCAGTATTAAAAAAAATTAAAAATATACTTTAAATTAAAATTTATTAAAAAATTAGAAATATATTTTAAACCCCAAAGAAACATTTAAAACAAAAAAAAAATATAAGGAAAAAAGAAAACAAAAAATTAAACAAAACAATAATTTTATTTATTTTAAATAACTAAAAAATGAAAAAAACGGTTTAAAAAATCAAGAAAAGACCAAAACAAACAAATTAAAAGAAAAATTAAAAACAAAAAAATAAAAAATAAAAAACCAATTTATTAGGGGGAGGACGATTCCCAAAATTTCCCTTCTCTTATCCCTCCATTGCCTGTTGGTTCTTTCGGTTGAATTGCTGCGATTGCGACAATAGTAGTGGGGTCTGCGTCGATAATCTGTCTTTTACCAGTATTTTCAGAATCAGATTCTGAATCAGGGTTCGTCTCCTTGTCTTTGATCTTGACAACCAATGAATGTTTTGAGCGACATTCATCGGTGTTGTGCCAGGGGATTTTGTGGAAATCACACCATTTTCCTGTGTCCTTCTTTATCTTCTCATGGCCCTTCTTTTCCTATGGCTTGGACTAGTTTTCCTGTGTCCTTCTTTGTCATACTTTGGTTGTTGCGGATTTGCAGACCCGGAATCCCATTTTTTCTAGTGCTTAAATTTCTGCTAGATTTTAACAGCATATCGATAAGTAGCATCAAGTGATGAGATGTCTAGAAAATCCATTTCAGTTTGGATGTATCTGTGTAGAGCCCCACGATATTTCAGAACCAAATGTCGTTCGGAGTCTTTGATACCCAACTTGGTGCACAAGGTATGGAAGGTATTGGTGAAATCCGGAACTACTTGGCCCCTCTCTTTCCGTAGTGTGGTCCATATCATGTACTGGTCCTCATAGTTTCCAGTAGGGTAATACTGTTCCTTTACCACATCCACAAAAAAATCCCAAGTGGGCTCGGCCCCATATATTCCAAACTCCTCTGTGGAACTTTGCTCCCAGTAAGTTTCCCACCAATGTTTGACATGGGGGAGAGCTTTAAGGAGTGCGAAGGTGATCTTTTCCCTGTCAGAAAAATGGTGAATAGAGAAATAACCTTCTAGCAGATTTAACCATTTGTCTAGGGCTTCTGCATCTATCCATCCTTCAAATACAAGAATATCAAAATTAACTTGTAACTTGAAAGGCGAGGTGCTTCCAAAGTGGTCACTTGATGAAGATGTGTCTGTTTCTATCGACAGACATTGAAGGATGTGGGAAAAATTCTTCATCATTTCATCCCTCTGTCGCGTGAGAGCTTGATCAAGAAACAGATTGATATGATCGTTTGCTCCATCATTTTTCTTTTCTTCTTCCATGGAGGGTTTCTTGGGCGTGCGAGAGCGATTGTCTTCAAGAGAGACAATCTCGAGACCCAACTTGCTATACTTGGACCTCGTCGGGGACATGCACTAAAAAACAATAAAGACAAGCCTGCTCTGATACCGCTGATCCAGATTATTTTCGGAACGAAATGAGAGCTGAGATATAATAAAGAAATGAACAGAGATATCACAGATATTCAATAATATAACATAAATGTATCAGAGATTCAACCATAAATATAGCTATATAGTATTACATGATTTCTATTAATGAAAGAAATGTACAAAGACTACAAAAATACAGAGTGAAAGACTCGGTAGAATGGTGGCAGCGTATCTTTGAGAAGAGATGTGATGGATACTTGTATTTGCAAGAAGATGATTACAATGAGGCTCTGAAGTCCTTTTTACAATAAATAGGAATGCCAAAAACCCTAGACATCCAAAAACCTAACCCTAGGAGATGAAGCGCCAAAACTCATGTGGGCTTCATTTGGGTAAGTTAGTGTAGATTTTTAATGACAAAAATCAGCACGCTAATATTTTGTCAAACACTTAGCAACCTAGAGATAACTGTCTTCATAAATTTTAGAAATTTATAAAACCTGTTGGCGACGAAAGTCACTCCTAGATTGCAGCAGGAGCAGAGCCCGACGCCCATCAATTTATGTCACGATTTAGTTTTAAATGGGGTGATCGGATGTGAGTGAACTCAGAACAGTATATCTTTAACTCAGGAAACCGAGCCTGGTATGTAAAAAACAAGGGAGTTCTTGATCCAACTTTCGTCAGTAAGTTGAGTATAAGGTGGATAGATGGAAGACTTAATGAGATGAGTGAGCAAGACTGCCTCGAGCATCAGGCCTTCGGCATCTTGAGGAGGAAAAACTCAGAAGACAAGAACCTCTTGACCCTGAGTTTCAAGGAACTGAAAGGTGGCTCGACTGGATCCTCCAATTCCGAGCCATTCAGTGTTGAGAAAGCACAAGAAATGATTAGAAACCCTACGACTATTACAGTGATCCAACCTAAATCATCCTATAACAATGCAACTCAACTGGATCCTCCAATTCCAAGCTGTTCTAACCCTATGTAAAAAAAGAGATGAAAAGAGGCTGACATCCATAAAGTAAGAAGTCTCAAATGCCAATACATAACCAGAGAGACCAGTGCTTCATCAAAACTTTACAATCGGGAGCCTAGCTCAACCATCGATTTCCCCCAAAAAATAGAAAAACTGAGTACATATCCTAAAAACAATTCACACAATAGAGGCATGCTAGACTTTCAGGATGGGGCGTCTCTTCAATCAAATTTGGCCTGCACTCCTCTGTCATACACCATCTTAACTTTGCATGGCCCATGCTAAGTGGTAGCTGAGCCCTTAAATGCCGAATTAGCGTGCGCAGACTTCCCTGGTGAGTCGAGGACATCGACATGGCTTATGTGGGAAAACCAGTATGGAGGACCATCTCGAGCAGACATCTTGCTGGGACATCCATACCTTTCAATTAATGAGTGAGGCGAGGTTTCAACCACCCTCTCTCTTCTTCATTCACTCTGAGTAGGTATCAGGATTGAGATCAAGTTGAACTGGCACCTGGAGAACACGGTGATCCCTTCTGCAGCTAAACCCAATGCTTCGGCCCTTTGCGCAGTTCTTTCTATCGCTCCCAAGTGACTTCAGGCTGTGACCCTGTGCCTATCTTCAAAGGCGCTTTCAGCACTTCGTGTCTCGTTACTGGGAGGAGGCTGTTCCTCATGCTTCAAAGTTACGATAGGTGAAATGACAACATAGCCCAATCACGCGCCACACGTCCCTCTAGATGGACGACTGAGATCTTCCGGCAATACTGTGGGCCCGAGTCCTGAATGCTTTTGGTGCTTCACATCTCGCAGCTATGAAGGAGCTGCTTCTTGTGATTAAAAGTCGCGATGGGCGAAAAGGTGAAAAGCCTAATCGCGCACCACGTGTCCCTGCGGAATGGACAGATGAGATGCTTTCGGTGCTTCGGGACCTGCCTTGCCACATGATAAACGTTAGCGCCCCTTCTCCAGGCCTTCTCCTTTGTGACCAGGCGCCAAAACCGTGGGCCCGACTCTGGGTGCTTTCGGCACTTCGGGGTTCGGGGTTTTGAGATGTGAAATGACGAGGAGGCCTTACCCTTTGAAATCCTGAATGCCGAAATGCCGACGTGACTAGATCTTGCGCCACGTGTCCTTTGGATCGGACGACTGAGATGACGTCGACGGTTTCACTATGAAAATCCTGAAAGGCCCCACCCGTGGCTCAAATCTTGCACCGCATGTCCTTCTGATGAACGGTCCCGATCCTCTCGGCAATACTATGGGCCCGGGTCCGGGACGCCTTTGGCACTTCGCGTCTCGGGGCTAGGAAGAGGCTTCTCCTCATGCTTCAAATTTGCGATGGGCGAAAAATCGAGGAGCCTAATCGCGCACCATGTGTCCCTTTTGGATGGACAACTGAGACTGCTCTGTGATACTATGGGCCCGGGTCCGGGACGCCTTCGAGACTTCGCGTCTCGGGGATAGGAAGAGGCTGCTCCTTGTGCTTCAAAGTCGCGATGGGCGAAAAGGCGAGGAGCCTAATCATGCACCACGTGTCCCCTTTGGATGGACGGTCCAGATTTGCCTTGAAATATGGGTGCTATCTCTTGTGATAAATCTCGGGCAACTTGGTAGCTCTGAAAATCCAATTACCATCGATTTTCTCTATAGATGGATCTTTGCCATTGAAATCAGACTGCTCGCTCGCCTGCTTGCATTTTCCACCCAAAATGGATTTTTTGTGTGCTGCTTTATTACACTCATGGCTGTGACCTTGGAATAGAACGCATTTGATGTGTTTTGAAACCCCACTTCTTCACATTCTACATCAAGGGTCTGAAATCGAGGAAAAACAACCTGCTTGCAAGAATTGGTGCTAACATTAGGCTCCATGGGGGATAGAGTCGTCCCTGTGATGCTCTAAGAACTCTTTTGCAGTCCCAGTGCCTGGCTGTTGGGCTATGGAGTCAAGCTCAAAAAACCCCTTGCTGAAAATACATGCCGAAAAGTAAAAGAAAAACAAAACAAGATACATGCTCAAAAGAGCTTATTTATGTACAGTCCTAAACTATCAGAATCCTTTACATGGGGCTAGGTGAAAGCAAACTTCCACCATAGCCATTCAAGCAACTTCCAGAACAGAAGCTCCTTCAATCTGCCGATGATGGATAACAGACGATGTAACTAGGACATTAGAATGGTTACATCCTTTAATTCATCTTCAAGGGCTGCCATGAAGATGAAGGTGGGAGGCTCCAAGGTATAAAGGAAATGCCACTCCATGTATTTGTTGACAGGGTCATAGAATGAGTGGCCAATTCCAAAAAATTGGTGACAGGCAGCCTCCTCTGCTACACAGTAGTTCACATGTGGCTGAATACCTTTGATAAGCACAGGTGGGTGGACAACTGATGTAGGATCACTGTTCTCAGGCAGTGGCTGCTCGCTGAATGGATCTGGACAGAAAATATCCTTCTCCTCTGGTTATTTCTCCTCTTCTGGTTGGCTCTCCCCTAGGTCAGATTCGTAGTCATCATAAACAGGGACCATGGGATGGATCTGCTTGCTGTCATGTCGGTCAGTGTCTTCATAGTGATCAAATTTAGGATAAGATTGTTGCTCATCATCACTATAATATTCATAAAAAAGGGGCTGACCTTCATTTCTATGTTCCTCCTCCAGAATAGTGATCCCGTAAAAAATATCCATTTCAAGGACAGTGGTATCTGCTGCTTCTGGCTGTTCATACATAATTTTTTTCTCTTCAATCCCAAGTAAAAATATATCGTGAGAAACCCCTTGAAGGAAAAGAGAAAAATCCTCCACAACCATCTCTTTTTTAAAAACAGGGAGGTCTTCGTCATCGTAAACAGGGCTGCCAGGAACATCTGCTTCAACCTGATAATCAGGTGAGCCATCTACTATAGACCACATCTTCTCTATAAAATCATAATTTTCACAAGAGGCACGTTGATCTTTATGAACATCTAAAAGAACATGTGCATCTGAAATAATGTTAGATGCTTCCATTCTAGGGCTAGCATAATTAATATCATTCAACACCTCTATATTTTCATAGCAAATGCTTTCCTCTACAGTAAAAGCTTCATCACAAATATGGTCTACAAGGCCAACAGAGGCTTCATGAAGCAAAGAAAACTCCTCACAACAGTTTTCAAACAAACAATCAACTGGATAGTAATCTTTACAAAACAAATTGAAAGCTGTATGAAAATCTGTCAAAGAATGGATGCTTGCAGTGGGAAGAGATTAACACCAATCAAGAGCATCTCCCTTCAATGAATACTTAAAAATCTTAATCTGGACATCTTCATGTATGATATTAAGTCTATGAATAACCTCATGAAAGTCCAGTAAATGCTCAGCTGGTATCTCTGAAAATTTTGGTTGAAATTCAAGGAGGATATCTTCCCATTCATCTCTATCTGGCAGTGGATTAGGAAAACCAACTATTTGGGAAAAGTCACAGAAATCCAACCTTTGAGCTAAGATGTTTTCCATATCGAGTTAGTGGAGTCGTCGACCGATCCTCGAATCATGGAGTCGCTAGGTGAAAGATGCACAGCTTCGAATATGCCTATTCCTCGTTCACCATCAAAGGCCATATCTTAACGTTGTCGTTACCCCAGGAAACTTCTTAGGTTGAGAAAGCAACTACTGAAACTTTCTCGAGAGAGATCCTCTGGGTCAGCTTTCAGGTGTGCTAATAGTATCCACAGCTGAAACAGTGATGTGGATGCCTTGGAGTCGCCACAGTGGAGTCCCCAGGTGCATAGTAGAAATCTTGAAGGGCTCTGATGTCTGAAGCACCTTCAGAATCAGAGGCTCAATGTTGTTCTACCAAGGGAAATTTCTCAACTTCGTCCCCGACAACGGTTCCAGAAATGTTCGCGATGGAAGTCACTCCTATATTGCAGTAGGAGCAGAGCTTGACGCCCATCAGTTTATGTCACGATTTAGTTTTAAATGGGGTGATCGGATGTGAGTGAACTCAGAACAGTATAGATTTAACTCAAGAAACCGAGACTGGTATGTAAAAAACAAGGGAGGTCTTGATCCAACTTCCATCCGTAAGTTGAATATAATATGGATAGATGGAAGACTTAATGAGATGAGTGAGAAAGACTGTCTCGGGCATCAGGCCTTCGACAACTTGAGGAGGAAAAACTCAGAAGACAAGATCCTCTTGACCCCAAGTTTCAAGGAATTGAAAGGTGGCTTGAATGGATCCTCTAATTCTGATCCATTCAGCATTGAGAAAGCACAAGAACTGATTAGGAACCGTGTGAATATTACAATGATCCAACCTACATCATCCTATAACAGCGCAACTCGACTGGATCCTCCAATTCCGAGCAGTTCTAACACTGTGTAAACAAAGAGATGAAAATAGGCTGACATCCATAAAGTAAGAAGTCTCAAATGCCAATACATAACCAGAGCGACCAATGCTTCATCAAAACTTTACAATTAGGAGCCTAGCTCAACCATCGATCCCCCCCCCAAAATAGAAAAACTGAGTACATATACTGAGAAAAATTCGCACAACAGAGGCATGCTAGACTTTTAGGATGGGGCGTCTCTTCAATCAAATCTGGCCTGCACTCCTCTGTCATACGACATCTTAACTCTGCATGGCCCATGCTAAGGGGTAGCTAAGCCCTTAAATGCTGAATTAGCATGCGCAGACTTCCCTGGTGAGTCGAGGACATCAACAAGGCTTCTGTGGGAAAACTAGTACGAAGGACCATCTCGGGTAGACTTCCTGCTGGGACATCCATACCTTGCAATTAATGAGTGAGGCAAGGTTTCAACCACCCTCTCTCTTCTTCATTCACTCTGAGCAGGTGTCAGGATTGAGATCAAGTTGAACTGGCACTTGGAGAACACAGTGATCCCTTCTGCAGCTAAACCCGACGCTTTGGCCCTTTGCGCAGTTCTTTCTATCGCCCCCAAGTGACTACAGGCTGTGACCCTATGCCTATCTTCAAAGGCTCTTTCGACAGCTGGGAGGAGGCTATTCCTCATGCTTCAAAGTTATGATAGGTGAAACAATGACATAGCCCGATCACGCGCCACGCATCCCTCTGGATGGACGGTTGAGATCTTCCGACGATACTGTGGGCCTGAGTCCTGAATGCTTTCGGCGCTTTTCATCTCGCATCTATGAAGGAGCTACTTCTTGTGCTTCAAATTCGCGATGGGAGAAAAGGCGAAAAGCCTAATCGCGCACCACATGTACCTACGGAATGGATGGCTGAGATGCTTTCGGTGCTTCAGGACCTGCCTTGCCACACGATAAACATTAGCGCCCCTTCTCCAGGCTTGCTCCTTTGTGACCAGGCGCCAAAACTGTGGGCTTGACTCTGGGCGCTTTCGACACTTCGGGGTTCGGGGTTTTGAGATGTGAAATGACAAGGAGCCCTTACCCTTTGAAATCCTGAATGTTGAAATGCCGACGTGACTAGATCTTGCGCCACACGTCCTTTGGATCAGATGATTGAGATGACATCAGCCTTTTCACTATGAAAATCCCAAAAGGCCCCACCCGTGGCTCAGATCTTGCACTGCATGTCCTTTTGATGAATGGTCCCGATCCTCTCGGTAATACTGTGGGCCCGGGTCCAGGACGCCTTCGACACTTTGCGTCTCAGGGCTAGGAAGAGGCTGGTCCTCGTGCTTCAAAGTTGCAATGGGCGAAAAGGCGAGGAGCCTAATCACACACCACATGTCCCTTTTGGATGGACGGATGAGACTGCTTCATGATACCGTGGGCTCAGGTCCGGGACTCCTTTGACACTTCGTGTCTCGGGGCTAGGAAGAGGATGCTCCTTGTGCTTCAAATTTGCGATGGGTGAAAAGGCGAGGAGCCTAATCGTGCATCACGCGTCCCCTTTGGATGGACGGTCCAGATTTGCCTTGAAGTATGGGTGCTATCTCTTGTGAGAAATCTCGGGCAACTTGGTAGCCCCGAAAACCCGATGACCATCGATTTTCTCTATAGATGGATCTTTGTTGCTGAAATTAGACTGCTCACTCGCCTGCTTGCATTTTCCACCCGAAATGGATTTTTTGTGCACTGCTTTATTGCGCTCATGGCCGTGACCTTGGACTAGAACGCATTTGATGGTTTTTGAAACCTCACTTCTTCGCATTCTACATCAAGGGTCTGAAATCAGGGAAAAACACCCCGCTTGCAAGAATTGGTGCTAACAAAACCCACATTCAAAAATTTCCATAAGCAGAAATAGACATTGCTAAGCAAAATATTCAGCAGAAATACACAGTGGACAACAACTCGTAACTCACAGAAATTTAAGCAAATGTCACGGAAAACCCCAATGCGGGGAAACCCAATGAGAGAGAGAGAGAGAGAGAGAGAGAGAGATCTTATTATAACGTTTCAGGAAAGTACATATCAACAACAAAACAACATTTCCAACTAAGGAAAAATACCTCACAACACCAAATCTGTCCCACAGAAATCTACCTCATTTTTCGTGCCAAAATCGTATCGTTGTTCGACCTCTCCCGTACCTCATTTTTCATGCCCAAATCCATACAGTATGGCCTCCCATAGCAGAAAAATATTTCGCCTAAAAATTCACAGAAAATGTTTCTCGACAATCGTGCCCTTTTTCCTTGAAAAAAGTGCCCTCTTTGATGCTCACTTTCCTCTCTCAAGCATGCTCAGAAAATCTCTCTAACTCTCCTCTTGATGTCCTCTCTCGAAATTCGACATGTCTTGCACACTACCCAATGCATTCTTTTATAATCTGAAAATGACATTTTCCCCCCAAAAGTGTCTTTTCACCTTCCCCAACCCTAGATCCAAAGGCCAAGATTAGATCTTGCCTTTTTCAAGATCAAGGGTCATGATCCATTCCCTCCAAAATGTGTCATTTAAAATTAAAGTGAATTTCACTTTATTACATAAGTGTTTTATGAAAATAAAGTCACTTTAAAAATAGAAGGAACACTTTATTAAAAAGTCACTTTAATAAAAGAACCACTTAAACAACTTTATAAAAACTATTACAATGTTAAGTGCCTGGTAGTGTAAATATTAAGGTAACATTCGCATACAAGACAAAACATACGGAGTACCTCCCGAGATAAAAAGCTAACACTCCCTCTTAGCAAGGGATGTACTCGCTGCCATCTCCATCATCTGGTCCCATCACACTGTGCTCTATAGGATCTCCCTCTGAACCTGAAGCCATCCGCAACACCTGCACAGAACTCGAACTAGAAGATCTTTTGGCAACCTCCCAGAACCCTGAGCTCACTTCATCTTGAGCATCGGTTCGATCATCCTGGCTGAGCCTTCTGCCAGTGCTTAGAAGAGACTCACTCTCTTCTCTCAGAATGCAAGACTGATACCTTGGTGCCACCGTAGTCTCAGAAGCCTCCTCACGCTCCTCATATGACGCTAAATCATACATCAAAGGCTGTCCTCTCAACATATACAACCTAGTCACCCATTTACCGATCAACTGAAGCTCTACCGGGTCCACTCCCTCTCTGTAGATAAAGACATGTTCCCTCTTGAAAAATACACAACATCCTACATCCTCCAAGGTTGAGACTGAGAGAAATTTAACAATCAACCCTGGAACAAAGAGAACTCCATCAAGCTCCAAGAGTTCCCCAAACTCGAGTTGGAATCTGACATTCCCAACTCCATGTAAAACTCTCGCCATACCACCTTCATTTACCACCTGTCGGCCAAGACCAATCTCTATGAAATCTGGGAATACTCGCCAGATTCCCATCATGTGGTTAGAGGCTCTATCCACAATCCATCTGACATCACTTCCGAATCCTCCGCTGATGACACTGAAAACTAGGGTAACCAAAGAAAATTCTCTATCGAACTTTGAAGAAAAGTCCTCTATGGATGCTGTAGTAGTTGTCTCAGGCCCCTTTGACTCCTTCTTCTTCTTCTTCCTCTCAGGACAATGAGAGGCAAGGTGCCCCAACTGGTTACAACAATATCATCTGACTTTACTCAAGTCCCTTCCAGAACTTCCTTTCTTCTTTCTCTTTGCCACAAGAGCAACAATCTCATCAACTCTGTTTGTCTTCTAATCACCACTCTGAGATCTTTCTTGGATCTCCTCCTGAGTGAAATCATCCCATAGTCTGCTCCAATCTGGTAGATGCTCACGTCCCACCACACACTTCATGAAGACCTCCCAATCTTTGGTGAAGCCATTTAAGGCTATCCTCACCAACTCAGAATCCGAAATGACCTCTCCGACAACTGCCGACTCATATTTAACTTGAGCCACCTAGGTAAGATAAGAAGAGACACTCTCCTCCTTACCCATCTTGGTATCATGCAACTTAGCCCTCAAGGCCATCTTCCTATTCTCGTTCTTCGCCTTGAACAAGTTTTTAAGTGCATCCCACATCTCCTTGGCAATCTTTTTCTCAGCCAAGTGTGGGATAAGGTGATCCTTCACTCTGCGCTTTGGCTTCCTTGGTCTCATGCAAGTCAAAGCAACAAGATCTTCTACGGGAGTTGCTACAACAAAGTTGACATAGCTATAGATTTTGTTCTCCTTGAGAACGACTGACAAACGAACCTTCCACTGCAAGTAGTTGGAAATGCCATCCAACCGATTCTCATATATAATGCTTGTAGCCATATTCCCTTTCAAAACTCAAGGAAAACAATCACACCCTTTTTCCCAAATATCACATTGCCCACTGTCAGAGACAAAGCTCTGATACCATGTAGATTTTTAATGACAAAAATCAACAAGCTAATATTTTGTCAAACACTTAGCAACCTAGAGATAACTATCTTCATAAATTTCAGAAATGCATAAAACCCACATTCAGAAATTTCCATAAGCAGAAATACACATTGCTAAGAAAAATATGCAGCATAAATACACAGTGGAAAACAACCCATAACTCACAGAAATTTAGGCAAATGCCAGGGAAAACCCCAATGTGGGAAACCCAACGAGAGAGAGAGAGAGAGAGATCTTATTATAATGCTTCAGGAAAGTACATATCAACAACAAAACAACATTTCCAGCCAAGGAAAAATACTTCACAACACCAAATTTGTCCCATAGAAATCTGCCTCATTTTCCATGCCAAAACCGTATCGTTGTCCAGCCTCTTTCGTACCTCGTTTTTCGTGCCCACAGTCACTGTACGAACTATTTGGTATGGCCTAAAAACAACCACCAAAAATATGGAATCCACCTCGAAAATCATGCCAAAAATCACCTCGATTTCTGTGCCCAAATCCGTACGGCTGTACGGAATGTACAGATCCATACAATACAACCTCCCACAACAAAAAAATATTTCGGCCAAAAATTCACATAAATTTTTTCTCGGGAATTGTGCCCTCTTTCCTCGAAAAACGTGCCCTCTTTGCTGCTCACTTTCCTCTCTCAATCATGCTCAGAAAATCTCTCTAGCTCTCCTCCCGATGTCCTCTCTCGACATTTGACATGTCTTGCACACTACCCAATGCATTCTTTTATAATATGAAAATGACATTTTCCCCCCAAAAATGTCTTTTCACCTTCCCCAACCCTAGATCCAAAGGCCAAAATTAACTCTTTCCTTTTTCAAGATCAAGGGTCATGATCCATTCCCTCCAAAATGTCTCATTTAAAATTAAAGTGAATTTCACTTTATTACATAAGTGCTTTATGAAAATAAAGTCACTTTAAAAATAGAGGGAACACTTTATTAAAAAGTCACTTTAATAAAAGAACAACTTAAACAACTTTATAAAAACTATTACAAAGTTAAGTGTTTGGTAGTGTAAATATTAAGGTAACATCCACATACAAGACAAAACATGCGGAGTACCTCTCGTGCTAAAAAACTAATAGTTAGTACATCAACTTCCCGTGGTTGTAACTTTTGCATACGATCTCCGTTTTAGGCATATATAGCCCGTTGGAAAGGCATCACCGAGGATATTAATTTTGGGGGCTCTATCATGCATTTAGATATCATTGAGAAACTCTATCCCGAAAAACCTTTATTTAGGCCCTCAAAATGGCCCCAGAAGTTAAAAACTGCTAAAAATAGTAAATTGCCAAAATTGTCAGAAAACTGTTTTGAGCCAGTTGGAAAAGGTGGGTGGCCACCAATATCCACCTGGACCAGTTTGAGATCTTTTTACATTGGAGGATGGACCCATTCATGGGGACAAGTCTCCTATAAATGAACTTTTTGTTGAAAATTTTAGAAAGCTATGTTCACATAATCTGGTACTTGAATCCATTTAAAATTTTCCCACTTTAGAATAATTTTGTGTGGAAGGTTCTTGCTAAGGTCTATCTTAGCATAAATACAAGCACAAATGCACAAACCCACTATGGACCTCTCAACATTTGTTTTTATATTGTTTCCGAAAGTATTCCCAATGTCATCAAGAACTAATAGATGCCAGAAATGCGATGGTATATTTGGAAGGTGAACCTTCACTAATATTCTAGTAACTCTTGAAGTGTTAGGATTGAAATATAGGAATAATAAAATTTGTATTCTTCCCCAAAACTAGTGACCCTCCTCAAACACCTTCTAATAATCAACATATTGTAAAAATAAACAATAGAGAACCCTTTAGAACATAGAGATACCTCATCTAGGTTGAATGGATCCATTGATATAAATCTAAAGAAGTACGGAAATACTCATTAAATCAACATATTATCTCTCTATATTTAATATTGAGTACATATTTGCAACCTACAATGCTAAGATCTCCACCAATGACACCTCTTCTAATTTCTCCATGATATATGCACTAAGCATGGAAGGTATTGGAGTAGGAGTGGGAGATTTGTTTCGAACCACATCCTTGAAACAAGGTTTGGAGGATAAAGATGTTGATTTACCTACCATTCTCCCATGTGTTCATAAAACCATAAAGAGAGTTTAATCCTTAAAAATTCTATACGATGTTATCAAATTTGGATTCTCAATTTCTTTCCCTTCAAGCATAATCCCTTGTTGATTTTCTAGAATCCTTTGTAGGTTCTCTATATTTGTTTTTATATCAACTATAGTATCTCTGAAGTGCACCCTCAACATCCGAGTTTTCCATGAGAGTGATTTTATGATGGTTTGGAAGCATGCTAGATAATTTATTGAATTTACTTATCACAACTACTTGTATGCTACTAAGTTCTAACATTCTTAGAGATAAAATGTAGAGATGATTTCAATTTTTTTTGCAATATACAATTAAGAATTTGAACAAAGTGTGGAGCTCATTAACTTACTATACTTGTACAAAATCAATTTTCAAAAATTATGTGGGACCTCACCATCCCACTCAATACAAAATATAGCTACAAATAAATTAGTTGTTTGAAGCACTACCTAAAACAACATGCTTGACAATCTTTGCCTCAATGCACTCAATAACTTCAATAGATGGTTGCCGTGTATTCACATTAGTATATTCCAAGGATGGATCTTCCAATTTTATAGCATGACATGCAATCGAAGTGAATAATATGTATAAGAGAAAGACAATGAGCATGTATCTCTCCATTTTCTAGCATGACATGCCATGAGATTCACCATAGCCCATTTCCTTCTTAATGAATGAAAAAGTTCCCTAGGTTCGACTTGGCTATCTCAATGGGGAAGTGACCAAATAAACAAGGAGATTATTGTGGGATAACAACTGGCTTGTTGATAATCCACCATATATTAGGCAAGGTGCCAACCCCAATCACAATGACCCATCTACAAATCAAGGGTCCATCATTGTTACTTGAATTTATGATTATTGTAATTGTCGCCAACCACCATTCTTTTGTTTTATCTCTCTATATTTTATCCCTTTTCGATACAATTTTTAACATTTTATGCTTTTAAAAATCTTTATGTTTTGTTGAGCTCGTAGATGATACTAGTTATTAGATGGTACACCTCTGAATTTGACATATGTGATGGATTTGGTGCAATATTTGACATATGTTATGGATTTGATGCAATATTTGACATATGTGATGGATTCAATGCAATAAAACAATTTCAAGGAGTTTCTAGAATTAGGGGTAAGATATGGATTGGCACTAAACATACATATTGTCAAGGATTTGATAGGCATGCGTGAATGAAATGTTCAAAGGGGATTTTGCAAGGAAATCTAACTTTAGTTGACACTTTATTCATAGTACTCGTGAGAGGCAAACATAATGTCACTATAGTTAGATTTTAGAAACTAAGTACAAAAACAAACAAAATGTCGAGATAACAAAGTAAAGAATAACAACAATCTTAATGATGGGTATTAAGAACCTCCCGCAAAAAGTTGTTTGGTAAAAACTTAGACATGTTTTCAACTTACATAGTTGCAATATAATAATCCCAATGGTCAACAAATTAGTTTCCTAGAATGACACATTGGTATAGGGCAAGCAGTGCTTAGGAAACCTTGGGAACATATGGTGTTCAAACCTCCATGAAACCAATCCAGCCAAGGAGAATAGAAGATGTTAACTATCCCACTTTCCTAAGACAGAAACCACGTATTAGGAAATTTCCGAACCCAACAAAGTCCTTTGCATTTCCTTTTAATCTACTCTTGGCATGCTTGATTTCTTAGTACTTTCATGTAACTAAAATCCAAAATTAGAATGAGTACTTAGGTGGATTTAAGTGGATCGATACTTATACTTTAGGCACTTGCTTCCCCACTCTTTCAATAAAATAGGGGAATTCAGTTACTACCTTTCTTCCACTTATCACAAGTTGCTATAATACCTAGAGGGGAGATAGACTTTACGACCTTAAAAATAAATTATTATTATCATTATTATTAAAACTAAGTAAGCTATGATGTTATCACACTCTCTTCATAAACTTCCACAAGTTGATATTTTTAATCTGGCCAGATTACCACTTGTTATTCTTCTAACCTTTTCAAATATAGGCACTTTGATGTCTACTTTAGGAGTTGATGGAGGTATATCTTCCATTACCCATATAGTTAGCTGGAATTTCTACATATTTGTGCCAAATGCACTCATTCAATGTATTATATAATTTAACCTCTTTTTCCCTTTTTTTTTTTGTATGCATCGGCTTGTGCTGCAGCGCCAGGGGTGATGTAGTAATAGGAAGCCAATTTTGAGTTCCAGTTTTTCACTACTGTGCGCCAATAAAACCTCATCGTCTTCCATCTTGATCTGTTTAAACAGCGGGGGAGCTGAACTGGATTCAAGTACACATGAAAGGATCAACACGGACATAAAACCTTGTCAGATAGAGATGTCCGCCAATATAAAACCTAGTCAGATAGAGATGTCCGGGATTTCGCGCATGAAGACAGATGAAACGCGAGTGAGAAACAGATGAAACGCGCGTGAGCCAATCGTTGGAGGGGCATGCAGGGCGGTGCAAGAGGATGGACCATATCATCCGTGGGACATGCAGGGCGGTGCAAGATGACGGACCATATGATCCGTGAACAAAAAGCGATGGTCGGCAATGTTATCCTATAACGAAAGGAGTTGTCAAAATATTAGTCTTTTTAACTTTATCAGGCTGTGCTTTCTCATTAGTTATTTTAATCAGAAATTGGTTAGAAACTAGCATACCCCTAAAAAGCATGGGAAATGGAACGCCCGAAAAAATACAAGGTAGATATGTGTGGGTATTTTGTTGGTATTGTAATTTTATAATATTAAAAAAAATACACATGCTTTGACAATGGTCAATGAATAACATAACTGTAAGAGTAACCACAACATACACATGTTTTCTTATTAGTTTTTTTTTTTTATCAGACATCTGTTAGAAACTAACATACCCATGGGAAATGGAACGCTTAAAAAAATACAAGGTAGATATGTGAGTATTTTGTTGATATTATAATTTTATAATATAAAATATAAAAGAGGAATATACATGTTTTGATATAATAGTTAATTAATAACATAATTGTAATGTGGAAGAGTATGGACAATAGTGCAAATTAATTATATGACTTTAATGTGGAAATTCTGATGAAACTAGATTTAGCATGCAAAGTCATATTTTTCTTTCATCATAAGAAAAGTGTAAGAAAATGTAGAAGAACAATGGAAACAATTACTTGCAAAATGAAAATCAGTATGTTAAGGGTAGTTAGTGGAGTTGACAATAGTCAATTAATATAAGAGAAATATAGGACAAAGTGCAAGATCAATGAATTCAATTATCTACAAAATAGACAGATTATGGATAACTAATAGCAAATGCATCTCTTCTAGAGTTATACAATGGATAACACTGTAAATCATATAGATAAGAATATAAAGACAATAAAAAGCAATATATCACTATAGATAGTAGAGATTTTAATTGCAAAAAGTTTGAGATTTTATGAATGTTTGAGAAATATCCACAAAAGTTTGAACATCCAAGAAATGGACATTCACTCTCATCCACATATGCCAAAACATGTTTCTATTTTAAAATTGCAAATTTTTTTTTTGAAAGATGAGATCACAGGACAAATGAACAAACTAAGTATGAGCTTGTGAAAACTCAATGTGACAGCTTCTATGGATAAGCCAGAAAATGAATCAATATAAGTAAAGAAGTCAATATGTTCATCAAGAAAATTTGATCTGTGGTATCTCACATATTAATGGGATATTAATGAGAATAAAATGAGGATCACTTAAAGCATATGTAAAAATTTATCTAGGGTGTAGTTAAAGCATTCCATCATTTTTGGAATTTCATAAATAAGAAGTTTGCAATATGAATAGTCTTACTGGTTATGTTGGATGTATATCATCATACAAACTATTTTTAAACCATTATAAATATTTTAATATTTATTTAATGATATATTTTTATATATGTATTTTGTATAAAATATTTATTTAAAGATATATCTTTATCTACATGTATTAGTGTGTAGCCACAATAATAAATATGTATATAGGTTGAATAGAGTAAATTACTTTTTAGGAGAAAACATTTCTCTTAACCAAGGCAAAGCACAAAGCATTTTTGTTAGGTTGTCTATAACAATTTTATATGCCATTCTAGGATTGCAGTTTTTTGTACATTGCATTGAAAATTCAAGGGATAGACTTCATTTTCAAGGAATACACTACTTTTCTAAACATTTTTCTTAATTGAGGCAGATCACAAAACACTTTTGCCTAGTTGTCTATAACTATTTAGAAATGTCCAACATGACATGTTTGCCTAGTTGTTTATAACCATTTAGCAATGCCCAACACTATTAATATATGGACAGATTTTGTCAACACAATGAGGTATTTTAATTTTGAAATTTGTTCTTTGATGTTTCCAAATACTTATTCTTTTTTGGTTATGTAGTTGAGCTAATGTTCTAACATTACATTTTGGATAGATTCTGTCAACACAATGAGGTATTTTAATTTTGAACTTTGTTCCTTTGATGTTTCCAAATACTTATTCTTCTTTGATTATGATGTTGAGCTAGTGTTCTAACATCACGTTTTGTGCATTCAACCTAGAACAAAATTATCTTACCATTTAAAATTCCATAAATATAATCATTTTACCATTTAGAACTTATAAAATTATAAAAATGGAACAAGTCTTTTCACACAAATTTTAAAAATGAAACTCTATAAAATTCTAAAAAATGGAATAAAATTGAAGCAAACAAAATGAAAAATCTAAATCTAATTTATTTATTTTTATGACATTGTCTATGAACCAAATACCTACTCTACTCTCAAATAATAATACTATGAGGGTGGTCTTCAACAACTCTTCGTTTATCTTCCTATACTTTCTAAGTATATTCTATCATCATAATCAAAGAAACATTCTATCATCATAATCAAATATTATGAATTTAAAAGTTGAACCTTGAATGTTTCCAAATACTTACTCTTCTCTAGAAAATTACTATGGCTGTGATATTCAATCTTCAACAAGATGCTTTTTTTTTTCTTAGTTCTTCATTATCTATTTGACCAACTGTCTTCCAATAGGACTTCCATAATTGTAGTCCTAGAATGTGAAACTTCCATAATTATAGTCCTAGAATGTGAAACCCATCCATATAGATCATTACTCGACTTCATATCATACAACATAAATACCCATGTAAGAAATATTATTGTTTATTATACCGATAACCTACCACTGCAATAAATCGATATAACTCAAATCAAAATGTCTACAACAAGGATTCATAACAATGATATATACACAAACATACATCCAGAAGTAAGGATTCATAACAATGATATATACTATTGGCATCTTTTACAGGAAGAGTGTGCTTGTCTTTGATTGCAAGAACAACAACGACGATGGAAAACAAGAAAATCATAAGCTCAGGAGGAGGAGAAAACAATATGCAGAGATCAAAGTAGCTCAGGAGGAGGATCGTAACCGTCGGATCTGCAAGCCAGATCAACGATATGGATGAATTGAAGAGAGAGAAAGTAGAATCAAACAACTCGGTAGTTCTAATCCCACAATTGGTCTAGATCGTCAGATATCATAAACCCAAATATTGATGATTGTGGTTGATCTAAAAAATGATCAGATTAAGTCGGATTAAGTTGTGACCGTTGGATGCACAATCGCTAGATCAACAATAGGGATAACTTGCAGAGATCGAAAGGAGAATTAAATGTCGTGCTATTTCCAATCCCACAATTAGTCAGGACCGTAATATATTATAGCTTCAAAGATCGACGATTTTGGTTGACTCACCAACAAACGCACAACTTCAAATTGCGGAGCTTGGGTGACGAATTAAATCACTCACAAGTTGTTGTTCCACAATCATCCTTGATCATGGATCTGCTTCGAGAGTCTTCACGACTGTTGGATCACTTTAAGTGGAAGGATAGGATAAGTGGGGCCAAATGGTTGAGAATTCAATTATCTGAATACCTGTCAGCCGTCGGATCAAATTAAGTAGGAGGATAGGATAAACGCAGTAAAAGATCTGAGATCTTAACTATGTGAATTTCCTTCATATATTTCTAAAGTGGAAGGATAATATAATCAATATTGGAGGGTCGTTGGATCTAAACCAAGGCAAAGCTGCATCACATACAAATTGAGCCATTGATCTAAGATCATTATCAACGAACAACAATAGTTTCGGGTCTAAAGATGTGAGGAGGTTAAGCTCTCGAGAAATCACTTCAGGAGTTTTAGTTTGAGATTTGAAATCTCCGAAGTCCGGAGAGCCAGAGAGCCGAAATACATTCTTGACCTTTGGCTCATCTGAAGTAAATCTCAGTCATCAGATCGTCTGAAGAAGACCTCAAGCATTGGATCGTACGAAGTGCATGTAGGCCGTCTGATCGAGAGCGTCAGTTTGATATTTGAAATCTCCGAAGTTTGGAGAGCCGGAGAGCCGGAGAGCGTAAGTTCGAGATTTGAGATTTCAGAAGTTCGGAGACCTGAAGGAGATCTCGACCATTGATCGAGAAAGGGGAAGCAGAACCGTTGATCTAGTTGAAAGTTCAAAATTATGGAGTGGAGGCAGAGCCGTCGATTGAGAAGGACAGGTGTCTGTGGATCATCAACTCCGAAAGATTGATGTACGAAAGAAAGCAGGGTTTGAGATTTGAAACTCTCGAAGCCCGGATCATGAAATAAATCAAAACCGTTGATTTAGGGAGGTTGGATCTGATCCACATATCGTGAAAGATCAAATCTGAACCGTCTGTTCAGGAGCACCATCAAAATCATCAGATCGATGGTCTCGTCGCATTGCGAGGTCAGAACATGCTCGGATCTTAATTTTTCGTGAGCGGGCCGCAATCAAAACCACGGTATCGCCAAAGACATATGTGGAGATCTGTAGTGAATTGCGTGGCGAAAAGTGGGTTGCCCACAAACGACATCTGACACTTGATCTGGGTGAATACATATACATATTTCTCTATTTTTAATCAAATTTTAAAGATAACATGTTAACAGAAAACAATTACTTATATTTATCTTTATCTCTTAAAAAGCATATGAATCATCATGAAGTTGAAAAGGGAGGCCAACACATTGTGGAATGAATAATCAGGTGCCACTCAAGTCTCATTAGGTAATCATTATTACAATGTAATAAGAAAAACTTTATAATTTAAATTCATTTCACTTTTTTATCTCACATTACTTTATTTTAACTTTATAATTTAAATTCATTTCACTTTTTTATCTCACATTACTTTATTTTTGAGCATTACAATGTCACAAAAGAAATTCAAAATTTCACTCCATTTCACTTCTTAATTTGCATTATTTTGAGCAATTTTAAAATTTTGAACAATTTCACAATGAAACATTATGAAGATTTTTTAAGAAATTTTACAATAAAAATTTATGAAGGTTTGTCATGAAAAAATAATATATAAAAACATCATTTAAGTTAAGAAGTCATATTCAACAATAAAATGGGCATGCACAATTAAATGGTAATTTAGAGATATGTGGCTCATTTTTGAGAAGTCAATTGCATCTAGCTCTAGTGGTTATGGGATTGAGTGTTATCTTCTCCATCCATGTTTTATTCCTGTAAGTGATATGTTGAGATCATAATGAGTATATTGTTGCAATGGTTGATGTCACATTTTACAAATACCAAAAAGGTTTGAATAATTACAACACAAATTGATATTTCTAAAAAAATATGCATTCATTAGAGACTTGAACTTTAAGCATGAAACACTAAATCTTAGCTTTCATGCCAACAAGAAAACATATCAACAATGGAGGTGTTATTGACATCCTATATTTAATGGATTCACATTATTCAATAAATATTTTACAAAAGAGACTTTGAGAAAATCTAGATTTGCTACAAACACAATTTGATCCTTTGTCTCCATTGACCTCTATGAGAATAACTAGCAAGATAGGTGAATTATTGTGGTTGATAAAATTTGATGGTGTGAAAATAGTTCATAATTTAGATTCTTTAGATTTTTAGTGGTACACTTCTGAATTTAACATATGTGATGGATTTGGTGCAATATTTGACATATGTTATGGATTTGATGCAATATTTGACATATGTGATGGATTCAGTGCAATAAATTCATTTCGAGTTTCTAGAATTAGGGGTAGGATATGGATTGGCATTAAACACACATATTGTCAAGGATTTGAAATGTTCAAAGGATTTTTGCATGAGGATTTCTGATTTCTGTATGTTTCTATCAAATTTTTTTTAAGAAAGGATGCAGCTAAGAGAACCTACAATTCAGAGTTAGGTTTTCTCGAGCGTGGAGATGTGAAATTCAGAGTTAGGTTTTCTCGAGCGTGGAGATGTGATTGGTGCAGAACGAGATGGTTCATGTAGCTGAGAGAACCTAAGATTCAGAGTCAGGTTTTGGCAAGCGTCCTTATGTGGTTGGTGCAGAACGAGATGGTTCATCTGGATTGGTGGTATAATCAATAGCATTTCCCGTTTCAGATCTCTCCATGGCGGATGATTGTTAAACAGAAAACCTAGCTTCAACAGGCACATTGATTGCCCCAGGATTTATTCTAAGTTGTTAGATGGATGGGACAGAGCCGAATGCAGAAATGCTCTATTCCCTTCGACCTAACTTATAGATTGAGTGCATACATGAAGAAATGTACTCTCTTACTGCATCGGCTTATGCTGCAGCGCCGGGGGTGATGTACTAATTGAAAGCCCTTTTTGAGTTCCAGTGTTTCGCAACTGTGCGCCAACAAAACCTCATCGTCTTCCATCTTGATCTGTTTAAACAGCGGGGGAGCTGAACTGGATTCAAGTACATATGAAAGGATCAACACCGACATAAAACCTTGTCAGATTTAGATGTCCGCCGATATAAAACCTAGTCAGATAGAGATGTCCGGGATTTCGCGCATGAAGACAGATGAAACTCGCGCGTGAGAAACAGATGAAACGCGCATGAGCCGATCGTTGGAGCGGCATGCAGGGCGGTGCAAGATGACGGACCATATGATCCGTGAACAAAAAGCGATGGTCGGCAATGTTATCCTATAACGAAAGGAGTTGTCAAAATATTAGTCTTTTTAACTTTATCAGGCTGTGCTTTCTCATTAGTTTTTTTAATCAGAAATTGGTTAGAAACTAGCATACCCCTAAAAAGCATGGGAAATGGAACGCCCAAAAAAATACAAGGTAGATATGTGGGTATTTTGTTTGTATATGTGGGTATTTTGTTTGTATTATAATTTTATAATATAAAATATAAAAGAAGAATAAATATGTTTTGAGAATAGTCGATGAATAACATAATTGCAATGTGGAAGAGTAATCACACTATACACATGTTTTCTCATTAGTTTTTTACACAAATCTGTTAAAAACTAGCATATCCTTAAAACATGAGAAATGAAAGACCTAAAAAAATACAAGGTAGATATGTGGGTATTTTGTTGATATTATTATTTTATAATATAAAATATAAAAGAAGAATATATATGCTTCGATAGAATAGTTAATGAATAATAGAATTGCAATGTGGAAGAGTAGCTACAACAATGCAAATTAACCATATGACTACTCAATGTGGAAATTATGATGAATACAGATTTAGCATGCAAAAGCACATTTCCTTTTCATCATCACAAAAGTGTAAGAAAATGTAGAAGAATAATGGAAACAATTACTTGCAAAATGCAAATCAACAGTGTTAAGAGTAGTTAGTGGAGCTAACAATAGTCGATTAATATAAGAGAAATATGGAACAAAGTGCAAGATCAATGAATTCAATTACCTACTAGACAAATTATGGCAAGGAGTCCCCATGATCTTGAAAACCAACTAAGAATCCTAAGGATTTTTGCTCCAATATGGGTGTGACTATTAATAGTGATAAGACTAAGGTCATGATTATTAAATCCAATAAGATCCCTTATGATACCTTCGTATATGACAACAACAACAACTTGGATGAAGTGACTTCATACAAATATCTTGGAATTGATATTCACCACAAGCTCAATTGGATTTATAGCATTGAGAAAAGGATTATTGGGGGATGGAAAACTTATTATGGGCTTGAAAACAATTGCAAATCAACTGATCTTTGGAGTTGGGATAAGAAAAAAGTCCTTTTTGAGACTCTTGTTACACCCGTTATTCTTTATGGATGTGAAGTATGGGGCTCTAGTATCTCTCATGAATCCTGGAGAAAGATAGAGAAAATAAAAAATAATTTTATAACCTATAATCTCAAAATTAAAAGAAATACACCCTATCCCATCCTCCTCTTAGAAACAAGCCTCTCCCCCATTGAGAGCATGGCTATGACTAGATACTTAATGTATAAGAACACATTAAACAACATGGAAGACAACATGCTTCCTAAAATTGCTTCAAAATCAAGTCATAACCACCATCGACTCAAGCGAGGATGGCATAAAGATGCCCGGTCTTGGATAAACTATTGGGGAATCATGGAAGACACCATTTTGCAGAATAAAGATACTATTTAAAAAAACGTCAAATCAAAATTTAAGGAGAAAATGTGGTGTGATAAAGAGTTAGAGGAAAAAAAAAATTAAGGTATTATAAGGATGTACTCAACCCTAATCTAGAAGATCAAAATTATCTATCTATTTTTCCAAGTGTAAAAAAAAAAAACATTACTAAGATAAGAACAAATTCTCATGAGCTCCATAATGAAACTGAGCGTTGGTCAATTCCTAAAACACCATGGGATGAAAGAGCGTGTCACCTTTGTGACACTAAGAAAGTTGAAGATGAAAAACACTTTCTCTTAGATTGTCCAGCCTATACCCATATTAGATCTCATTTTCAAAATATTTGTCACACTACCAACCTTCCTAACCTCTTAACTCAACAAAAGTATGGTGATCTTGGAAATCTTCTCTTAATGATTTTCGAGCACATAAACAAAATTATAAAGAATCACAAGTAATCACTTACCCTATTAAGGTCTGATAGACCAATTCGTTCTTAGAGGACGTTAATCATCATAATCATCATCATCATCATCAATAGCAAATGCATCTCTTCTAGAGTTATAAAATGGATAACAATGTAAATCATATGGATAAGAATATAAAAAGAATAAAAAGCAATATATCAGTATAGATAGTAGATATTTTAATTGTAATAAGTTTGAGAAATATCTGCAAAAGTTTAAACATCAAAGAAATGGACATTCACTCTTATCCACATATGCTAAAACATGTTTTGATTTTGAAATTGCAATTTTTTATTTGAAGAATGAGAGCACAGGACAAATGAGCAAAGTAAGTACAAGTTTGTGAAAACTAGATGTAATAAATCGATATAAATAAAGAAGTCAATATGTTCATCAATAAAATTTGATATGTGGTATCTCATATATTAATGGGATATTAATGAGAATAAAAGGAGGATCACTTAAAGCATATGTAAAAAATGATCTAGGGGTGTAGTTAAAGCATTCCATCCTTTTTTAAATTTTATAAATAAAAGTTTGCAATATGAATAGTCTTTTGTTCACACTACCATTTGTATTAAACTTATTGTAGATGGTGAAGAAAATTTTATTGTAATGATAAATTATTAAAAAAAAAAGTGTGTAAGAATACAATTTTATAACTATTTAAATTATTTGAAAATAATAATAAAAACCTCTTGATTTTATAGGTATTTAAATTATTAAATAATAATAATAATAAACCATTTAAATGTGAAGCATTTTTAGCCTTTATATTATCCATTGGTCACACAATTTAACTGGCTTCTGAAAGAAAACATGTTGTAGTATTATTTTTTCAAAGAAAATAAATAGTAATATTTATTTTAAAAGTATAATATAAATTGTTTTAATGAAAAATTGATTATTTGACAAAGTGGAGAAATAAGCATTGAATGACTAGTGTCTAACTAATCCATGTAGATGCACTTGAGAGAATTGTACCTAAATTGAATCCTTCAAAGACTCCAAAGTCCATCACACCCCCAGAAAGAGCATCATCTCCATAGAGTTCTAAGAAACCCCAATGCAAACACAATAATAGTATTAATTAATAAACAAATTAATTAATAAACAAAGATACAAGTACCAAAAAAATATCAATTTTAAAAGGTCGTGATGATTTTCATGACACATCAAGTTGTTAGAAGACATAAATGAAGGAGAAGAAAAACATATTAAGGTTGATCAAAAGGCCAAAATGAAAGTTACAATGAATATGTAATACCACTAATTATGTTGAATGTATATCATTATACAAAATATTTTTAAACCATTATATATATATATATATATATATATATATATATATATATATATATATAATATTTTAATATTTATTTAATGATATATCTTTATCTACATGTATTAGTATGTAGCCATAATAATAAATATGTACATGTATTAGTATTATCTACATGTATTAGTATGTAGCCATAATAATAAATATGTATATAGGCTGAATAGTAAATGTGTACAAGTAAAATACAAAGCATATAAATTATAAATATTTATATATAAAATGAATTTTAAATATATAWAAATGTTTTTATTGTTCTTTTTATATGTTATTGTAGGATTGCAATTTTGTCTATATTATATTGAATATTCAAACATATTTAATTMTCAAAGAGTAATTTTTTTTTTTGAGAAAACATTTCTCTTAACCAAGCAAATCACAAAGCACCTTTGCTAGGTTGTCTGTAACATTTTTATATGCCATTGTAGGATTGCAGTTTTGTGTACATTGTATTGAACATTCAATAGAGAGACTTCGTTTTTAAGGAATAAGCTATTTTTCTAAACATTTTTCTTAAAGCAAAGCACAAAACACTTTTTCCTAATTGTCTATAACCACTTAGAAATGTCCAACATGACATGTTTGAACACAATGAGGTATTTTAATTTTGAAATTTGTTCCTTTGATGCTTCCAAATACTTATTATTTTTTCGTTATGTAGTTGAGCTAATGTTATAACATCACATTTTGGATAGATTCAGTCAACACAATGAGGTATTTTAATTTTGCAATTTGTTCTTTTGATGTTTTTAAATACGCATTCTTCTTTGATTATGTTTGATGTTTCCAAATATTTATTCTTCTTTGGTTATGTAGTTTTTCTAACATCACATTTTGTGGAGTTAATCTAGAACATAATCATCTTATCATTTAAAATTTCATAAACATAATCATCTTATCATTTAGAACTGTATAAAATTTTAAAAATAAATAAGTTTTTCCGAACAAATTTAAAAAATGAAATTCTATAAAATTCTAAAAATGGAATAGAAAATAAAGCAAACAAAATGAAAAATATGAATTTAATTTATTTATTTTTACGAAAAATATGAATTTAATTTATTTATTTTTACGACATTGTCTATGAACCAAATACTTACTCTGCT
Organism: Picea glauca; assembly: GCA_000966675.3. Classification (NCBI taxonomy): domain Eukaryota; kingdom Viridiplantae; phylum Streptophyta; class Pinopsida; order Pinales; family Pinaceae; genus Picea; species Picea glauca. The sequence continues at coordinate 1,383,912 of JZKD02S1742145.1, forward strand.
CTCGAATAGTAATACTATGACAATCGTCGCAAATGATTCATCAGAAATGAATGATCCAAACCTTCCTTCTTTTCACACTACTACGAAAAGAAAGAATGAGAAAGAAAAGATTGGATACTATTATGAGTTATGAGTGAATCCTATCGAAAATAGGATTTCCTACTGATTTGAACCATAACATATGGTCCCGTAAAATCAGTAATATTTTACCTATCTCGATCAAGCAAGGAAGGTTGATGGAACCACCCATCCCGGCTAGTGTGATTCGGCTCTAATTTGTCCGTAGAAGCTGTCTAAATACGAAACCCAGTGTCATGCCAGTAGCATGATTATCCTTGTTTCCATTATCCGTCATTTGATTTCCCTCTCTACTGGTTAACTATAGTGGTTTTCTATTAACTCGGTTTTAATGAGTAGTTTACTTGTAGTTGGAGAAGAGAGGTAGTAGATGATCTGCTACTGGCGGACCTCCGAGCTTAACTAGAGATGGGTAAACTACGGATACTTAGGGAAACAACGGAGGTATATAGTGATCTTATAGTATCTTTGCTTTAGTGTACTAATTATGGATAAACATATGAGTAGTCTACTTGTTCACTTTTCTCTAGAGAATAGAAACAACGGAGACTGAACTGCATTAACTGGAGATTTACAAAGCTATGGGATGGAAACCAACAACGCTAATGACTTTATGGTTTCCCCCCAGACCCCCGCCCAGTTGTAGCTTCCGTTCATGCTGTTCCTTCGATGGGGAACATCATTCACTTCAGGGTGGAACTTACGGGAGACAACACGCAGTCGTCGCTGGGCTAACCCTCGATTGTTTCTTTGTTCACGCTCACTACGTGACCTGCGCATTTCATGAGTGTTCGTTTATGCCTTCGCTTCTCTCATCCCACGGCTCTTTATGGAGGCCTTGGATGTCACTACAGGTACTGTGCGTTCATTCATGCTTGTTCACTCGTAGCTACTAGGCAACCCAATGAGGAATTTTCCCTATCCTTTCTATCCCCTCCCCGTCCCCCATGCTCTCTCCTCGTGCTATCTCTTCCGTGGGAGATATCAATCCGAGGGAGCCAACGTTCGTGCTATTCACGGGAATACCGCTCACTGGGGACTGCCCCTCCTCTCTATTCCCTTTCCTTGCATTTTGTTTTTGCATACTTATTTTTTTTGGTACTCTAGGAAGAAAGAGGTAGGAAGAGTCATTGGATCATCGGAGTCATGCCAGTAGAATTATGTATATCGATCTTAACTATGCTATTCTATCGAGTCGGTTGGATTAGTTATAGGCTGGTTGGGTAGCTATCTCTCATTGGATTACTATGGTGTTAGAGGTGGATGTCCTGCCAGTAGCAGGATGCACAACCTTGTAGTTATATTACTAGTATGATTAAGCCTATGTCCGTTTGTATATCTCTGGCTAGAGAGAGAATATATAATGGTTTTATGTTTGAGTAGCCAGATGATTCCGTTAGTAGTTTTGCATTATTTTCCACGTCCATCTATAGATTACCCTATGTTTAAGGATAATGTGGTTAGTACTTGTTGAATTGAAGAGATAGATACTACTATGGTTTAGCTAGGTCAATCAATTATGTTTGGTCATAGTGATAGAGTAGGATTTTTGGATTGAAGGGAGTGATGAGCCGCTACAATTTGGACTGCTTATTTAGCAATACCGCTTATTGCAAAGCGGATTAACAAAAAGGAAAAGTAAGGTCCAAAGCAGATTCATATGCCTCACCTCGCTATGGAATCTTTTTTAAACCCTATTCCTTTTTCTCCGCTATTAGAACCAGACCCTTTTATGAGAACCTTAGCCTTATCTATNCGATGGGGAACATCATTCACTTCAGGGTGGAACCTACGGGAGACAACACTCAGTCGTCGCTGGGCTAACCCTCGATTGTTGCTTTGTTCACGCTCACTACGTGACCTGCGCATTTAATGAGTGTTCGTTTATGCCTTCGCTTCTCTCATCCCACGGCTCTTGATGGAGGCCTTGGATGTCACTACGGGTACTGTGCGTTCATTCATGCTTGTTCACTCGTAGCTACTAGGCAACCCAATGAGGAATTTTCCCTATCCTTTCTATCCCCTCCCCGTCCCCCACGCTCTCTCCTCGTGCTATCTCTTCCATGGGAGATATCACTCCGGGGGAGCCAACGTTCGTGCTATTCACGGGAATACCGCTCACTGGGGACTGCCCCTCCTCTCTATTCCCTTTCCTTGCATTTTGTTTTTGCATACTTATTTTTTTTGGTACTCCAGGAAGAAAGAGGTAGGAAGAGTCATTGGATCATCGGAGTCATGCCAGTAGCATGATGTATATCGATCTTAACTATGCTATTCTATCGAGTCGGTTGGATCAGTTATAGGCTGGTTGGGTAGCTATCTCTCATTGGATTACTATGGTGTTAGAGGTGGATGTCCTGCCAGTAGCAGGATGTACAGCCTTGTAGTTATATTACTAGTATGATTAAGCCTATGTCCGTTTGTATATCTCTGGCTAGAGAGATAATATATAATGGTTTTATGTTTGAGTAGCCAGATGATTCCGTTAGTAGTTTTGCATTATAGTCCACGTCCGTCTATAGATTACCCTATGTTTAAGGATAATGTGGTTAGTACTTGTTGAATCGAAGAGATAGATACTACTATGGTTTAGCTAGGTCAATCGATTATGTTTGGTCATAGTGATAGAGTAGGATTTTTGGATTGAAGGGAGTGATGAGCCGCTACAATTTGGACTGCTTATTTAGCAATACCGCTTATTGCAAAGCGGATTAACAAAAAGGAAAAGTAAGGTCCAAAGCAGATTCATATGCCTCACCTCGCTATGGAATCTTTTTTAAACCCTATTCCTTTTTCTCCGCTATTAGAACCAGACCCTTTTATGAGAACCTTAGCCTTATCTATNGGATACCTCCGATCTCTACCGCAGGTGCCGAAGGAGAATGAAAAGAAGCCCGAGAAAAAGCGAAGAGGAACATGACCTCCGATACGATGGACGGAATAAAACCATATCGAGGTCCTAATTGTACGACTTTGGTATGATGTCCCTCCAACGTGGATTCACGTATAACATCGCGCCACCGTACGAACATGGTATATGGGATGAATATCGAGCCCAAACTGAGGAGTGTTGCACCCCCTGTAAATGAGTGCATGTACATAACACCTCCAACGGTGGTTGCCAAAGCTCCGAGTGAACCCGAAATAGGCCATGGACTTGGATCTACCAAGTGATAAGAATGCCTCTGAGATGAAACCATAAACAACTTTGCTCCTTGGTTGCGATTGTATGTAAACCCCCCCCCCTTCACCCGCACCCCCCAAACAAAGTGGTAGAGAAGGTGATTACTTACCTTCGTTATAAGGTAAGGGATCACTTTATATCTTCCCGAACTCGCAGAGCTCTTTGAGGGGAATAAATAAAGGGCCTCGAATATCTTCCCGAACTATAACGAAGGGTTGACCAGGACCTTACCTGACCTTCGCAGAGCTCAGGGTTGACCTTCTACTCATCTCTTCTCCTTTCTATTTATTCCCCTCAAACATTTTCACCCGGCCGGACCCCATAACCCCATAGAATTTCATATCTTCCCGAACCTCATTTTCACCCGGTAAGTACCTTTCCCCCTCCTTTCTCCCTGACGAATAGGAAGGGATGGATGGATGGTTCTTTCATTGATAAGAGTGTGACATATGAGGCGAAAATAATCGTTGGTTTCACCGGCGAACTACGTGGGCATTATACAGTGAAGTTTTTCGGTTCAACAAACACGGAATCCATAATCTATCTACCTTTGATCCATATCTGGCTCTTTCTTCAAGTAGAAGCCTATTAAAGAAAGTAAGGTTATTACTTACCGTACCTGTGTTTTCTCTTTATTCTATCTCTAGTTACCGAAGTGATACGAGTCAATATGGCAAACTTCGTCAAGCAAGAGACTTTGGAATGACTTTCCCGGTGTACACTTCGTTACATAAGTCCCCCTTTCACTGTAGCTATTAGGCCCTCATTCGAAAAGCAAGGGACATTGGGCTACACTTACTTATTTCTTTCCTTGGCCGGCATTGATGGCGGCCCTCCTACGTCGGGAGAGCGACTTCGTACGTCAAGGAAGAGCCATTCAAATACTTTCCAGGCCAAACCAAGGAAAGAAATAAAGTGAAGTCTTCGTTATAGCCTATTTTCTTCCCTCTCCCGTTGGTCTTTAATCTAAAGATCCTCAAATTTGAAGAGTCATGTTTTAAAATTCTCTCTATATACGAGATTCTGGTACGATCCATTATGAGAGCGGAGATCCCATACGATGCTAAAGCGTAATTACATCTATAAAGAAATAAAGAATGACCAAACTCTTTTTTATTTTATTATAGGCTTGGCCCCATTTATTTCTTTTCTTCCCTCAAGATATCTCTTTGCCCCTCAAAAGAGATATCTCTCTATCTGGGAGGGGAGGCCGGCGTTATAATGGACCTAAACATATCACAATTATTACCCCTTAGCAGCATATTATTTCTATATTTTCTGGCATTACTTACTCAAAAAAAGAGATCTCATTAGTCTTCAGGAATCAGAACAGCCTGAAGGAATTGGCTCAGAACAATATCAATTTTTTGAAGCTATATGCTCAACACATGCATGCAAGTCGAACGTGGCTTGCTTCCCCATCCACCCCCCCCAAAAAAATAAATATAGACAGGCAGAATTCTTTATTAGTGCCCCCAATACTATAGCTTTTTTAAGGAGCGAAGCCGCTTGTCCAAGTTACTTATTGATGAGGGGGGGCAAGGTATCTCTTTAACAAAACTAAAAATAGATAATATATGGGACCATAAGTGATAACACATCCAGTTCAGATCGGATTTGAAATCCAGTTGCAATCGATACTTAGTGAGATTACCCGCATTTCGAAATCAACAGATCGCAGTAGCATCTTTAGGGGAGGTCAGACAAATACCGTTGGTGATTACTTCCCTAACATAATATAATACTCCCTAACATCATACCATACCAAGAATGAGCAGCTACGATCTCATACCATACCCCACGAATCCTAACATCGTATTAGACCACGAACCCTAATATACCATAATATCATACCACGAACGAGCAGCTACAATCAACTGATTTGCAATAATATATATATTCGGGTCGGTCGTGTAAGACTGATTCCCGGGGTCGATCGTGAAAGACTGATTCCCGCCCATACCCATACTTCCATACCCATACTTGACCTATAAAAGTATTTAACTATCAAAGTGTTTACTGTTGACCTATCCGGATCCCCCTTCGATTCATTCCGAGTCGGTCACACAGACAATATCTTCTATCCCGCTACCGGAACACGTCCAAATAGAAAGAAGTGTTGGTCTAAGAAGTGTAAGTGTTTTATGGGTCCGATTTCCGCCATAAACAT
>JZKD02S1742145.1:1389353-1459536 GCA_000966675.3 Picea glauca
AACTTTCAGTTCCAATCTATAGCGTCGCTAGCCCTGCCCAACCCAAATAAGGAAGTGTTAGCCCCGCTTGCCCGAACAAACAAATATAGTATAGTGAGCCCTGTCCCCTCGGGTGAGCAAACCTTATTGATTGGTTGCTCCAGCTTCTCGATTGTGTTACTTAGTGAGCCTTTCGCATGAAACCTCTTTTGGCCGACAGAAATGGATGGCCTAAGAGTTGGTTGCAGGATCAACGACCAATAAGTAAGTCGTAAAGAGTTAAGAAAAGCCGCCTTACATTCGGTCAGTCTATTTCCATAGCTGCTTGCAGGTAGAAGCATGCGTTTCAATGAAAAATGATTCAGTTAATCAGATGGGAAGGAAAGTAATAAGGGAAGCCTCGACGATACAAGTCGGAAGGGAAGAAGGCATCATTATTTATATATGTAATTATGCTTTTCTTTTTTTGTGATAACCTGACCTAGCTAGATTGAGGGGAAGAAAGAAAGGCGATAACCTTCTTATCGTAGCAGTCGATCCATTGGGTTATTCCATTTGTTCGGAAAATAAGCGGGAAACATGAAAACATCTTTTATTACTATGAAAAGGAACGATCCCAGATAGATTAAAATCCAATTTAGGGTCATTCCTTGGTGAACATGATCTACCATAATCTCTTAGATCCCCACATTAATATGCCGGAATAAATAGATATCTGGTAGAAAAGTGGAAAAAACTTGATTGATTATAATCAAAGGGGCTGGAGAAGCAGCAATAATTCTTTGGAAAATCCTGGTTATCTCTGTCCCTGAGCTTTCATTTATCAATTCACTTGTTCGTCTCTTCATAGACCTCCCCACCAATAGATAGGGACAAATGGGAATGACCGACCCACGTCTGTGGAATGCCGATACCATGCAGCTGCTTCAAAGCCAACGTGATGCTCCTTGGTCAAATGACCCAGATATTGGCGAATACCACGTATGATTGGGGAAATAGTACCTATAATCAGATGAAAACCATGAAACCTAGTTGCTGAGGGAAACGTAGAACCATGAATACCATCCAGGATAGTGGGAGGTACTTGATAATGCTCCATTCCTTGGAACCCAGTGAATACTAGAGCCAGTGAAACGGTGGCTACTGAAGCGTAAACTGCTTGTTTCTCCTTCCCCGCGAGTATAGCATGATGAGCCCAAGTTATGGCAGCTCCAGATGGAGGGGGAATATGGGTATTAAGAAAAGGGATTTCCCAAGGATTTGAAACCCCAATCCCTTTGGGGGGCCGGATACCTCCGATCTCTACCGCAGGTGCCGAAGGAGAATGAAAAGAAGCCCGTGAAAAAGCGAAGAGGAACATGACCTCCAATACGATCGAATAAGGAAGTAAGGCCGCCCCATCCAGGCTTACTGACTGCCAAGACAATGCTTCCTACCTTCCGACCAGGCTTCCTACCTCACAGGGGTTTCATTACATCTCCTACCACGGGTCAACTCCTTCCAACCATCCCAGGACTTCCTATGCTATGACTACGGAGGCTATGCAGACAGACAGACATGCAAGGCAATCCATCCTCAACAGCAGGAGAGGACATCCAGATAGAGACAGCAGGCAGGAAGGGTTCACATCCACACAAGCAGGGCATTGAATGATGATCAGACAGACATTGGATTGAATCCAGATCTGGGGGGAACAAACCCCTCCCTACCCCATTAGATGGAGGATCTAGCCTTCCTCCCTTCCCAGGACATGCAATGCACCCTGCCAACGGATGCTATCCATCCGACCAACCAGGCATCGGATGCTTTACAGATCTGAGGTACAAGCCACCCATACCCATTGGATTGAGTCCATCCTCCCAGCACAAGGAATGCTGACACTCGACTAACAGCGGACGGAATGCTATCAGACTTACAAGGCAGCCATGCAGACAAGCAGGCCGAGACTTGTTTCCTACTATTGGATTCAATGCAGGCACTACACACAGAGGGCATGCGATCTAACCGAACATGCGAGGGAATGCTATGCTCTGCCACGGGACGGATTCCATCCAGACAGACATCCGAGGCAATTCAGACAGACTGCAGGGCAGGGTTGGCTATATAGCAACGGATCAAGACAGACTAACCAGCAGGGCTGGCAATGCATCACACCTACCATCTGATTGATTCACATCTACTACCAGCAGAGGGAATGACAGACATAAAGGGATGGAAGGAAGGAGAAACCATACATACATCACCCTTCACCATGAACGAACTACGAGATCATCCGGAAAAAATAAATATGCTTATTACAATCATCTTCCTATACTTTCTAAGTATATTCTATCATCATAGTCAAATAAATATTCTATCATAATCAAATATTAAGAATTTAAAAGTTGAACCTTCAATGTTTCCAAATACTTACTCTTCTCTAGAAAAGTACTATGGCCGTGATCTTCAACAAGCTGCTTGTTTTTTCTTAGTTCTTCATTATCTGTTTGACGAATTGTAAGCAATATTATTATCTGTTTGACCAATTGTAAGCAATATTATTGTTTACTATACCGATAACCTACCACTGCAATAAATTGATAGAACTCGAAACAAAATGTCTACAACAAGGATTCATAAAAACGATATATACACATACATACATCCAAAAGCAAGGATTCATAACAATGATATATACACATACATACATCCAGAAGCAAGGATTGTCGAAATCTCTATAATTTTGTGTTCAATATAACGAGAAGACTTTGGAGGGCGACCCACCTACCGTAGAATTCCAAAATACATGAACATAATAGTAATAACTGCCATAATGTGGGTTGCAGATTAATGTAAGAGAAAACAACGATGAATTATACCCACCATTCAATTTTTTCAGGGATTTTTTATTATGTGAAAAAAATCCCTACTATTATTGGACTACTGTTGTAAATGGATTACGTATGGAGTTATAAGTTTTGATGATGGGAAAAGAGTTAGTCCGTTCCAATAGTGTCAAGTAAGAGCTACCTTGAGTAGTATATAAGACAAAAACATAGAGCTAGAAGCTTTTCTAGAAGTATAAAAAAGCACTGTTGTCACAAAAAGAGAAAAGCATTTGAAAAATTGTAGACAGAGTTTTCATATAACCCTGTTCTCCCTTCCTCATAAAAAAACACCTTTTACCAATACAAACATATCGAATACTAATGATTCTTTGGAAAAAATATAATGGATGCCCACGACAGATTATTGTGAAGCTAAGGAATGTTATATGGATTCTTTATCATGTTCCCCAATATTCCATCATTTGTTTTTGGTCAAACTTAGTAGAGGATTTGGTTGTTCACGGTACTTTGTTTATGTTTTGAGTCGTACTAAACTATGGTTGAGTCTGTCGTTCCTGTTTCTTTTCCTTCTTGGAAGGATGAGTAGCTCCAGTGATTGGGTGAAACCCTAGCGTGGCAGCTGTAGCATCAAAGATTGAAGGGTTCTTACAAGTGACGAGGACATTAATGAAAATAAATCGAATGAAACTGTACTGCAGAATCTAAGTATGTAAAACCCTCAGGGAGCCGGTGCACAGCATGGAAAACCCTCTCTACATGGAGAACACTAGAAAGGCCGAGAAGAGCAGCACCAGTGGTAAACAACCTGCAGTTTATTGGAGAAGAAATCACCCGTCGTGCCATTCTAGAAAATGATAGAGGCGGTGGGACAGAAAGTTTGAGGAGGAACAAATGTCGAGAGAACCGTTGAAGTAATTGCATATTGTATGTATATTATATGTGTTATGCATGGATAGGTAATGAATGGAGGAATTGCAGGTTCTACCTGTTATGCATGGCTAGGTTACGGACAGACGACGAAGGGCTCAAGAGAAGTAATTAAAAAAACATTGTCAATAAACAATTGTATAATTTGTCAACTGTTCAGATTGTACAATTTATCGAGGGATTTTTCAGGGTTTTGAGTTTATGTATGAATTCAAAACTTTTTTTTTTGGTAAGTAAAAAGGATGGGACCTATTATATTAGCATAAGCAAAATCTGTCCCGCCTAAACAGGAAACCGAGACAGTTGAGCATCCCTTGCCATGTGTTTCCCAGCTAACAAAATTAACAACGTGTCGTTCTGCCCGAAGGAAACCAGGACTATCACTCATGAAGTTTAAACTGTATGCCATGCACTGGTTATAAGAAAGCTAAGAACTAACTGGACCGAAGCCTAATTCAGAATAGAAAAAGCAATTTCTAACCACGAACATCATTGAACCTTTTAGCCTGGACGCTTGTCCTCGTCCTCATGCTGTCGCCACCCTGCTTGAAGCGCGTAAGCTTGCGCGCACGTTGGACATTGCCACTTTGGAAGAGTTCTGGAGTGAGCCGCGATGAGCAGGTCAAGTTTTTGGTCAATTTGAGCAAGGCAAAAGACCTGGTCATCCAACAGACTCCTCATCTCAAAAATGAGAGTGAGGTACCCCGAGTCAGTGAAGAGTGGCTGCTCCTGCCTGTGGCTATCGATGGACGCTGGGGGAATGGTCTCTGTTGCGTCGTGATGTGTATGCACCTGTTGGTTGTGGGCTTGTAGCGCTGCCTCCACGGGTGAGTCAGGTGGAATCTCCTCTTTTATATAGCAGGTGGTGTAATGCTCCTCTAGGTTGGTGGCTCTGGGGCCAAGCAAAATGCTCGCAGGCGGAGGTTTGCTGTCTGAACCAGACTCGAAAGGTGGATTCCAATTATCCAACACTGTGAATAGAGTGTGCTCAGGGAATCTCTGCAAGTCATCCTCTGGGGTATCTTCTTCCATGTACGCCATTGGAGGCGTTCGTGGTTTCGTGCGCCTTCGGATGGCTTCCATTACTATCGCCTTCTCGAAATTCTTTTGTCTCTGACATCGATATTCGACCGTGTACCAGGCGGCTCCCTTGCACGACTTCCCTCTCGCTCTGGGCATGGTGGGGATCCCGTAGATGACCAAGATTCCTTTCAAATGGGTCGCTCTGCTCCAGAGCTCTAACGGGGCCACAGGGTAGTGCTGCCGTTCCAATGGAGTGGACGAAATGCTGCTGCTATTCCAATGTAATGGATGCTGCGAAGGGCGAATGTCGCTCTGCTTTGTCGATTTGGGTGAAAAGGAGGAGGGCTAGCATGACCTCCATAGCCATTAAAACCTTCTACTAAGTGCGTTGATGGCTAGTACTGTTCCCTTGCGCGAAGGGGCTCATCACATGAGTGTGGCTGCGCTGGTCCATGGAATGTTAAAGGCTGACGGGATGGTGGCCGGTAGATGCATTAATACCGTGTCCCGGCCTGATCCCGCATGGCTCCATCGCGCAACGTGGCACCCCATCCAAGGATTTTTCTCTTCTACATTCTCCTAGTCAAGGCAATCAGCAGAGTAGGCATTCCTACTCAAACATGTCCTTTGTTTCTCATCATTGGCCAATTCAAACTTATAATTTAAATAATATAAAATTGCAATTTGATTAATTTTTTTTTTTTTTTAATAATAATTATACTACTCCATAACAAAATGGTTGCAACAATATTGATGGTTTAAATTTGACTGTTATTTACTTTTTTTGGTTTATTTAACCATCATATACGGACAACTTTAAAATGGGAATATTAATGATGACGTTTACTTAATTTTTAAAACCACCAGTGGATTAAAAATTTACGGGTATCCACACATATATGTTTTATATATTTATATGTGAATCAATATTTATATATGACTCTAAGATGTGCACTGTAAAAAATAAAAAATAAAACAAGCCAACAATCCCATTAGATGAGAATCTCTGATTCTGACTCTAGAGAAGCATAGCATGCGCTTAAAATGATTAGACTTTTAGATGAGAGGTATTTTGAAGCTCGAGATAAGCATAGACTATGCTCACAAAAGGTATTTTGGTGTGTTAGAGAAAATCCATCTCCATTGAAACTCACATAATGCAATTGCAATGATGAGACATGCATAGCATGTGCCCACAACTAGTCTTTGAGTGTTCTATAAAAAAACCCATCTTCATTGCAACTGACATCATGCAATTGCAATGTTGAAGCTCAAAGGTTGAGAATCACATCATGCAAATTGAAATTCAAGACTTATCACATTGAACCATGAAGCACCCATGGGTCATATGTATGCTATATAAAATATCAACCTTTGGGGAAAGAGTACTCAGATTGAAGGATATTTTTTTTGTCGAGGATATTGAAGCCTTAAGGTAAAACAAGTCATCATTAAAAGGTAATACAAGAGAGCTTGTCCTAATTGTTTAAGGTTTTAAATGGAATCTTCCTAGAATCACATGGCCTACTTTGGGTATTCACCACACATAAACCAAACAATGATGGTGAAGATAGTAGACCACCTATGCTACTACCAGATGATTTGAAATCTAGACACCCTATCCCATTCTTGATTGTTGTGACCATTGGCCATGCTACCTTTATATCGTTGGCATGTACCTGTACAAATGTATTAGAAAATTGCTCATACAATAGAAGGATAATTATTGTTATAATAGAAGCATGGAAATTTGAGTATATTTATGTTCCTGATATTGCCAATAGCAACAAGTTGTGCAATGCTTGTTTTTATTAATTTCTATTGCTAGTGTGTTTTGGGGCTTCTTTAAATGACAGTAAAATATAAATATAAATCATAGGGAAACTTTAAAAAGAAACCCGTCATAAAAAAATTGATTGACGGTAGGCGTGCTTGTCAATTTTATACCTTCAACATTGGTCTTTTTGAACTCATTGAACAATTGTCATTATCTTATTGGCTAAGTAGACAAATTTGGTGAATCCTATTCTTGTAGTATAAACACACACCTTGTGACGTAACTATGAGTAATAACCACCCTATGAGTAATTAAGATTTATTCAATGGGAGAAATATGAGTAATGACCACCCTATGATAAATCATGATTTCTCCACTGGAATCCACCTATTTAAGCCAGCTTAGAGAACCTTGTCAAACTTAAGAGATGGAAAAGGATTGATGAATCTTTTAATGCAAATTAAATTATGTCATTTGATTCTCCTAACCCATATAATGGACACGAGAAAAGTCCACTTTAAGGTTGCAATATACCTTTTACATGTTAAGTGTTGGGAATCCTAAGGAAAGTGAGAAGGGTGCATAAGTTTATAGTGGATAGAAGACAAAGGGAGGTGTCAACATTGAGGCTTTTGGGAAAATTGTGAAAATTTGTGGTCATGGTTGGAGGGGACTTGGCAAGGTGATAATTACTTCAAAGAATTTGGTGGAGGTTGTTTAGTTGATGAGTTAAACTAGAGAAATAGAGAGGTGTCAAATTTTTATAGGAGTTATAACATGTTGTGCCCTTGTAAGATGCCTTATTGCACAAGATGTCAAAAGTTTTGACATTCAACCCAAAGTTGATATTCAATGGTGGATTTCTAAGATATTAACTTGGTCGTTGTTTCTAATCCTTAGGAACTATTAATAATGATGTTGCATTGACCCTATCTTTGGTGAAATATCTCTAACCACTATTCAAACAAGGCAGGAGAAAGCCAATGACCTACAAGGCATGTTCGTGCTAGTTAAGTTTATAAGTCAAAGTGGAGCTCTAGACTTGCTGACTTAATAATTTTGCAAGCAAGATATGGTAGTATCACAATATTAATAAGATGTTGTAATGTTAGCTCACATTGTGTCATTAACTCCAAGGAAAAAAGAAGTTTCTCCAAGGTTCATGTGTCTTGGTGCACATATGGTTGACCAAGTCCTATAGTTGTGTCATGCAATTTAAAAGTAAGGATAAGTTTTATTCAATAGATAAGTTTCATGGGCCATAGCATTGCTGAGCAAGTGATGGTGAGAACATGTTGAAAGTGAGCTACTTGATCATGACAAACTTCTATGTGAGCCATGTCCTATTTGGCGATGACCCTATAGGAGGTATTAAGGGTGTTGTGATAAACACACCTATGCCAGTGAAGCAAGAGTAGAGAGTTAGGAAGATTCAATCATCCACTCCTCTAAATGTGTGTTATACATGCAAAGTGTACTATGCTTAAGCATTTGAGGCAATAGTGGTTGCTTCTTTTTGTTAGGGTTGAATCTCAGTAATATGGTGGTTAGTGGAACTGAGCAACTCTAGAACTATAAGGAATCTTTCTCAACATGACATATAGCTAGTGTTGTGTGATGATGTGATTTTGTCATAAATAAGGGTGCTTGAAGATGGCCTCCCAACTGACAAAACACCATTGGAGTGTGAGAATCTTCTTGAGCATTGTGATGGTCTCCAAACTAGCATCAAAATTTACTGGCTCCAAAAAATTAACCTCTTCAATGGAGAGACAAAGATGGAGGATAAAATTGTCTAGATTGTTGAGGGGCATGAAAATGGATAGTGGAGGTAAGAATGAGGGGCCAACAAGGATCAATTGTGTAAAATAGGTGATGCTTGTTATGGTTTGGGGAAGGTGTTACTCAACAAGGTGTCCATGGTCAAGTAGGTGCAAAGTGGCATGCATATTCAATGTATGCATTGAATAAATGTTGGCAAGTAGGTGTTTTTAGGTGCATAGGGTTATACTTTCTAAGGGATTATTCAAAAATATAGACATAAGAGGAGGATATAGTGTAGCACCATGAGTTTCAAGGAGTGAGTAGTGTGTTGAACTCTAGGATCTTGATTAATTGGTGATGCAGGTTCATAGTGTCATGTCGATGACCAACAAGACCAAAATACTAGTCATTCAAACAAAATATCCTTAATGCTTAGAGTTGTACGCATTGAAGGCCAACTAGTAGAGATCAAATCATTCTAGTCGATAGTATTTATCTCATACAAGGTGCATGCTTGATCACATATGTTGGGAGATAATTGACTCTGTCATGGGCATGTAACCATTGTACATGGTGGTAAAAACTTAAGAAGTTCCTGAATTAAATAGAGAACATGGACCTGTATGGAGGGTTGAATTTTTTGGCAATTACATTTATGCCAACATCTTCCAGGAAGTTTTCATAGAACATTATAAATAATTCTACATAAAGACTAGATTAATAATAGCCAATACCATTCCGCATATTGGGTGTTGGAGGAGAAATGGGATGACAAGACCGGTCCCCAACATGCTTTCTCACCTGTCCTCTAGGCGATCACTAGCCCGCTAGATGCCCCCCTTTCTCATCATCTCACCTCATGTTCATGTTAACTCCACAACTCCCTCATCTAGCAATGTCCTTTCTCCGTGTTGTGGTTAACTCTCATGTCTTCTATTGGATCTTCAGTCTTGGGTCAACTTCATTTCCAGTTATGGAAACTCCTGATTGGTATGAGGGAAGACTCCATATTTGTCCTTGCCATGTGTTGGACCTTGGGTTTTATCAACCCCTCCCTTGGTCTCTCTTTCGGATCCTCATTTTTCCAACCCTCTACTCTTCTCTAACTACTTTGCTTCATAACCCCTATGGTCTCATTGTTTCTTTCTATCTCTATCTCACCTCCCTCTCCCATTTTCCCTCCTCGTATGATTATATGGTGTGTGGGGGATCTCATCAATTCATGTGAGACAAGGAAAATTGAATGTCTCTCCCTAGGGATATTGTAGAGGCCTAAGATTCTACTACCAACTACCAGGCCCACACTCCCGCTAAGATTCAGGATGAAATTGATCTAGTAGAGGCAAATGTGAGAGTTCTTAGGTGGTTCATATTTGATGAGGATGTCAATGCAAATGTATGTCCCTAGATTCCTAACCCTGGTTCTTACCGGGCTAGGGAATCCAAATACTATAGAATGATCAACCTTTATTGCCATTTGAAGATGCTCATGGGTAAAGCTCTAATTGATAGGAATGAGGCACACTAAGAAGTTCTCCTTCAGTTGGACGATGCACAACTCCAAATTAAGCTCATCGACCCTAAAATCAACTTGTTGCAAACAAAGATAATGGGTTTGGATTTCTCCAGTATGGATTATTCCCAACCCCAAGTTCCCATAGTAGATGACCATCCTCCCTTGGTCTAATTTCACTCATGTTTTTACAGCTTGCATTTTTATTTTTTAATGTTAAAGGCTTGGGTGCCATCGCCTTGCCTAACTCTAGTAATGGTTGCAATAGGTAGATAACTCTCAATTTTTACTATAATGATGTTTTTTTTTTATACTAAAGGATCTAGGGAACATCTCAGAAGTTTCTGAAGTGTCCCAGGAGGCTCAGAATGGCTTCGACAAATGAGAAAGCGAAAAAATTCAAAGTCCTCTAAGCTCAGAAAATTTGACATCATTGAGAAGAGTGCGTCGTAATATTTCCAACGATGTAAATGATTTTTCAAACATATTTACGGATTGAAAGATAGTTGCAGTCAAAGTTTTGGTCAACCTAGCCCAATCAACATGGATGAGTCAACATCTGTACTGCTGACATCAACATCAGTATGAATGATGTCAATGTCCGTACAATGTACATGGCACATGCATAGGGCAACATGTGTCCCGATGACATCAACATGATGATGTGGCAGCACCAGAGGCTGCCACATGTCACTCAATTTTGGCATTTTTAGGTCAACATGTGGACCAATGAGAAATTGCCACGTGGAATACTGTATAGGACATGGAATACGTGTTGCAATCCATACAAGACGTGGCAAGCAAAGTGGTAGTGACCTCATCATGCTGACATGGCCCAATGATAGCGTGCCAAGTGGCATGTTGACTTCGCACTTTGGGGTGCCAAATGGACCAATGGAAATGTGAGACGTGGCACCTCCAGGTGACACCACATGGCACCACCTAGGAGCAACCACATGGTCTTATTTCAGGTCGACACATGGGCCAATAGCCGAGCGACATGTTGCAGAGACACATGGGTAGTGATTATACTAGGTTCATCCAATGGATGGCCACCACATGGATCAGTCAGGGGCTGTCACGTGGCAGTGGGAAAATTCCCAATGAGGGCCCATAACTGAAATTTCAAAAATAAAAAGCAGCCCACCAAATTTGGTGGCTGAAATTTCGTGGTAATCCAACTTCGACATATCTAAACAAGACTCCAAACTTGGCAGCGGTTTAAACCATATATATATGCTAGTGTAACTACAAGCCAAAAAGGGGAGGCCTGCAGGCTCGACCCTGGGACCTCCCCCAACCAAACGCCTTACATAGCATCCACCAATCGTTGAGCCAAACGACTCCGTTGGGTAGTCCTCCCGACTTTAAACTTAAACGCTGATTTTTCCCATGGACGAGAGGGATGCGCGCCGAACCTGTATGAATCCATACCAGGAACAAATTCCAATGCAGATTATAGTGTATTAATTGCATAGGTTTGCACATAGATCGAGACAGATAACCATAGAAGGCCTAAAGGTGACAGTGTTCGATGGAGACAATTTGACAATCAATTTTGGGTAATTCGGTGACGTGAATCCAATGACGAGGTCTATTTCGGCAGTAGAGACTCCAATCAACAAGATAAATTTTGGAGAAGCCAATGTAAGCATGCTTTTCATTATGTTGTTTTTTCATTAAATGTTGCAACATAGTATGATTGATACAGGTCTGAAGGAGCATGGAGAGGCTGCAACATGACAACAAGACTAGATTATTCCTTCTATTTCTTCTTTTCTTCTCTTCTTGCACATAAACCATTCAACTATATGTGACAACAAATTTGTGGCACTTGTATGGTAAGTGGCCAATGTAGTAGTGAGGAATCTCATAGTTTTAGTATCTTTATATCGGGTTGCATCTATGCTTGGATCTGAGTAGCATATCTAAGTCATTCTATGGCTCCACGATGATGGGGGTCATTTATTATTCTTTCTCTTTTTATGTATTGAGTTTGTGGGAATGATTTCCATGTCAATGTCATGGATGCCTCATGAGAATGAGACTTGTGAAGCTTTTAAACATTCTTGATCACATTTCGATTTCTTGTTTCCATCACCGAAAAGGGACTTTGGCCTTACAAATTGTAAAGGAGAGACATCATTACAGCGAGGAGAATAAAGTGGTTAATCTTTGGAGCATGACCCGGAGATGTAGCCCACAACGGGTGAACTCTATTATCAAGGGAAGTGTCATATCTATTATGTGTATTATGTTCTTTTGTTGCTTTTCCATGAATTTTTGCACATAGAATATAAAATGCAAGCATGACATATAACACATAAGGAATATAAAGAGGTTTTTATTCACTTTGGATTCAAGCCTATAAATACTTTAACTATACCTTTAATTGCAATCCACTCAAGTAAAATGATCTATAACTGATCCTTTGGAGGAGTGATAGGATCAAATAATTATGGAAAACTAATCACCCTCCAGGTTCAGATCAAGTGGTATCAGAGGAGGCTTGATACTGATTGCAGCTGTTGAAGCTGAGAATGACGAGATCACCAAAACAATTGTGGTTCGATGTGATTCAAGAGCTCAACCAAATCCTTCAAGCAGATAATGCTATATTGAAGACATTGTTGCATGTTGCAGAGGAAGAGAATGAAAGGTTGCAAGAGCAGTTGCAATCCATGAAGGTGTTGACAGGGGAAGGCTCTATGAATGAAATGGTGATAAGACCATTTTGTGACCATGGAAACTTCACCAATTATGGTTTCGAGCATGATAGTGCAAATGCATGCACACTTTGTCAAACAAGTGAAGATGACATGTAGGCATCCGAAAACCAAGGAAGATTCCTAGAAGAATCATACACTGATCCTTATCACCAGAAACAATTGGACACACCTCAAGAGGCAGACCAAGAGTCCCAACTTGGTATGGAGGTAAATAAACCATGTGTAGTTCCTTTCTTGATTAATGTTGATGATTCTTTTAAATTCCTTGAACAACATACTTCTTGCATCGACTTAAAGTTGATGAGAAAAATGGGATACGAAGGAGGAGGCCTTGGAGCCAATGGCCAAGGTATTATGGATCCCATCGAGGCAGTGTTTTGGCCTCGATATGCCGGGATCAGTTATGTCCCAAAGGATGTTGGAGAAAGCTCCAAAATAATCCGAGAAGAAGACCCGAGGACAATCACTGAGACTCCAGAAGTCAACAATTCATCAGGAGATGAAATTGATTCAGTGCAGGCTGAGAGCATAACTTCTCATGATCGAGGATTTGAGACATCTCCAGGGATAGATAAGAATCACAATGAAATATTTGAGGACAAATCTTCTTTCTAGTATGATTCCAGAGGTAAATCACCGAGGTATAAGAAATCTCAAAACTCTAAAATTCCATTTGATTATAAGCATGTTAATAATAGAAAACAGAGCTTGTGGCATCAAAGACCATGCACTTGTTTTGGATTGAATAATCACGTAGTGTCCCAGTGTTGGAAGAGAAAATCCTTGTACAAGAAAGTTATGGCAACCAGGAAAAAGACGAGGATAGAATATCGCTCTCCACACACAAAAAGAAGCAGGAGAAATACACCTCTGAAGAAGAAAGGCTACTACAGCCATTGTAGCAGAAATGGACATAATGAGGCCACCTGTTGTGCCTTGCATACAGATCTATGTCCAAAGAGGAACAAGAATACCATGCAGACACCTTCGATGAAGATAACCAATCAGGCAATCCTGCAAGGAAATCCACCACCAGAAGGAAACCAACTACTAGGGAAAGGAAAACTCGATAAAGAGGACCTGTTCAACATAATGAATGAATGAATGGGGAAAATCCTTGAGTTAGTTGAGAGTGGCCATATTTTTAAATCACATGTTGCATTTCAGACCCCATAGAAGCACATTGTGTAAACGTGATAATTGTTTGATATCACTACTTTTGCACATGTTGATAATTGTAGTCCTTGTGAGGTAGTTTGGGTATGGGTTTTCTTATTGTAAGTCCAATGGACATGAAAATTATAATGTAAAGACATTTTGGGACCAAAATTCCTTTCAGTTGGGAGGCGTGATCCGAAAGGATCTAGGGAACATGTCATAAGTTTCAGAAGTGTCCCAGGAGGCTCAGAATGGCCTCGACAAATGAGAAAGGGAAAAAATTCAAAGTCCTCAAAGATCAGAAAAACCAACATCATCGCGAAGAGCATGTTGTAATATTTACAATGACGTAAATGGTTCGTCAAACAGAGTTATGGATCGAAAGATATTCATAGTCAAAGTTTTGGTTAACCTAGCCCAATCAACAGGGATGAGTCATCATCCATACTATTGACATGAACATTAGTGCAAATGATGTCAACATCCATATATTTTACTTGGCACATGCAAAGGTAGACATGTGTCATGATGATGTCAGCATGATGACATGGTAGAAACAGAGGCTGCCATGTGTCACTCAATTTTGGCATTTTGAGGTCGACATGTGGATCAATGAGAAAGTTCCACGTCGAAATTCGTACAACCACGTGGCAGATCATACATGAAATGGAAGATATGTGGAAATCTGTACAAGACATGGAAGGCACAGTGGTAGTGATGTCATCATGCTGACGTGGACCAATTAGAACGTGCCATATGACATGCTGATTTGGCACTTTGGGGCACCAAATGGGGCAGTGGAAATGTGACACTTGGCACCCCTTGGTGACACCACGTGGTACCACCCAGGAGCAACCACGTGGTCCTATCATAGGCCGACACATGGACCAATAGCCCAAAAACATGTGGCAGAGACACGTAGGCCTTGACTGTACCAAGTTCAACCAATGGATGACCACCACGTGGTAGTGGGAAAATTCCCAATGAGGGTCTTGTTGGCAACAATAATATAATTTCTATTTTTTATAAGCTGCCTACACAGGGTCCCTAAATTTTCATTACTCGTCATGAGCAACGACACTTATCACTTGTCACTTTTTACATATCTTCCTTTCAATGTTTGTTTTCATGACTGTAAACATGAAAACTCACAGCTGGAATTCACACTTTGTTTCGATTTTTGATCAAAGGATAACTATTTATATGGTCTATTGTCGAATTGTCGTATTTTGCCATGAACATGATTGTTTTCCTAGTTTATAACTCCTTGGTCATAAACGTGCCTTGGTTACATAAGTGAAAAACCTCCACTCATCAATAATCGATTAATATTAATGGGGTTTTTGATTCATAAAACTTTTAATTATTCAATATTTGTTTGATACATTTACCTTTGTAATCAAGTCATGGATGTGCGTACTATGGTTTTCAACTGTTCTGATCCTTATGTGTACCAATATGCCAAGGTGTCATATGAAGTACAACGTTTTATTATTTCTCTGTATGGCCTCGGGCTTCATGACCTCATTCCCACGCATGGTGATTAACGCTTCTGCCTACCATTTTGAACTGTCATTGCATTGTTTTGTGGAAACTCATGGCCATGAATCTATGTTTTCTTATCAAAACCTACCTCCGATTTCAGTGTTGATTCCCTTCTGTTCGCCATGGATCTAGTGGTAAGGATTGAGCCCAATGGAATCCAAACCTTGTTATCATATGACAACACCAAAGTCGACTTAGAAAGGAATGACTGGCGTTTGTTTATTGAAAATTTTAAGGGTTTCAATCTGAGAGTTGCCCAAGAGTTTGCATTGACCTTTGAAGGTTGTAGAGCAAAGATAGGTGACGTGCAACTTGAGGTAAATGAAGATTTTTTAAGCCAAGCTATGGGTTTACCAGCTGCCGGCCAAAAGTGGTTCAAGAACACAAAAGTTGAAGAGGTCCTCTGGTCATTATTGTTTACCTCAAGGAAAATTACCAGTTGCGACCGAGGTATGCCTGTCTCATCTTTAAAACCTAGATGGCATGATCTGTTAGCTATTGTGAAACAGTTCATTATGCGTGAAGGAAGATTTGGGTTGGTTTTCTTGTATCACCTACGATTGCTTATGAGTTTCATTGACTTCCCGTTGAACATGCCCAACTTCCTCCTTAGAATTTTGTACAAGATGGGAAAGCGGTTTAGGAGGCAGAAGTCTGATTCTAGTTTGTTCCATCATGGTTTAATTAAGATTATCATTGTGCATCAGTTGCAATTAAACAACGATTGTTGGGATGCTTTTGTGTTATGAAATGGCTTTGGTAATAGTGAGTTGGGACAGGTTGACAAGCCTGTTATCACAAAAACCCTTGTGAAACCTACCACCTCTCCTCCACCGCTCCTGCCCTGTGATCCTGTCTCTAATTTGGAACCCTCGACCTACCCTGATGCTACTCAAACCGACACTCAACCGGATTCGTATCCTAAGATTTGTACTAAGACTGTTAAAAAATCCACAGGGAAAAAGCTTAAGGGTAGTGTAGATGTTAATTATAAGAATAAAAGGGTCGCTCGTTGGATTTCACGATGTGGTCGAAACAAACCCAAACCCCGTGCAGATACAAAAGACACAATTATGATAAGAGAAGACTCAGATTCGGAAATTGAAAGGTTCTTGGCCGAAGAGTATCCATTTTCATATGGACTTTGTCCTAACAGACCCTACGATTATGTTACCAACCTGCCACAGTGTCTAAAGGACAATCCTGATTTTCCCGGCATCAAACTCCGTGACAAACCTACCTTTCGCGTGGACGATGCTTCAATCATTAATTATATCAGTGCCAATGCACAGTCCCTACAACCATAGTGTAATGAATGTCGATCCTGGATCGACCGATATTATATGGATGTGCCTATACTATAGTCCAGGCTTAAATCTTTGAAAGACCAGGTGGATTCGTTGACAAACGAGAACAGTAGGCTCCAATCCATAGCTCAAGCAAAGGACAAACACCTAAAAACTACAGGGTCTGTCATTTTTAAGAATGTGGAAGCAACAACAACAATAGTAAATTCCAAGATTGCTTGATTTGTTTTAATCCCTTAATTTGAGGTATGATCTTTTTCAAGTTTAGCATGATTTTGTCTTCCTCAATTTAGGATATACGATTTGTTGAATAGATTACTTTTCTTATAAAAATTATTTTGTTTTGTTTGTTGAATAAAATATGATTGTAGTTATAATTATAACTAGCTACAGAATCATGAGATTCTGTAGCTAGTTAGAAAAATTCGAATTGCTTGTTTTGCTAATTGAAAATACATCTAAAATCTTCTTATTTTTATTTCTTTTCAGGAACTCATGATTTTCAAAGAGATATGAAGCACTGTTGGGATCTCCCATCCATACCATCTTTATGTTTTTAGTAAATAGATTAGGCTGTTAGTTTTTTGATATCAAGTAAAATCTGGGAGGTTGCATCCCCCACATTTTTGAACAGATTTGATGTTATCAACAGGAAACATTTTGTTCCTGGAACCTATATAAGCATGTTATTTTGTAAACTTAAAACCATCTCTGCCTGGGGCAAGACTATGGATTTTTCATTTATAGACTTGAATGAAATATAATACTGGTTATAACTTTAGCTTTTCCATATTGTGGTTTTATTCAAGTTATGATTGTTTCAATTTGCAGTTAGATTGTGATTGTTTTCGCTGTCGTGGTTTACTACAGATTGATATGATAAAAATTTACATGTTGTCCATATTTTATGTTCTAGATTTAACACACAATAATCATTTTGTTTAAACTTGGGATTAAGAGATTTATCTTCATCATTTGTTGAACATTCATGCACAAGTTTTCACAGGAGGATTTATCTTAATGTGGCTGCTTGTGAAATAATGAGATTGCTGTGATCGTATCTCTTATATGTTATATCATTTGAATTCCATTATTGATGTTTCACATTTATGAGGAGCAATTGTAGGTTCTGCTATGGGTTTACCTTATCAGACAGGGAGATTGGATGCTACACACTGAACAAATATTGGATGCGATAACATGTCAGTTTGCTAGTTTAATTTCATTAGTTTAATGGATACAAAAATTTCCTGTAGTTAATACATCTTCTACTATCTGTGATTTCAGTCTTCAATTAGACAGTTTGATATTCTATTTCTCAGTTATGAACATTATAAGAAAATAAATCAAAAAGATTAAATAACGTTACTGTTGTTTTAAAAATCAATCGATATTCGATTTTCGCGGATTTAGATTAAAATTCGTATTGTGTACATATTATATATATTAGAAATAGAATCATTTGTATATATTGTATATATAATAACTAGAGTTATTTCATAAATATTAGTTAGTTAAACTGTAAATACATATTAGATCTAGATATAGTTTTCAACGATTGTTATTCATCTAGTTATTACACTTTCTTTAGTTTTGTTTTTCACTTTATTTAAGACTTAGATCGGCCAACGAAGCCGCTAAACCCGTCGGAGTGGATTAATCCAAACAGCTTGGGTTAATTAGAAAACCCTGGACTGGATTCACTCCTCCAGTTGACGAGCGGTCAATTTCGCCCGTCAACAGGTCCGTAACTAAAATTTCAAAAATAAAAAGCGGCTCGCCAAACCTGGCGGATGACTCGCCAAATTTAGTGGCCGACCTTTCGTGGTAATCCAACTCCGACATATATAAAAAAGAATCCAGAATTGGTGACGATTTAAACCATATATATATGCTATTGTAACTACAATCCCAAAAGGGGAGGCCTGTGGGCTCGACCCCGAGACCTCCCCCAACCAAACGCCTTACATAACATCCATCAACCGTTGAGTAGTCCTCTTGACTTTAAACTTAAATGTTGATTTTTCCCACGAATGAGGGGGATGCATGCCCAACCCAAATGAATCCGTACCAAGCACAAATTCCAATGCAGAGTATAATGTATTAATTGTAGAGGTTTGCACGCAGATTGAGGTAGAGAACCAGATAAGGCCTGGAGGTGATAGTGTCTGATGGAGACGATTTGAGAGTCAATTTTGGGTAATTCGACAATGCAAATCTAATGGCGAGGTTTGTTTCAACAACAAAGACTCTGATCAACAAGATAAATTCTAAAGAAGCCAATGTAAGCATGCTTTTCATTATGGTGTTTTTTCATTAGATGTTGCAGCATAGTATGCTTGATACAGGTCTAAAGGAGCATGGAGAGGCTGCAGTAGGACAACAAGACCATCTTCTTCCTTATATTTCTTCTTTTCTTCTCTTCTTGTACATAAATTGTTCAACTATATGTGACATAGAATTTGTGGCACTTGGATGATAAGTGGCCAACGAAGAAGTCATGAATCTCATAGATTTGGGATCTTTGTATCTTGCTSMATCTATGCTTGGATCTAAGTAGAAGATCTAAGTCATTCTATGTCTCCACAATGATGGGGKTCATTTATTATTCTTCCTCTTTTTMTGTATTGAGTTTGTGGGAATGATGTCCATGTCAGCGTCATGGATGCCTCATGAGCATGAGACTTGTGAAGCTTGTAAACATTCCTGATCACATTCCAATCTCTTGTTTTCATCACTAAAAAGGGACTTTGGCATTACAACTTCTAAAGGAGAGACATCATTACAACGAGGAGAATAAAGTGGTCAAGCTTTGGAGCATGACCCAGAGACATAGCCCACATCGGGTGAACTTCGTTATCAAGGGAAGTGTCATATCTATTATGTGCATTATATTCTCATGTTTCTTTTCCATGAATTTTTGCACATAGAATATAAAATGCGAGCATGACATATGACACATATGGAAGCTAAAGAGGTTTTTATTCACTTTGGATTCAAGCCTATAAAGACTTCAAATATACCTTTAATTGCAATCCTCTCAAGTAAAACGATCTGTAACTGACCCTTTGGAGGAGTGATAGGATCAAATAATTATTGGAAACTAATCACCCCCCGGGTTCAGATCAGTTTTGGACATCTTATCTTATGTAGTTTCAAGGTAAAATGTTTTTTCAAGCAAACTGAACTTGATAAAATGCTTTTCTAGTGCTGGTCTAGTTTCCCTAGTGGCATACCAACAACACAATACAAAGTTGTGTGGATAGCCTAAAAAAAATCATATCCAATACCATGATAAATAAAGAAAAGGATATGGTTGAGAAATGTAAATGTAAGAATCCACATGGTTTTAGGTATTATTCCACAAGTATTTCATTGCTTACCTAAATAGGTGATTTGATATTTTGAAATATAGGGTGTTTAGAGCCTTTGGAAATCCATTAAACAATATGGTTGTCAACAATATTTCTTGGACCTAAAATTCTCTATGAATTTGACTATTTCCCACATGGTGTACCAAAAATTTGTAAGGACATGGTTAAGGTATATGCGATATCTCTCTTTCAATTTTAAATGGGTGTAGATCCCCTTTTTATGGTAATATTCTCACAATAAAGGAAGTAATCTAATAAATTTTTTGTTGGATTCCTAAGAACCAGAATCACATGAAGTTTACCAACTTTCTAGAGAGAAGCATTAAAAACATAGTTACCTATTTTTGTACAAAATATGACAGAGAAGAAAATGAAGGTTATAATATAGTTACCCACTCTTGTAGATAATTAGATAGAATGTTATAATCTAGCTACATGTTCTTGTAGATAATTAGATGAAGAAAAAAATAAAGGTGTTGAGGAAAAATAATGGTGAAGAGTTCTATGGAAATGAATTCGAGGAATTATGTAAGAAGTGTGAAATAAAAAGGAAAAAGCCTACTCCATACACACCTCAATAGAATGGAGTTGCAAAAATAATGAATAGGGTGTTAATGGAAAAGGAAAGGATCACACTCAATTGTGCTAGGCTAGGACAACAATTCTGGGTAGAGGCAATGGATTCTACATGTTACTTGGTAAATCAATCGCCATTGTTAGAATTGGTTGAAAAAAGTCCACATGAGGCATGGACTGCTAGAAAACCCTCTCTTAAATGTCTTATAGTTTTTTGTTGTGATGCTTATGTACATGTTCCAAAGAAAAATACAAGTAAGTTGGATAATAAAGTTGAAAAATGTATCTTTATTTGTTATAAAAATTGTATCAAAGGTGACTGGATTTGGAACCCAATAACTAAGAATATTGTTCATAGTCAGGATATTGTTTTTAGAGAGGTTAAAGATGTTCCCAAATAGGAAGTCCTACCAAGGGAAAAAGAACCAGATATAATAGAGTTTGAGTTGGAGGATGAAGAATATTACTCAACAAAAGAATATGAATCAGAAGAATACGAACCTCATACTCCAGTTTTGAGGAGATTGGTTTGGGAAAGAAGGAGACTGAAAAGGTATACTGCACTTGATTTTCATTCTAGTTTTACTTGATTGTGACCCATAATTTTTAGGGAGGCAATGGATTAAGAGGATAGTAAAATCTTGAAGAAGTCCATGGTTGAAGAAATGGTTTCCTTGGATAAGAATGAGGCTTGGGATCTAGTTGAGTTTCCACTTGGAAGGAAACCCATTGATAGCAAATGTGTTTTTAAGAAGAAGTTGAATGTAGAAGGTAAAGTGGAGAATTACAACACTTGCATAGTAGCAAAGGGATATTCCCATGTGGAGGGAATTTCTTTTGGTGAAATTTTTTCTCCTATTGCTAAATTAAATTCTAGTAGATTTATTTTTTCTATTACTACTACTTTTGATATTGAAGTAGAGAAGATAGATGTAAAGACTGCATTCCTACATGGGGATATTGCAGAATAAATCTACATGAAACAACTATAAGGTTTTGTAGTGAAGGGATAAGAAAAGTTGGTTTGTAAGATGTAAAACATCTTTATATGGATTAAAAAAATATCCAATAATGTTGTATCAAAAGTTTGATACTTATGTATTGGGATTTTTTGAGCAAGTATATGTCAAAACCAGGGAGGGAGCATTGGACAAATGTAAAGAGGGTTTTGAGGTATTTGTGTCACACTACATATTATGCAATTTTCTACCAAGGAAGACCTTGGACTAGACGAAGTGTTATATGTACATGGATTTTCTAATGCAGATTGGGTTAGAGATTTGGATCACATAAGAACTACAAGTGGTTATGTGTTTAACCTATTTGGAGGAGCAATTAGTTGGATGAGAAAGAGACAGACTGTAGTTGCACTGCCAACCATAGAAGTTGAATACATGGTAGCCACCCTTGCAAGTACACAAACTATATGGTTACAGAGATTGTGTTTAAGTATTGAGTTTGTACATCAAACTATAAGGTTATATTTTGATAGTTAGAGTGCAATCTTTCTGGCAAATAAGTTAGAACATTTCTTATCATTATAAAATGAAGCATATTGATGTTCAATATCAATTTATGAGAGACATGGTTGAAGACAAGAAGGTGTTGTCGGTGAAGGTTGACACTTTGAAGAATGTTGTAGAGTCATTAACAAACTCTATTAGTACTGAGAATCTCTCTTGGTGTAAAGAAGCAATGGGATTTTTTCCCCTGAATTGTTGATCTTAAAAACTTGCGCACCTCAATGTTTGTAAAGAAAACAAGTGGGAGAATGTTAAGAATGTGTTATATTTTTTGCATGGTTATCTCCATGTGCTATTTGTATGCACCGAGCATGCTGGGGGGGTTGAACAAGTGCCCCCTTCTTGGGGGATTGGGGGAGGAGAACTCGACCAAAATTTTTGGGTTGTTTTTGGTCTACTTTTTGGTATGTTTTGTATTTTCCGTCCAATGGTTTTTCAACCCATTATAATATAATAATGTTTAAGGGATTAGGATTGTGATATAATTTGGGTTAACATATTAGGCTTCATAATACTTAAAATATTGTGTTATGTATAGTCAAGTTAATACAATGAAGAATAAAGAGGTGCGACTCTAAGGTTTGTTGGTTTTCTCAATCAAGGATTTCCAGGTTAAATATTTTTGTATTGTGTGTATGACATTGTTGTTAATTCTATTTTCCCTAAGAATCTGTATGCATTATTTCACTTCAAAAGTTTAAAACTTACACTGGCCTTCTAATTTTTTGTAGCAATATTTTCCCACAAGCTAAATATCTCATCAATCAAATCCCATGTTTATCCAATTTTAAACTCCAACAATTTTTTTTTTTCACGGCTGTGATGCATCACTTTTTGCGTGACTTTTTGTTTCACACTTTCCTCATCAATTGGGGAGCACATTTCCATACAAAAATGATTCTAAAAATTTACTTCAACCTTTGATATGTTCTTGTCTCTCATTTCTTTAAATTCATTATAGATAAACTTAACCCTTTGAATGATGTCATAGACATCCTATACTCACTATATATAGTATGATCCTATGCCAATAATTTTTCTTCCATGTTTGTTAAACCATATTAAAGGGTTATTGGGATACTCTTGCATCCATTCTCTTCTAGACTTTGTAGAATAATTTCCTTGAATCACATAATACTTATATTCAAAAAAATTTAATCGATCAAATGCATCCCAATAAGGAACCTCCATTGGGTCAACGAGAATGAAGTAATCAACCACATGTTCATATGGATTTTACCTCATCAATGTTTCCAAGTTGTGAATATGCAAGTGGCGTGCCTTTCTAATTTGATATTTCAATTGGATTTATGTGGATCTATAAAGTTACTTTACATTCAATTCAAGTTTATGGCCATTTTCAACCAAGTTGTTCCTTCTTAATTGATCTCGAATGGTACCTTGTGTTGTTTTGATAACACCATCCTCTAGATCAACACCTAACATTCGAATTTTCCAACTACCCCCATAATTTTCGCTCCTATATTCAAATCTAACTATGGGTTCTTCATGAAGATCAACAAAATCAGATCTCTTATCCTTTTATGAATTAAATGAGTTTCATCTAAATCAACAATATATTTATCATCATTAAGAATGAAATATTACTCATGCATGTTTATTTTGCGCTTCTCTTGTTTCTTCTTCTTATAAGATGGAGTGGCAACATCATTGACACCTAATACACCTCAGGTTCACCTCAGTATACCCTATATTTTTTCACAATATGTGGACCATCATATGAGCAGATTATGTACCTTGTTGTACCACAATGGGCCAAAACTATGGTTGTATTTGCACTTGTGTATTGTATTGGACCATGCTTAGATGTTCTATGTATTGGTAGGGGTATTATGTGGTATCTCTAGAGTCCATGTGGTCGGCCATGGCCCATCCTTTTAGTCCCTATTTCAATATAGGCCTTTTCTTTTATGGCTACAATCGAATTCCTCTTGATGTTGGTAACTCTCATCATGTTGGTAATTTATGATATGGGTGAAGTATGCAACCCTCTTGGGATGGATCTACTAGGACACATTATCTAGGGGATCTGTAGAGTACCTCTTGCCCCTTTGTATATGATGTAAAAGTGTTGTTCTTTGTAAAGGTTGTCACACCTATGTATAACACACTTAGTGTATTCCTAAGCATGGACCCCTCTCTTATGTATTCATCAACCTTTGGAAATATATTATGAAAGATGATTTTTCATGTGTTCACTTAGTTTCACATCTCCTGAGGTAGTGTCATAATTCTCGAGGAAGTACACATATTCCAAGGCATTGGTTTCATTCTCTAAGGCACATTTGAGCTACTTTTGCACACATGGACATCCTCTACACATGCCACATTGGAAATCCTAGAGCGCCCTTCTTCTTTCACCACTTTTGGAGGTGTATTTCACATAATTTGAGGGTTGACTCACACATGTAGGGTTTATGACAACCATGTGGGTATTTTCTATGATGATTTGAATTGGAGATCCACTTTCATTTCCTTGTGGAGCATATTTTATTGATTGAGGGCTTGTTCATACCTTGGAGACTCTTTTTGAGCATTCCTTGAGCACATTATGAGGAGGTTATCCACTTTTGAGGTCTTTCTCCTCATTTTCATGAGGTCATTCCACTTGGAGGAGAGGAATGTTGGATTTTTTCTTTCTTGGGAAGTTACTTCACCATATTTTCATGCCTCCACATGACTCTTTCCTTCAAACATTGGGCTAGGAGAGAAAATCAACCCCATTCTTTGTGGGATGTTCCTCTCTCACGAGGGTTTTATGTACATATGGAATCATTTGATTATGTATTGACTTAGTCTCCTTCTTTGTGTGGATGACAAGTCTTCTTTCTTAGTCTCCTAGATTTTTTTTTAATAAAGAATGAGAAGGATGTAGAATCCTCCCCTACAAATAGAGGCTCTCCTCTCATTCCAAATCATTGTAAATTGTTGGATCGCTGGTGACTACAATTAATAGAAAATATTCCTTTTGAGGTTTTGGTTTCAATTCTTATAGATTTCTCTTTCTTGGTTATCTTCATGGTGCATTGAAGATTTGTTATGGTGAATCAAGTCTTATACTAGCTTTCAAGATCAATCCTTTTGAGGAGTTACTTAACTACTTGGAGAGGAGACATTCTAGGGTTTGTTCCTTCCTTCTTCTCTCGTTAACTTGGGTAAGTACTTAATCCATTGCTTTTTTCTTCATATTGGTTCCTTGGCCAAGGTTTTTAAGCATTCTATTCAAGTTAAAATTGATCTTGTTGGTGAAGGTTTTTCCTTTGAGGAATCCCTTCTTGTAGGGCCTTGGTCCTCTTAGCTTATCCTAATTAGGTTGGAGATTATTCTTCCTCCATGATTCTAATATCTTACCCTATTCCATAAGATAGAAGTGAACAATTATTAGTGGGGCATACTTCTTGACCCCATAAAACCTAATTGGATTAAAAAAAAGGCATTAGTCCTATATGTGACAACCACGAAAAAACCCCTAAAAATCAGAACTTATTTTATTTTATTTTTTGTTGTTAATAAGAAATATAATGATGGAAATAATTTAATAAAATAATTTATTTAGTTTTCATTTATTGTCTAGTTTAATGTTAACAAACTATTTCATTTCCTAGACATATTATTCCCAGGATTTATGCTTAATTGTTGATATTTAACCCTAAGAAGGAAAAACACCCATATTTTGTATAACTTCAAGGTGTTATCTAACATTCTTTGGGTTTATTTAAGGTTATTCTCAAATCTGGAAATTAAATCGAAACATTAAAAATCATGTTTGGTGAAACCCTAAGGCTTGGTTTTGGTGCTTCAATGTGTTTTCTTTCTCATTCCTAGCCTTTGTTTCATTTTTAGATTGTTTACCAAGCTTGTCTGATATATCTAGAGGTGATATTAATCTCTAATCTGCTTGTAATTGCTTATCATTTTCTTAGAGGTTTTATTTGGTGAATTCCAAGTGCTTACTTGTGAAACCCTAGGGGGATTCACCACCCATTATACAAGTTATTTCTTAGTTGATGTTTATGTTATTAAATATATATTTACCAAGTTTTTCTTAGAATTTAATGTTTTTTTTTTTTGACAGTAACAGATAGGTGATTTTTGTATTAAAAATAGTGGACATGCCACTGGGTTTGATACATCGATAAATATTTTCTTGTAAACAGGAAAAAAAATGCCTGAAGATCCTAACAAAGGAAAAAGTCTAGGAACCAAAACTATTTTAGCGAGCCAGAACGACTTCACGTCATTACATCATTTCTAGCTTGGAAGTTTTTTCTCTTTTTCGACACCATCCGCCATTCAGTGCTTTGGTCTTGATATTGACTTTCTGTCAGGTCTAGAGGGTCTTCCTCATCAACTAGGTCTACCCAACATGAGATCCGAGGTTTTGGTTGGGTTGGTGACTTGGGAGTGGCTTCTACCTGAGTTTTATCTTTAGTGGGGGCTTTGATTTCGGCTTCAGCTTCTGCTTCTTCTGTCATTCCATGGGCCTTACTTTCAGAGTGCGGCTCCATTGGAGCCCCCATCCACCAGGTGGGTCTTTGGCTCTTGGATGACCTTTTTTTCACTGGTAATTTTTCACATTTGCAGGCTATGTGCCCCATTTCGAAGCAGTTCCTACACCTGCAACTGAGATTCTCATAGTCGAGTTTTTGGTTCCTTGAGTAGTCCTTGTCTTGAAGAATTATTTCAGCTGGGAAACCTTTGGTGAAATCCATTTCTACATAGATTCGAGCGAAGGTGGAGAGGGCTGGCTTGGAATCTGGTCTTATACAGAGGAAATTTCCAAGGCCGTTGCCAATAGATTGAAGAGACTCATCCCCCCAGAAATGTAGGGGCAAGTACAAAAGTCTCACCTAGACTGGAGCTGAAAAGATACAGTCTATGGAAGGGTCGAAGGCAGGGGTCCATAGTTGCATGGAAAGGCCTTCTCTGCCCCAGAACCATGAACCAGAGTTAAACACCTTGTCTCTATCGCTTGTAGATTCAAAAAATACCAGAAAAAACCCCTTTGCACAGGGGCATGTAATGAATTCTCCATATAAAAGAGGGTACCATTCGAAAGATATCCAGGAGAGGATATCCGAAAGATTGGGATAGAATCCATTTAGACCTGCAAACCAAAGTGTGATTTCTGTAATGATGAGAATGAGTTAGGGATTCCTATGACATTTGAATGGAGAATGTCAGAGCTTCAATAATTACTGCATGCATCCCAGATGGGCGAACCTGACGAGAGGTAACCTCAGGGGTTTTTGCATGCAGACCAAAGGGATTTCCCTGGCGTGAAGCCACCTCTTTGAAGGAGGGGGATGGAACCGGAGGGAGAAGTCCTAAAGTCACCGCAGATGAAGCACCAGGGGGAGCACATCCTTGAAGGGGAGAGAGTGGTCTGGAAGAGGGATCCGAGGCTGAAGGAGAAAGTCCAACAGTCACCACCGCAACAACACCAAAAGGGGCATCTCTGTGCTAAGAAGAAGGTGAGGGGGAAGCCACCATTGGTACCTGAGGACTGCCTCTGAAAAAATAGAGCTGATAGGGAGAACTGGGAGAACTTTATCTGAGGAAGGTGGAGGGCAGGAAGGTCACATGACTGACGACCTACAAGAGAACCAGGAGTGATAGAGGATCTTCATAGGGTAATCTCGGGAGGAGGGTTTTGCACGTGGAGTGAATGTGTTATTATGTGCTTTTCTTAGAATTTAATGTTAATATGATGATTTTTTTTTAATTTTTAATTTTTAGTATTTTTTTTATAAATCTTACATAGTAGATATGACACAAACATCCACTAGCTCCTAACCTTTCTTTGAAGTGGATATAAACCTGCTTCATGAAATTGTTTCTAGTTGAAGATATATAGAGCATTGTAATTTCTAGTTGGAACTATAATGCATTGTCTTGTTATATATTTTGTTGATTCATTAAAGTAAATCATATGATTGCATGGTTTTGTTTCACTTAAAGAGGTTTAGTTTCATTATTTGGGATACCCTCGTGGCTTCTAGGAGTTGGACTAAAGTGCAGGGGAAAGTGTATTGAGGTGGCAGTGGTGCCAATTCCAATTTTTATTTCCAAAGATATCCCTTGGTCTACAAGGGTGATAGTTTAGGTGGTAAGATTTTTTTGACTATTGTTGGGGAATGACCTTGTGAATGTGTTTCTAGAGGAATTCATCCACATTTGTCATAACATTTTGGCATTGTTGCATAGGATCCATCTCCAAGTTTGTTTTAGGGTTCATTCTTGTATGTGTATCTTGATGATATTGTTTTGAATTCTAACCTAGATTGTCTCAACCAATGACTCCACTCAAATAAAATATAACAAAGAGGTACATTGCAAGAGGTAATTCTCATAGAGAAATTCTAAAAAATAAAGTTTTTCATTTGAATGTATATTGGGGATTCCACATCTTCGGTATTTGTATGATTGGTATGCGATTCTTTGATCTTAATGAATCATCACTTTGTATGTTTAAGGTATGGCTTCTAATAAGAAAGATTTTTTTGATAATGTATATTCTCATCTTGATTTACCGTGTTTGCCACTTATGCTCTTTAGTGGTGTGTTTACCCATTTCCCAAAGTTTGATGGAAATCCTTGGTTGGATTTAGAACACTTTGAATATTTTATGAAATATGTGGTAGATACTAACATTGTCTATGAATATATCTTGATGAAATTTTTTTCATACTCTTTACTAGGGGAATATATATATGATTTCTATTACAATTTCAAGCCTAACGAGATAAAATCATTTCCACAGTTAATTAGAAAGTCACAAAGGCATTGGATCTATGTTTATGAAGAATTTGAATATGCTTTTATATTTCTTGATATACAAGATAAAATAGGGGAAAACATCAATTACCTCATTATGGAATATGATGATAACCCCTCAAGTGACCTTCTTGTGGAAATAGAGGAAAGAGAGAATGCATACTTTTTCTTGGGTGATTATGTTGAAACAAAATGTTGTGAACCTTCTCTGTTAAAATTTTATGATGATGAAGAGGTTTATCCTTCTCCTCCATCCCATGAGCCTTTGTTGCACAAAATTTCATAACTGGAAAAGGATGAGAAACATGTGCCCCATGTTGAAAATGTCAAGGGAATTTATGATGTGATTAACAAAGAAGATCTTGTTGAAGAAAATTCTCAAGAGCCTTATTTTTTTCTTGAAGACGATTAGTTCATCGAAGATTTTTTTGTGACTCCTCAAAAATAAAATGATGATGAAGAACCCGTTCATGCTTCCATTTGAAATCAAGAGACTTTTTAAGGGAAGATATATGAAGAAAACCTTGATGACTTGATCATCCAAGCATCTGTCAGTTTTCCACTGCATGAAAGAAAGGGTTTGATATGCTATACTCCTTTCGAAGATTTTTATGATACATCTTTTAGTAACTTGGAAAAGGAAAATTTGATGGAGAAACCCTTATTTGATGAGGAGAACGATGAAGAATAGATTGAAAATATTGATTCTCTTGTCCATATCAAAATACATAAATGGGATATAAGTTTTTTTTATTTTTATGGGGATCCCATTTACGACATAGATGATAATGCTTTTGAAGATGAGATTGTAGATTCTTGGTTTTATGGACTACCAAACATAATAACTGTGTGTAAATATAACTTCACGATGCATGATAGACCATGTCATCCTACCAATAAGGTTGATTTACAAGTACACGAAGAGAGTTTTTATAGCCAAATGCCATTTTTTTTTAATCCATGGAGGTCCTCAACTTGTGACTTTCTATGCAGGAAAATTCATCAAGTGATCATGTTTCCGAAGAAGTGATTCTTGGTAGACATCAACATGATTTAACTTGGGATTATCACATGAATTTTCAGCCTACCATATAGGTGCATCTAACCATGAGTCATGGATTTACATATTTTTTTCATGTTTGATGGGATCTCTCATGTTTCATCCATATATACGATTGAGAATAACAAGGAGGGGGATCAATATTCTTATAGGTTTCTATTGGGGCCACCCTTGGAGCACCTCTTTCTTGATGGTTTGATGAGTAACAATGATGGTTTGTATTATTCTTATGTCAAGGAAGATGATTGCCTCAACCCCATCCACCTCTGGACTGAAGAAGCTTGCAAAAATATGGGTGAACCTTGGCACACCTTTGTTCTTCTCTCACATTATCATATTCCTAATTCATATTTTGGCAAGGGAATGGTAAAGGAGATTCCAACATATGCTTACTTGATCCTTGATGTTTGATTAATTTGGTTTGTGACCAAGCACAAAGGTAAATTTAACAATATTTATAAATTCATTAAATGGTTGCATTGTATTTATGATTTTACTTATGATGTTATGTTTTTTTTATGTTATAGTAGGTTAGAATGAATAAGATCTATAGCATGAGCATTATAATTACTTGTGTTTCATTCATGTTATTGATTTTTACATTTTATTTTTGTCTTAGAATAAAAAGTTAAATGTTGCTTACATGTACAAATTCTTTTCTGATATGTGATGCTACTAACATGTGCATTGATATATTTAATTTACACATGGATTTATTTATATTTTAGGGAAGGGGAAAAGGCACTTGTGTCTTCACCCTCCTATGTCTTTGAAATCCATTGGTTAAGAATGTTTTAGGTCTATAGGTTTTCTAGATTCTAGAGTTCCCATGCACTCTCAAGATGAGCACATGCCCTTGAGTTGGATCCAACTGTTACACCTTAGATTCACCTCAGTGTACTCTATATTTTTTCCCCAAATGTGGACCATCATATGAGTAGATTATTTTCTGTATTGTACCATGATGAGACAATTAAAGTGTAGTTGTATTTTCACTTATGTATTGTATTGGACCGTGCTTAGATATTCTATGTATAAGTAGGAGGATTATGTGGTATCTCCGGACCCCATGTGGTTGGTCATGGCCCATCCTTTTAGTCCCTATTTCAAGATATTTTTTTTTTTTATGGCTACAATAAACTACCCCTTGATGTTGGTAATTCTCATCATGTCGGTCATTTACGATTTGGGTTAGGTATGCAACCGTCTTGGGATGGATCTACTAGGACATGTGATCTAAGGGAGATGCATAGTCCCTCTTACCCCTTTTCATATGATGTAAATGAGTTTCTCATTGTACATCTTTTCACACCTATGTATAACACACTTATTGTATTCCTAAGCAGAGATCCCTCTCTTATGTATTCATCACACTTTGGCCATCTATTATCAGAGATGATTCTGCATGTGTTCACTTGGTTTCATGTCTCTCGAGGAAGTTTCATAGTTCTTGAGGTATTACACATATTCAAAGGCATTGTTCACATTCTCTGAGGCATATTTGGGCTACTTTTTCACACAATGTGGACATCCTCTACACATGCCACATTGGAGATCCTAGAGTGCCCTTCTTCTTTCACCACTTTTGGAGGTGTCTTTCACATAATTTGAGGGATGACCTAGACATGATGGGTTTATGATAACCATGTGGGTGTTTTCAGTGATTATT
The DNA here is from genome assembly GCA_000966675.3 of Picea glauca. Taxonomy (NCBI): domain Eukaryota; kingdom Viridiplantae; phylum Streptophyta; class Pinopsida; order Pinales; family Pinaceae; genus Picea; species Picea glauca. The sequence continues at coordinate 1,420,904 of JZKD02S1742145.1, forward strand.
AGACTTGGAGATGCACTTTCATTGCCTTATGGAGCATATTTGCCTGATTTGAGGGTTTTGTCATACATTGGAGAGTAATTTTGAGCATTCCTTGAGCACATTATGAGGAGGTCTCCACTTTTGAGGTCCTTATCCACATTTTTATGAGGTAGTTCCACTTGGAGGAGAGGAACGTTGGATATTTTCTTGCTTGGGAGGTTACTTCACCATATTTTGAGGCCTCCACATGACTGTTTCCTTGGAATGTTGGGATAAGCGAGAAAATAAGCCCCATTCTTTGTGGAATCTTCCTCTCTCATGAGGGTTTTATTTACATATGTGATCATTTGATTATTTATTGAATTAGTCTCCTTCTTTGTGTAGATGTTAAATATTCTTTCTTAGTCTTCTAGGATAAATTTAGGGAAAATAATTAAGAAAGAATGAGAAGGATGTATAAGCATCCTCTATAAATAGAGGCTCTCCTTTCATTCCAATTCACTGTTAATTGTTGGATCATTTGTGACTACAATTAATAGAAAATATTCCTTTTGAGGTTTTAGTGTCATATCTTGGAGCTTTCTCTTTCTTGGTTATCTTCTTGGTGCATTAAAGATTTGTTATGGTAAATCAAGTCTTCTACTAGAATTCAAGATCAATCCATTAGAGGAGTTACTTAACTACTTGGAGAGGAGATGTTCTAGGGTTTGTTCCTTCCTTCCTCTCTTGTTACCTTGGGTAAGTACTTAATACATTGATTTTTTTTCCCTCTTGGTTTCTTGGAAAGGGTTTTAAAATATTCTATTCAAGTTATAATTTATCTTGTTGGTAAAGGTTTTTTCATTTGAGGAATCCCTTTTTATAGGGCCTTTGTCCTCTTAGATTATCTTGATTAGGTTGGATATTATTCTTCCTCCATGGTTCCAATATCTTATTCTAGTCCATAATATAGAAGTGACCATTTCTTAGAGGGGAATACTTCTTGACCCCATAAGCCCTAGTTGGATTAAAAAAAGGAACTAGTCCTATATCCAACAAACAACCAAAAAACACTAAAATTCATTTTGATTTTTTTTTGGTAGTTTAATAAGAAATGTAATGGTGAAAATCAAATAAAATCATTTATTTTGATTTCATTTATTTTCTAGTTTAAATTTAATGGACTATTTCATTTCCTAGACCTATTATTCCTAGGTTTTATGCTTAATTGTTGATATTTAACCATAAGAAGGAAACTCGACCCTATTTTGTTGAGATTTAAGGTGTTGTATAAAATTCTTTGGGTTGATTTAAGGTGAATCTCAAATATGGAAATTGAATCACAACATTAAAAATCAGGTTTGGGGAAAACCTAATGCTAGGTTTTTGTGCTTCAAGGTGTTTTCTTTCTCACTCCTAGCCTTTATTTCATTTTTAGATTTTTTACCAATATCATCTTATACATATAGAGGCAATATTAATCTCTAATGTGCTTGTAATTTCTTAAATTTTCTTAGAGGTTTTATTTGGTGAATTCCAAGTGCTTACTTCTGAAACCCTAGGGGAATTCACCACCCATTTTACAATTTATTGCTTAGTTAATTTTTATGTATATTTAGAACTTGTCTCTAACACGTGTTGGGATTTTATTAAATATTTGTTTACCAATATTTTGTTAAAATTTAATTCTAATATGAAGATTTTAATGTTGTTTATCATACATATCACATCTAACACACACATTCACTAGCTTCTAACCTTTCTTTGAAGTGGATGTAAGTGTGATTCATACAATTGTTTCTAGTTGTATATCTTTAGAGCATTGTAATTTCTAATTGGAATCCTAATGCATTGTCTTGTTATATATTTTGTGGATTCATTAAAGTAAATCATATAATTGGATGGTTTTGTTTCACTTGAAGAGATTTAGTTTCATTATTTGGGATACCCCTCGTGGCTTCTAGGAGTTGGCATAAAATGAATGAGAAAGTGTATTGAGGTGAAAATTGTGCACTTCCTGTTCTTGTTTCCCCAGATAGCCCCTGGTTGCAAAGGGTGTTAGTTTATGTGGTAACACCAATGTTGACATCATCTTAATTTGGGGTTGCTAAAGGTGCAAATGTAACCTTTCTAACCATATTATACTACTAGGTTTCCTTTCTTTTTTGTTTTTTATTTGGCTCTACCCCTTTAGTTTGAACTTCCAATACTCTTTGTTTCTTTTCCTTTTTCTTCTACCTTATCGATATAAAAGGCACTGATGACATCCATGATATTCTCCCTGTAGAATAAATTCCTCCCACCTTACATGAAAGTGGCATAGAAAAATTATATAAAATAAATGATAGAATGTTTGTATTAAATATGTTACAAACATTATCATGACACTTATATTAATATATAAAAACCTTAATAAGAATAAACAAACTTTGCATGTATTGATGTCTTCCATGATAGATGCACATAGTTCTATAAAACCTTCTTGTAGGTTATAATTTCTCACTTTCAAACAATATATGATCTTGGAATATATTATTCTTGTTTCATGAGTGCATAAATGATCTCTATTCTCAAGACCACACATATATCTTGTAACAAAGCAATTAGCTGCTAATTTGCTTACATGTGTTCAAACTTAGTGCAATACAAAATAAATACTTTCTCCAATATTGCTATGATTTTTATCATTCACATCTCAAGATTGGTCCATTTTGTTTTCCCATGATTTGAATCTCTAATATCTAACCTTTTTCATAATTTTTGAGAACTCAATTGCGAGACCTTGAACAAAAGTGCTAGTCTATTATTAACCAATAGTCTTAAAAGCCCCAATTACATTTTTGGAGGTCATAATTTTAGTTTTTTTAATCCAAAAACATTCACATATACCCTCCTTAATTCCATTTTTCTTAGACAAAAAAAATGTAAAATATAAATTATTATTTTAATAATAATAATGTTTTGACATTTTTAAATTATAAAAAGTCATAAACAATTAAGATAAATATAATAAAAAAAATTACCATATATACACATGTATTAAAAAATTAGAAATATATTTTAAATAAAAAATTATAAAAAAGTTAAAAATATATTTTAAACTCAAAAAAACATTTAAAAAATACAAGAAAAAAATAAAAACAAAACAAAACAAAATATATTTTAAACTCAAAAAAACATTTAAAAAATATAAAAAAAATAAAGAAAAATAAAAACAAAACAAAACAAAACAATGATTTAAACAAAACAATAATTTTTTTTTAATAACTAAGAAAAATAAAAATAAACAAACAAATTAAATTTAAAATAAATAAATAAACAGACCAATTTATTAGGGAGAGGATGATTCCCAAAATTTCCCCTCCATTGTCACCCCTATTTCCTCTCACCCTCCCCCTCCACTAATTTAATTTGGCATGCAATGTATGTTTCTCATTTAAGTGACACGTGGGGGTGGAAGGAGGGAATGTAGAGATAATAGAGGGGGAAGGGTGATTAAGGGAATTACACGCCTTCCTCTATATATATATATATATATTTTTTTTTTTTCCTATTATTATTATTTTTAATTTATTTTGCTTTAATTTTTATTTTGTATTCACCTTTATATATATCATAAATTCTTTTTTTTATATATCATAAATTATTTTTGATAACAAATATAAGAGGTTACCTTTTGTAAATGTTATAAGAGCATTCTACATGATTATGGAAAATGAACATCCCTATATTTAATAGGATAACCTAAGCTTAAATGAACACACGATAACTAATTAAATATATAACATAAACAAAATGAAAGATGGACAACAACCAAGGTTATAGGAAATCCTCAATCTCACCTTTTTTCTATTTTTTCTCTTTGACCTCAATCCACTCCTTAAAGGTGGTTCCATGGGAACAATTTGTAATTTAGAAAATAGATTTTCATAATTCATTGTAAATACCTATTCCTTATTGGGATTAGAGTCTTCATCTTTGGCGGATCTCTTGATTCCTCTTGATGTAACATGTTTAACAACTTCTATCAAGAAAGGGATTTAACTATACACTGGACTTACTCTCTAGGCTTCTCGAGACAAGTATTTTCCTCATTCAACAGTTTTAGACAAGAAGGATTAACCTTCTCTACATCTATTGTTTATTGTAACTCTTCATCCTGATCTTCTTCATCATGATGGTTCGATTGTTGAGAAATTTGCCAACTTTTTGGTTTTGGTTTGGATCCTTTTTACCTTGGAGAATGGACCCATGCATGGGGACACGTCTCTTATAAATGACCTTTTTGTTGACAATTTTAGAAAGCTATGTTCCCATAATCTAGTATTTGAATCCATTTTTTTTCCAACTGAGAATCATTTTTTCTTGAAGGCCCTTGCTAAGGTCTATCTTAGCATAAACATGAGCACAAGTACATAAACCCACAATGGACCTCTCCACATTTTTTTTATATAGTTTCCTAAAGTATTCCCAATGTCATCAAGAACTAATAGATGCCAGAAATGTAATGGTATATTTGGAAGGTGAACCTAGACTAACATTCTCGTAACTATTGAAGTGTTAGGATCAAAATCTAGGAGTGAAAAAAATTCGCATTCTTCCCCAAAACTAGTGAACCTCCTCAAACACCTTCTAATAATCAACATATTGTAAAAATAAACAATAGAGAACCCTTTATAACATAGAGATACTTCATCCAGGTTGAATAGATCCACTGATATAAATATAAAGAAGTATGCCAATACCAATTAAATCAACATATTATCGCTCCAGATTTAAATATTGAGTATATATTTGTAACCTGCAATGCTAAGATCTCTACCAATGACACCTCTTCTAATTTTTCCATGATATATGCAATAGGCATGGAAGGTATTGGAGTAGGAGTGGGAGATTTGTTTCAGACCACATCCTTGAAACAAGCTTTGAAGGATGAAGATGTGCCTTTTCCTATGCTCTCCCATGTGTTCATAAAACCATAAAGATATTTTAATCCTTACAAATTCTATATGATGTTATCAAATATCGATCCTCATTTTATTTTCCTTCAAGCATAATCCCTTGTTGAACTGCCAGAATCCTTTGTAGGTGCTCTAGATTTATTTTTATATCAACTATAATACCTCTGAAGTGCACCCTCAACATCATAGTTTTCCCTGAGATTGATTTGATGATTATTTGGAAGCATGCTAGATAATTTATTGAATTTACTTATCATAACTACTTGTATTCTACTAAGTTCTAACATGCTTAGATAGAAAATGTAGAGATGATTTCAAAAATGTTTGCAATACACAATTAAGCACTTGAACAAAGTGTAGAACTCATTTATCTTGCTATACTTAGTACAAAATCAATTTTCACAAATTATGTGGGACCTAACCATCCCACTCAATACAAAACATAGCTACAAAGAAACTAGTTGTTTGAAACACTACCTAAAACAACCAGAGTTTTAATCTTTGCCTCAATGCACTCAACAACTTCAATGGATGGTTGTAGTGTATTCACATTAGCATCTTCTAAGCATGTATATTCCCATTTGATAGCATGACATGCAATCAAATTAAACAATATGGATAATATAAATATAATGAGCATGGATCTCTCCATTTTCTAGCATGACATACCATAAGCTTCACCATATCCCATTTCCTTCTCAATGAACATGAATAAGTTCCCTAGGTTGGAATTGGCTATATCAATGGGGAAGTGAAAAAAGAAACAAGGAGATGATTGTGGGATAAAAAACAACCTATTGATAATCCACCATACTAGGAAGGGTGCCAACCCCAATCACAATGACCCATCTACAAATCAAGGGTCCATCATTGTTACTTGAATTTATGATTATCGTAATTGTTTCTAACCACCATACTTTTGTTTTATCTCTCTATATTTTCTCCCTTTTTATATAACTTTTAATATTTTATGTTTTTAAAACTCTTTATGTTTTGTTGAGCTTCTAGCTGATACTAGTTATTAGATTAAATTGCTTCTGCCCAAATGTAAAACTCACATATTTTAATAAAATACATATGCATATATTTTTTTTGTAAGTATGAAAAGTTTTCTATTATACATGAACATAGTGTACATAGGTGCTTTCATGTCAAATATATAAACCATATGACCATCCCAAAACTACTAGACAACTGGCCTTCCTAGAGGGAAACCAAGCCAATTATCCAACTAGTCAAGGAACAATTAACATAGTTTTCATAAACTAAGATTCTAACATAGAGTGACATGACTGAACTTGAAGAAACATAAAATTGGTAAAAACTAAAAAGACCTTGTGACCATAGACCATGACAAAGAAATTAAGTATCCAACTTTCGAACTTGAGGAAAATTTTTAGACCTCTTTGTATCAAGAACTTCATCATGAAAAGAGGTACCTACTTCCATGGACAATGCCTCATTCCGAGCAATCTGAAAGGAACCACCATTTCTCTTTACTAGCCATGAGACCACAGTAATCAACAACATATTATAGGTTACCAAAGCTTCCAAATGTTGAACAATTTTCTTGAAACAACTTTCCTTGAAAAAAATGCCCACAACAACCATCATTTGCACATGCCAAGAGGAAACATAATCCAGACTCACATGAAAAAACTTACATGCATTTGAAGGCACCTTGCCACAAACCACCATGATGAGAAACTACATCAACCTCAACTAATCACTAAGCTTCATAATGAGAAGAAGTCCCATCCTATCCTTGAGCTTGCCCAAACATGACCTCCACCTCTGATTTCGTAGACCTATTTGCATCATTCTCTCGACAACCCAAGTCTGAGCTTACAAACTGTTAACATGATGAGCACAAATATTGCATGGGAAGGTACCATATTCCATTAAAGATCGATCGATGCAATGAATACTCAAGAGTCCTATACCTATCGTGATCCCTTCAACGATAAAGGATGTCACATCTCCTGGCACCACCACGCTTTGGCCCCAATCGACATCTGGAACCCAATCTTGGTGAATACATATACATATTTGTCTATTATTAACAAAATTTTATAAAACATTTTAACCAAAAAAAATTACATGTATTTATCTTTATCTCTTAAAGAGCATATGAATCATCCTAAAGTTGCAAGGTGCAAGTGAGGCCAACATATTGGGGAATGAACAATCAAGTGCCACTCAATCTCATTAGGTAATCATTACTTCATAATTTAAATTCATTTCACTTTTTTATTTCATATTATTTTATTTTTGGGCATTACAATGTCAAAAAAGAAATTCATAATTTCATTCCATTTCACCTCATTATTTTCACAATTTACAATAAAACTCTTTTCATAATTTCACTCCATTTCACCTCTTATTTTGCAATATTTTGAGCAATTTTGAAATTTCACAATATAACATAATGAGGATTTTTAAGCAATTTTGAAATAAAATTGATGAAGGTTTGTCATGGAAAGAAGATATATAAAAACATCATTTAAATTAGGAAGGCATACCCAACAATAACATGGGCACACATAATTAAATGGTAATTAAAAGATATGTGGCTCATTTTTGAGAAGTCAATTGTGTCTAGCTCAAGTGGTTATGGGATTGAGTGTTATCTTCCTCACCCATGTTATATTGCTATAAATGACATGTTAAGATCATAATGAGCATATTGTTGTAATGGTTGCTGACACATTTACAAATACAAAAAAGATTTGAATACCTACAACACAATTCGATATTTATGAAAATATAAGCATTCATTAGAGACATGAATTTAAACATGAAACAATAAATCTTAGTTGGACGAAATCACATGTTATTTTAAGTATATTAATGTTATTAAAAAAAACCAAACAATTGTAATACACATCCAACAATCTAAAAAATTCATGCCAACAATAAAACATATTGACAATGGAGGTGCTATTAGCATCCTATATTTAATGGCTTCACGTCATTCAATAAATATTTTACAAAAGAGACTTTGAGAAAATCTTGATATGTTGCAAATACAATTTGATCCTTCATCTCCAATGAACTCTATGAGAATAACTAGCAAGTAGGGTGAACTACTTTGGTTGATCAAATTTGATGGTGTGAAGATAGTTCATGATTTAGATTCTTTAGATTTTTAGTGGTACACTACTGAATTTGACAGTATTCAGTGAAATATTTGACATATGTGATGGATTCGGTGCAATATTCGACATATGTTTTGGATTTGATGCAATATTTGACATATGTGATGAATTCAGTTCAATACAATCATTTCAAGGAGCTTCTAGTGTTAGGGATAAGATATGGATTGCCACTAAACATACATATTGCCAAGGATTTGGTAGACATGAATGAATGAAATGTTCAAAGGAGATTTTGCATGAGGCAATCTTCTCACATGAATAGGTTAAGATACATCGACTCCTTTACAACTTTAGATGACAGATAATTCACAGTGCTTGTGAGGGGCAAAAGTAATCTCACCATAGTTAGAGTTTAGAAACTAAGTATAAAAAAGGACAAAATGTCGGGATAACAAAGTAAAGAATACTAACAATCTTAACGATGGGTATTAAGATCCTCCCACAAAAATTTCTTTGGTAGAGGCTTGGTCATGTCTTGAGATTACATAGCCACAATATAAGAATCCCAATGGTCAACAAATCAATTTCCTAAAATGGCACATTAGTATAGGGCCAACAATGTTTGACATACATGGATTCCATAAATGGAGTGTTTTCCCTTAGATTGTGGTTGGGAAACCTTGGGAACATGTGGTGTTCAATTTGTTGCTACAAATCTCCATGAAACCAATCTATCCAAGGAGAACAAAAGATGTTAACTATCCCACTTTCCTAAGACTAAAACCATGTATTGTTAAATTTCCAAACCCAAAAAAGTCCTTTGCATTTCCTTTTGATCTCCTCTCGGCATGCTTGATTTATTTCTACTTTCATGTAACCGAAATCCAAAATTAGAATGAGTACTTAGGTGGTTTTAAGTGGATTGATACCTTTAGGCACTTGCTTCCCCACTCTTTCAATAAAATAGTAGAATTCAGTTACGAACTTTCTTCCATTTGTCACTAGTTGTTATAATAATAGTTTTCAATTGTCATATTTTATTAAAAACAAATAGGCTATGATTTTATCACACTTTCTTTATGAACTTCCACAAGTTAATATATATATATATATATATATATATATATATATATTTTGTAAGAATGCCACTTAAATTACTCTTTTAACTCTTTCAAATATAACCAATTTGATGTCTACTTCAGGAGCTGGTGGAGGTATATCTTCCATTATCCATAAAGTTAGTTAAGAATTTCTACATATTTGTGCCAACTTCATTCATTCAATGTATTATATAATAACCTATTTCCCCCTTTTATTTTTTTAATGTCCCCCCAAAATTGGGCATTGAAATGTTGTAGGTGGTTGTAGTTCTGGAAATATTATGGGTTCTAATATCATGGCTTTGAGACTAGTGTTTGTAAGAGAATATGAATATTTTCATTAATTTATGCTCATGAACTACTAGTAGTATATGATCATAACCATCCTTGTCAATGTCCATATTGGGATTTTGAAGTTTCATTTGAATCGGTTCAGGAATTTCCTCTTTGAGCTTCAAGTAGATATCTTCTAACTTAGGTTCCATAAATGACTCCAATTATCCATCTAACATTCTCAAAGGTCCAAGCACTTCTCATAAACTAAGTAAACAATAAAAAAACCAATACAAAATATGACATTCTTGTTGAATTATGGGTAAATACTGCATTTAGTTTGAATTTCTCAAAGAACACTAATCATGGGCAGGGGAATGTTTTTCTCACACAAATTGACATAATTCTGATAGACAAGGATTGAAACATATTCATAGTTTAACCTTTGAATATTCATTACATAGATTATGCTAAGTTACACGTTGATACACATAACTACTCTTAATGAAAGATTGATCATCAATCAACTAATTATCGGTGCATAGTATGTCACCATTCATTAAACCCACATCCTTCTCTTTAAGTACCATAGCAAAGAAAGAAGTAAGATCTTGTACAAAGTCATATGTTGATCTTGCAATCTAGAAACCCATGGATTAAAAAATTACAATATGTGTCTACTATGTATCAAATATTTTGACCTTGAGGTGTACAATATATTGTACAAGTTCATCATCTATCACACTTGTTTCTATTGCTAAAAAAATATGATTTTGATCATCTCATAGAGGAATTAGCAGTCAGAACCATAAGACTAAATGAAACTTCATTATGGTCAATGTTGTATGAAGAATCACCATATTTTCAAGTTGGTTTGAAGTCTACATTATCTAATTCCCTATCTTCTTAAAATATTGGCACATGTAAATACTAGGAACCATACATTGAATCCTAACCCACACATTCTATGTCTAGATTTGTGAATAGTGCAATAACGATTGAATCCAATTATTCATTAGAAATAAGCTTCAATTTTCTTGATTTAATTATCTCAACATATTTGGGCATGGGATGAAATTGAAGAATCTTTTAGGATTTGGTGTATTAAAAAGGAAACAAAAAGGTTTATAACTCTCCCTCTTAATATTGCATGGAGAGTATGACAGGTCAGAAATTTAAAATTGTTCTAGGATAACGAAACTTTGTCTCTAAAATGTTATGTTCAAACACCAAACATACTATATGATTTCCCATAGGGTTAAGAAAAACAAAAATCCCACTTGCCTATTGAAGAGGAAATAAACATAGATATTTCATGGGACTACTTTGATGTTGTTGCATAGGGGACCCCTCCTTCAAAGTAGGAATTGGTCAACAAAATAACTATTGTGACTTGATGACACTTAAACTAGTTATGATGTTGGCACATGAATGGAATTGGTCAACAAAATAACTATTGTGACTTGATGACACTTAAACTAGTTATGATGTTGGCACATGAATATGGAATAACACACATTCAAATTTTTTGTGACTTGTTTCTTGTTATATAGTGGATGAGGAAGGAATTAGTCTTGAGGAATTTTACACTATATCATTTGTTTTGTGATGTACAATCTTTATAGGATATTTTCTCACATATTTCCTTTTCAGTCATCTACAAGGACAAGAATAGGATGGAAAATTTCTTATCTATAAAAGGTCTTGGAATGGATAGAGGTGCATGGAAAATTATAGAAACATAGATGGGCATACATTTGAATTCATGCATGATCCCTGGGTTTAACTACATGATATTATACTTTATAGTTTTGATGTATAAGCTAAAAAACACTACTAGATATAGGAAATTCATTGAAGTTGTATGGCACTTTTAGTTTTTATTATGTCGATAGAAATAGGGGAGAATGTAAGTAAATAGAAAAATACCATTTTGTGGACATTGTTACAATATTTTATTTTTGTAAGGGGATGTTATATTCCAATCCTGTCATAGGAATTAGAGGAAAAATATGTATGCTTTTTAACATTTGATTATGTAATTTTGTTTTATAAATAAAGTTACATGACTTTTTTCCTTGGAAAAAAAGAGTAGGGACAACATTGTATATTTTTTGTTCACATAATATTTTAAGTTTTTAAGTGCCATGTGTCAACTCCATGTAGATCATGGAAGGAATTAAACATTTCCCTCATACCTATAGAAATTTCCTCTTGACACAATAATTTGAGACTCATAACTCCCTATAGACACCATATAATTATTAACCTTCTTCATATTATGCTTCAAATGTCTCTTCATTTTTGCACTTCTTCATCTATAGAGATATCATTAGCACAATGACAAGAACAATGATGACATATCTATATGTGACCTATATTTTTTGAATCAATAATGAAGATATATTTCAATATAATGTTCTAAACTTTTTATGGAGAACACTATCATTATCATGGATACACTCTGATATGAAATGGGTCATTATATTTTTTTCATTGTTCTTGGTAATTTTTGGTGTAGAAAAATAATGCTAAGTACTTCTTGAACTCATTTTTTAAACCGAAACATAAAATTATGTTCATTAAAAGGGGGTTGTGCTGAGGAAAAAAAAAATTACATACAAAATTCTAGACTTATGCTCGAAAATTGAGCATATTTATAAACTAGCTGAAATAAAATATAAGGCCTATTCTATATATGCATTCCTTATCATTTTGCAAGTGACATGCTTTACATATTGACCCAACAAAAACATTATCATGTAATAAATAAATTGGTCTTGGGAGTGCATTGTCCTGAGCTTCCTACCCCTAGTAGAGTGAGGGGAGATAGTTTCTTCCACTTCCATGTAGTCATGAACCTATCCAAATATGCTTCTTCATGGAAACCTTCCTGCAGTGAGTTCCTTTAGCCATGATTTTTAGAGGAGAGAGAGAGGGAGACTAAATGTTGTGGGAGAACCAACGATAGAAGTTGTTGACACTCTGCCTCCAATGAATTGATCCTCTACTTGTGAAGTAAGATAAGGTTCATTATATTAGTGACATTGGTGATGTTGGCTTACTCCATCTCAATCAACTTCGAAGAAATATGCAACAAGGAATTTCAATTCACTTGGGAAATTTCTTTATACCAGTGAAGGATTTTCCAATCTTCCTTCCACTCTGCATTGTCGATATATTTACCAATAGAGCTTTGCACCAAACCATGTAAAGAGAAACTAGACCACAAAATCCCCAAATGAATATTCCCAATTCCAATTTTGAAAAAGACAAGAAAAAAATGAGGGATACTAAATTATGGTTAGCCAAATTAGAACCATAAAAAGAATCACTAGAGTCTATCACATGAAAAATAATCCAACGAACTATGAGTTTCCTAGTCTGGTCTTAAGATAAACAAGCACCGAAGATGAAAATCCACCCAAATTCACCACCCGTGAGCACTTGAATCCACCAACGAAATCACATAATCCATGTCAGAGCCGTTTTTTCTACAGTCCTCCTATTGCTCCACACCAATTCCACAACACCCAAGAGAGAAACTCCACCATAAAGAATTCATTGTAGCTAAGGAACACCATTAAAAAAATACTGCCACATTTCAAAGGTGAAGCACACATGCAACATTGAAGACCAATAATGCACCCAAGGCATTTCAAGTGTGGGAATTTCTACTCACCTACCATCCATCTTGTGATGCATCCCACTATTTATTTGCATGAAATGTTGATTCAATATATGTTAGCTACTATCGTGTGGAGGCAAAGCCATGTACCGCACTTTTAATACATGACCTTGGGATTAGGAAAGAAGTCACCTTAGCCTAGTGGTATGCAACTCAATTAATTGCCCTTTTAATGTGGATGAAGGAAACTTTGTCAAAACTTGGGAGTATTTTATGGATCCTTGAGATGACTATTTTCAGGGCATTGCTCCATGTATCTAATTTACCCAACATGACTCTTATCACCAACATCGAGTCCCCTAGGATGATTAGTGTTTTGAATCCCTCTTCCTTTGCGACAGCCAAACCTTTCCATAAGAAATACATGTCATCAATGTTTTTTGATACATTCCCAAGCCCCTAGGTGTAATAATCAATTCAATTTCCTCTGGGATTGAATAGACTCCCTCCCCACACCTGCCACCCCCGACTTCTTGAAGTCATTTTAGGAGTTGATCATGATTTGGTTATTTTGGGTCCTAATTTTTTCATACCTATTTTGGCCATTAAACAAACATTTTTGGGGTTACAAATTTACAAATGTAGTTCTTAGCCCCTTCATTTTGTTTTGATTATTGAGATATTTACAAGTCTAAATATCACCTCAATTGTGGTTTTTATGAGGGAGATATGCCTTTGAAAAATTGACTTATGCATGAACCACCATAGTGGCAAGTGGATGCTAGATGAATTCTCATTACTCACCCTTATGGATATAGCCACCCATGTACTTTGAAGGATATTCCAGAGGGTCTAGATGTGGAATGCAAAAACCCTACCCCTAATGACTATCAAGAGATGTTAAAAAGTGAGTCATGAGGGAGGAAAGAGGTTTTGTTACTATTGTAATGATTTAATCTTCTATAGTTGAGTAGAACAAAAGAATGAGATATCGAAAATAAGTACATGAGTGAGATATTTTAAATTTGAACATTTTTTAAATTCTCTATCATTAATGCCTTAAAAATTTAACCATAATCAAATAAATTACAATAAACTTAAATTTAATTTTAAACACATAATAATTAACCATAGTCAAATTGATCACAACCAATGCTAACTCAAATTTTAATCATATATAATAATTATCAAAAAAAAAAAATGCTTATTAACTTATTACTATTATTCATCAATTTTTACAATCAATTAAATACATAAATAATTTGAATCACATTATTATTCTTTGTTTATTGAAGTAATTAAAACTTATATATATATATATATATATATAATAATAATAATAATAATAATAATAATAATAATAATAATTATTTATTATTACTTTAAAAAAATATAAATAAAAAATAATTTAAACTAAATGTTAGTTATGATAAAAGTGTACCATATCATGATAAATGACATTTTTCCGACCAATTATAATGATTCTCTTACAGTTCAAAAAATAAAGGTAATTTCCCACTTTATATTCAAAACCATGGTATGATAAATGACATTTTGCCGACCAATTATAATGATTCTCTTACACTTTAAAAAAAAACAAAGGTAATTTCCCACTTTATATTCAAAACCATGGTGGCAATCTCTAGTCTACCTCTTATTCTTTATAAGGAATTTGGTCACAAACCATGTGGAAAAAAATTTATAATGATTCTCTTACACTTAAACAAAGGTAATTTCCCACTTTAGTGTAGTCTACCTCTTATTCTTTATTCTTTAGAGGGAATTTGGTCACAAACCATGTGAACAAATAAGGGAAAGTTAAGAATTTTGTATTCCCTTTTTGTTATTTGCATATAGCACTTAATGTCATGTTTGTTAAAGTTGTTGCTTTTATATCCTTCAAAGATAAAGGGTACCAACCAAGCAATGTTCGATATAGCATTTTCTTTTGGCATCAATGGCTACACACTACTCATATTATAAATGTGTTGTTCTGTTCGATATAGCATTTTCTTTTGGCATCAATGGCTACACACTACTCATATTATAAATGTGTTGTTCTAAAGGGACACACCTCCCTTATTCCCTTAATAACTTAATGAGCTAACACTTAGAGTTTAATGTGTCATGTCAAAGATTTAAAAAATATCTAGAGTTTGTTGCTTCATGTCGAAGATATGTTAGACTTTTAAATTTTAAAAGTCGGTGAGAAGGCAAATCGAAGATAACAATATATGACACGTTGTAAAAAAACTATTGCATAATAAAACAACAATTACACGTATAAGACTTAATATGGGTGTAATATTCGATTCTATTTATTTATGAGAAATTTTTTATAACTTTCAAGACAAGACACGATAGAGAAGAAAAATTATATATTTTTTTCCCTTGAGAAACTCTTTATAGTTGTTACCTTTCATGTGTTGTGGGGTTAATCATTGAAAATGCATATGCAATTTTGAAAGGGAAATTCCAAGTCTTAGGCATGAAATTGAAATTTCTTAGAAATAAGTACTCTATCTATGATGATAGAGTACTTATTTGTATGAGTTTATTGTTATGAGTTTAATATGTTATTTGTGAGAATTGAAATAAGGTAGGATGTAATAATTATTTTTCCAACCATTCTAACTAAATTTAATTGACTCATAACTTATTTACTATAATTTAAAAAATATATAATTATATTAAAAAAATTTAAAACATCATTAAAAATAAATGTACTATTTAAACATCTTTAAAATAGAATACATCAAAATTACATATATAATTTTTTTTTTTAATTCCCAATTTCATAATTTCTTAATAATCTATCCAATAAATAGAAATAAAATATTCTATTCAATTCTATCTCATTCTATTTTATTATCAATAAAACATTTTAAATATATTAAAACTACACACATGTAGAAGGTGGGGAGGTAATAATCATTCCTCCCAACCACCCTAGCTAAACTCAATTCTCCCAACCATCCTAGCTAAACCCAATTGACTCATAACTTATTTACTAAGATTTAAAAAAAACAATTGTATTAAAAATGCTTTTAAACACCATTAAAAATGAATGTACTATTTAAACATCTTTAAAATAAAATACATCAAAATTACACATATAATTTTTTAATAATTCCTAAATTCACAACTTCTCAATAATCTATCCAATAAATAGAAATAAAAGATTCTATTCAATTCTATTTTATTATAGATAAAACCTTTTAAGTATATTAAAACTACACACATTGTTATGTTAAACAAATTAATAATATATTAAAACTACACACATTGTTATGCTAAACAAATTAATATAAACAAAGAGAAGAAAACATTGATATAATGATATCCAAACTTATATGTTTATGATTAATTTGTTATCAAGTTTCTTTCTCTTTTTTTAAAACAATAATTGTGGAAAATTCTATTAATATAAAACTATAGTAGATGTTGCAATACGAATTACATCACAATACCGTTCCACATATTTTAAAAATAACTATTAAACAATGCAAAAAAGTCCCACTACAAGCCCAAAAGAGAGATTGGCTTTGTCCTTATACAAAACTACCTAGTACTCCTTAACACTATATAATATATGCCTAAGATTCTTGTATAAATGAAAAACATAGAAATTAACATAAAGAATAATGACTAGTTGCTTCTTCCAAACCTAGTACAAATAGGCTTGGGGTCATGATTCACAACTTCCATTTCCTTATAAAGTTGATGCACTATTTCATCCTCCTTTGGCTCTCCCCTGGATGAGTTGGTTGAGAGTATTTGGTTTGAAGCCAAGCACTGATCACACTTGCTCAAATTGTGTGCTAGATTTCGTAGGAGATTGCATTCTACTTACAAAAATTTCAGTTGTTGCTTCAATTCAACAAGAGAACCCATGATTTATGCTATCTGGGTCGAAATATGATGTTCTATCGAATGAATATTTGATGTAACATTTAAAATTGAAGTTTTTTTGCATTGGATATGTTCCTCCTAACTTCTAAGGACTTTGTGAATTTCTTGCAGTTCTTTTAAATTCATCAGGCACCAACTCTGACCAATATCTACTGCTAATATTAAAAGCTGCATGTTTCTTGCAATTCCACTCCCACACCATGAATTTTAGTTATGGATTGTGCTCCAATGTCTTAGTTTCAAGTGATGGCAACACTTCCCTGTAATCAGATTGAAGGGTTGAAGATTTCCACAATACACAGACAGAGAGAAACCATGTGTTCTGGAGTTAACACTAATTCCAGCTTGAAGCCACCAATATCCCTGTGTATCACAGGGGGGAGGCTCCCATGAAAAATTCCAATTAATCAACAAGAAGCCAAACATCAACCAAAAGAAATCGATGAAGTTTCTTACGAGGTGAGAGGCCCTGTCTATCCCCCTACACCTATCAAGCAACAATGCCATTATCACATTGTGAGATGGATACAAACGAAGACACTAAACATAAGCATGCACATTCTCGGTGCATGCAAAGGATGGACCCATGTCCCTTGCCAAAATTGTTGGGATGCTTGGTGAAGCGATCTAGGTTGCAGACCATGCGATGGTTTAAGTGACAAGGGATGCAAGCCATGTGATGGATTAATAACATTAAATGTGTCATAATACTCATCATTGATTAGGGGATAGTTTGTTGATTAAAGGTGACATTAACCATAAGTTCCCCCTCTTTTAGAGTTGATCCAAAGTGTCCCACAAATTTTAATTGAAATTTGATTTAATCTTGTCAAATACAAATATCTTAACCTCTGAATTAAAATAAATCATGGACTATACATTTCCGATTTATAATTTTAAAATATTTAAACCTCTAACTATTTAGAATAACAATTAATTGATTTAATGAATAATTCTATCCATAAATTAGAAAAACATTTCCTCAAAATTGCCCCCTTACATTGCAATCATCAATAACTAGCATACCCCCAAAGAAGGGGGAAGAGAACAACGAATTGAATCAAGATGATGCATCATTTGAATATAAGAAAGGTCTATTGGATGGTTCATGAATAAATAATAGAGTATCTAGTGAATATGGTCTATGAATAATGTATTAAAATGATCTTTCATGTGGTTAGGCATCAATGGAAATCCTTCTATTTGGTACCATCCGTGATTGAAAATTTCTCATATTCAAGGGAAGGAGTCACTTGTGTGGTTCACATAGGAAAAACCACATTCCCAAATAGAATGAGCATACAAAGAAGAAAAATTGAAGTTGCAAAATGAAAAGGGACTTGAAAAAAAAACTTGGTTTGATGAACAAGACATCAAGACAAATTTGGATATCACCATAGGAAATGGTTTGATAAGGTAAGAAGTAATGAATCAAAGGATTTCATTTTAGGAACTGATTATGTCAATAGGTTAAGGTCACATCATGCTAAATTTAACTTACTATGGAGTGGGAAAATATGGATAGGAAAAACAAGGAGCGTGGGTTCAATTTTGATTCAGATTCAAAACTTGAAAATGGGTTTAGGGTTAGTAATGGTTTTTCTAGATCCAAGTATGATATATTAAGGAGAAATAGTGATCTTTTTGTTAGAAGCTAGCAAAAGTTGTTGCTTGATCAAAATTCCTAGTATGTGGGGTTTCACTCAGCTTGATAAGAGGTTGAATTTTTTCTAGTTTGGTGGGAAAATCCCTTTTAATTTTGTTGATTTTCTTTGAATTCCAAGTATTTAACTTTTTTGTATAATAGTTTGGTCATAATTCTAGAGCTAGCCATAGCCTAAGACAAGTGTAACAATAGATTTTGGAGTTTTATGCTTGTTTGACAAAGCCCCCTTATTTGTATATGACGGTGATATTTTGGGTGATGACTCTTGTGTTTACAACAAGAGTATGCCACCATTTGTCATTGCCTCCCTCCCCATCTCAGACAACTCTTGCACCAGATCCTAATTTAAATCTCTATCAAATTATCTACATTGCAATTGAAATCATACTATATTCTAAATCCATATCTCATTGCATCACAACCAATATGATAATTTTCTCATTTCCATACCAAACCAACACTAAAGTATATAGTTTTTATAGCCTAACCAAACCTCATTGTCACAATATGCTTTAAATCAAATAGTTTTAGATTCTCATTTTAGTAAGAGAAAACTCAAGTAACATGAAGTAGAAAATAAATAAATTTGAGAAAAACAATTGACATTCAATATGCAACATATTGATATAGTAAAAGTTAAGCTAATCCATTTTTACTAAAATTTCAAATAAGAATGAAATCAAGGTAACATTTATGTAGGAAAGAAAAAGTAGGATAAGTTTTTCCATTAAGACAAAGTATTCAAGTACACCCCACCTTTCTTCCATTGTAAACTGGTTAAGAAATGATACTTTCCATTTGAGAGCGGCCTCTCAGGTTTGGAACAATTTACTTAAATCAGTGCATATTATTACTCACTAGCTAAGTTGGCTGCCAGGGTCCGGAAGCCTCATTTATGTTGGAAATGATTTTATTCTGGGATTCAGAGACAAAGATATTCTCTCTCGGGAACTCATTTCAAGTCTTCAATCCATAGGTATCACGGTACTTGCCCAAGAAAAAAAGGATCTTATTAATGCTGATCCATTAGGGACCTAGCGTGAAAATAAGGAATTGGGTTTAAGAGGTGAACAAACGATAGAGTGGGACCAATATCTGAATTCTCTCACAAGAGAAGGCGTCAATTTAAAGGATGAATCAGACCAATTTATTTGGATAGGTGGTAATTCTTTAGGTTTGTTAACAATGAAGAATGCATATTTGGCTTACTATTCTACTTTAAATTTTTAGACAGAGGTTTGGAGGAATTCCATCTGGAAATGGGGTATTCAGCTGAAGATATGGCTCTTTATTTGGTTGGCCATGGATAAATTTTTTTTAACCTGGGATATTCTCCAGAGAAGAGGGTGGGAAGGACCAAGTCAATGTATCCTTTGTAAGAATCATAGTGAGGACATAAATCACCTCTTCATTGATTGTTGTTTCTCCAAAATGATTTGGGACAGGTTAAAAGTTTTTTTTAAATTTAAAAGAATTGGGAAGGTAAGGATCTATCAGACTATTTCTATAAATGGACAAAAGACAAAATGGTGGCCCCTTCTCTCACAACAATCACTATTTGGTATATTTGGATCAAAGAAATCATGCTATCTTTGAAAACTTACAACCGTCTATCCACTATGTTTTGATTAAAGTGTTGGGGCTTTTTAAGCAACATTCTTCTTGTACTCCAATCATTCCCTTAAGGAACTGCAATCTTCTCTATTTAGAAGGATTTTCAATAGCTTTCTTTGATGGGGCCTCACAGAAAAACAAGACAGTGTGCAGTGCAGGAGCTGAAATCAGGGCTTTTGACTCTCGAGTCCTTAGATGGACATTAAATGGGGGAGTAGGCACTAACACCAAGGCGGAGTTACTGGGTATCTGGGCGACCCTGACTTTATCCTCATATATTTCTCTTCTGAAGATACAAGCATGTGGAGATTCTAGAGTTATTATAGATTGGCTTAATGGTAAAGAAAAACTGCAGGGATGTTTCATTGAAGGCTGGAAGAGGAGAATTCGAGATCTCATAAAAGATTTCCAGGCTACCAGTTTTCACCATGTCTACAGAGAATTCAACAAAGTTGCAGACCAACTTTCAAAAGATGCTCTTTGTGCTCCAGAAGGAAATATATCCTACTTTCAATGGGAACCAGGAGGAATGACATCTATAAAACATATTTATCTGCTCTAAACATCAATTTGGTCATAGGAAATATTATCCGTTCCATCACTGAATGTTTATTTTGTTGGGATTGACATAGTTTTCTTTTTGGGAGACTTGAATCGTCAATGATCTTTTTTGTATGACAGTATATCGATCAAGGCTTATTATCAGTCTATGACTGGGCTATTATGATCAAGAATGCAAGAATGTAAAAAAAATTATATCTGAATATATTTTTGAGCTAATTTTCATTTGGAAAAAAAACACACCCCACCTTGCTCCTATTTTAAAAAGTAAAGCTTATGAAAATAATAATATCAAAGACCAATCATACATAACAACCATTTTGTTGAGGATGGATTGTATACACTTAATTCAACCTTTATATTTTGTCCGCCTTGAGGATTGAGTGAAGTTATGTGCTACTTGTATAATTTCTGTTGTGCAAACAAGGAATATGGTTTCTTACATACAAAATGAAAAGTTAGGGTATACCAAATCCTCATTTAAGCATGTTGAATAGAGGACAATAAACCCAAACCATGACAACTAAATACAAAACAATGTAGAGGGCAAAAAAACGTAGGAAAAAAATAGATATAACATAATAGTGAACATTTTCAGTACCAATCACAAACATCAAACATTAATAGAAAACTCAATGAGAGAAAACAAACGAAGGAAAATGAGAATTTAAGAGTGAGATTACACGCCATCATATTGCAGTTGAATATAGTCATTGCGCCTCACAAAGGAAGATGATATGTTATTTATGGTGAAAATCCAAGTTGTATGTAGAGGTGTGTAGATCCGGAAATAGTTGACGGACAAATAACTCAACCGAGCTATTGGTTGTAGCTGGTAGTAGATTGTTTCATCAACCTTTTTTGTATACAATTGAATGTCTAAAGAAGATTTCTTATCTTAAGCAGTGGATAATTATATATTATAAGGATGCAAGTCTAGCAGCTTTGTTGAGTGAAGCAATGAATATTCTTCTTTCTGTCAAACAATATATAAAAATTATGTTGTCAATAGTTACCCAAGAGAAAAGAAGGTCCAGTGGCATTATCCAAGAGACTAGTATTTAGAATTTCCAGGAAAAATAAATCGGAACTAACCTGCATGAAACAATTATCATCAGACAGTACCATGTTTGAGCCACCCTTCAAATGGAACAAAAAATTAGGCAACTGAATATTCATATTTTCTACACCAGAGAAATTGTAACACAATCCAAAGCCAAGGATACTTTCCACTTCATGAGCTCTTATGTATCCAATCTAAGAAGCAAATTAACCTGTGAGCTGGTTATAGGTCGTTTAGGGAAATAGAGTCAAAGAAGTGCCCAAATCGATTATAGTTCCACCATTATCTTTGGTGTCAAATATCAATAGCTTGGAGGGCAGTTTCAAGCATTTTCCACCAACACTGACACATTTAGACCAATGTAATAGAATTCGTTGTATGGGTAAAAAGGCACTTGGGAGTTATTTAGAAAGGGAGTGTGATTGAAAGGGATATATTTTGGGAAAACCTTTTCACCGAGCACCATCTTGCTGCTTTTGTTTTGGTCATAAAAAATAGCTTGTTCTGAAGGCAATACGCAAATTTGTCACCAATAAGAGGACTAAGCTAGGAAGGCATAGACAAACCTCCTCCACCAAAACCCCGTTTTTTGGGGAGAAAAATGAAATATCTTCACAAATAAATATCTATCTACGTATTGATTTGACTAATAAAGTATACAAATGTATACATACCCTATCCCCCTCTAGATTTGAACCTATGACTTCCAAGGAGGAAACACACTTGTTTAACCATTAGGTCCACTCAAGTTGTATTTTTTTTAATCACGTTGAATATTTTACCATAAACATATTAAACCATAAGACTATGTAAACATTGTTTTTTTTTTTTTAACAAGAATTGGAAAAATTTATATTAAAAAGTGTAGATAAATCCATTGTGGTACAAAAAGGGGGTCATGAATGACCTTCCAGAGATATAAGCTTTGAAGATTGGGAATTCTAATACAAAATTTGTGTCCATTGAGTTTCCTCCTTCCCTAGCTATAACATTTATATTGTATTTTGAAGAGTATAGTCTATAGAAAACTCTGTTTATATATAACGTAAAACAAAACATGACACTTGAATTTTACAAATTTAGCTACCCAGTTCCTTTTTGGTCTTCGAGTGTGCATGTTGCTCCCAATTTGGATATGGTACGAGCTCGTTGAGATCCATAATTTGATTTACTGTGGCTGAAGTTAAATTCTTTGAAGCTCCCTGGGTGCTTGTTGGGGTATTGGGCTGCTGGTGACTTCTTTCCATCTGATCCATTTGGCTTTGCAAAATCTCCATATAACTGCGTTGCTCCTTGATTTGGCTCCTCTGTGCAAATATTTCATCTTGCAATCTCTCAATTAGGTTCCTATGTTGAGAAAGGGTCTCAAGCTCGAAGGTTAATGTAGAGTTGAGTGCTCCCATGTGGATTCTCATCCTTTGACACCCTGCACACTCTAACTACGGGTCTTGCTAGTCATGTCCAAAAAGCAAATCTTGCGAAATTGTGATCCTTGGTGCATTGTGGTTCTTCTGCCTATTGTCCATGATTCTGGGGAAGGCCCAATTCTATAGAGGACTGGAAATCATGAGGTCTAAGAATCTGGCTTTGGCGGAGTTAGGTCCCAGAAGAGGCCGCAAGACGAAGTCTAAGCAAGGTGATGGGAAGGCTCGAAGTTTTGCCGCAATAGAGGGATTTCCTGAGATCTCTGAGTAGAGACTCTTCAAGGCGCGGATGTAGAATTCTAGACCAGGCAATTCAGGGAGAACATAGAGTACAAATGTCTCAGATTAAAATCAGATGGAACTCACCACTGTAAAGACGTTGCTCAGAATCGTTGAGAGAACCCCATGTGACAATCAACTCCAAATTCATGTCTAACGGATAAAACATAGACTCTACCTGGAGAATTGTACTTAGATCCTGCATATCTCCATGGCAAGGACTGAATCCAATGTCACCCTGACATTTCCACTCTGCTTCAGGACTGATGCACGCTCGGCCCATCTACGTCATAGTCTTCGAAAATCTATTACCCACGAACTCACTTGGGAGATCAAGCGAGCCACTCCATGCCATAATGAAATACTCGTACTAGTTCTCGTTATCCCAATTTATCCTTGGTCGATGAGGTCCTGTCGTTTCACCTGCCAGCTGCCTCCTCCACTTGTCACAGATCGCGTTGGGGCTCTAAGTGTTCACTCTCGTGGCCTTTGCTGGATGGCTCCTGGTCATATGTGAAGGCATTAGACTAGGGGGGATAGATCTTGTTTACCCTCCACCCCTAAGGTTCTGGGAGGTCTCCCAATGGCCTCGTTAGCCATTTTGTCTTCTTCCTTATTATTATCTCTCAAAACATGTAAACAAATTGACTTTAGAGTCCTTGTGATTATACGAATTATGTCTATAACCCTCTTTAGGCTGAAATTTTTTTGGCTCGGATCCCTGGATCATCATCCTTATGATTGTCTTTGAGTCGCCTACTACATTCAGGCTATGGATTTTCCTTTGATTTGCTAGTTGATGTCCTTTAAGAAGTGCATATGCCTCTGCTTTATTGTTGGTATCCTTCCCAAGATTATTTTTCCTCCGAGTTCATAGAGAACCCCCCCCAACACCTACCTCCCCCAGGTTTCCCTTTGATGCGCCATCAAAACAGAGTGTGTGTTCTGACTATTTTTGGATCCAATATTCTATGCTATGAATGGTATGACTCTGCTAGCACGATCGTTGTGTTGGGTGAGAATTCTTAGAGGAATGGAGATTGAATCTTGTAACCCAATCCTTTTCTTGGATATTCTAATTGATCGGATCTTCTATGCTCAGAATTTTAGTGTTCATAACCTTTGACAGTTGGTTTTTGGCCTTGCTAGCAACACTTTGAGGATGTGGTTTTTTCCCCTAGAAAATTTGTTTATTTCTTGCTATCCAGATCTGCCAGCAGACATATTTGCGGAGAGACCTCCACAATATTTTAAAGAATAAATTACCATGAAAGGTGCCTTGGTATTATTTTTCCCAGTTTCCCAAGAAGGGATTTAAATGCGAGGGCCACCTTATATGATGAATTAGATTTTCATACATTTCATTCCATACTGTTGTAGAGAAGGAACATTCCTAGAAGAGGTGTTGAATAGTATCTTGATTGCTTTGGCATAGAGCACAATTGAAAGGGCCTTGGAAACCCCTTTTCATCAAGTTTTCTCCTGTTAGTATTTTTCCATGAGCTAGGGACCAAATGAAGATATTAATTTTGGGCAAAGCATCTGGACTCTAAATGTTTTTCCATTTTGGTGAGGACTGGAGGGTCCTTGAAGAGGAGAGGATAATTTTTTATCCTTCTTTAACTGTATACCCATTTGTTCCCCAACCTCGACTATCTGGAGTGTCTCTAAGTAAAGGGGATCCTCCTCTAAAGAGGGATATCAACACTTGGGCTTGATTTTTCATGTGATTGGGGGTGTCTCCTAGGCTCCAAGCCTTCCAACTTCCATCTTCATTCCATATTGATATATTGAAGAGAGTGAGTTTATGTTATGAAGTCAACAATCTTTTCAGAGCCCCAATCTCTTCAGCTCAGGAGATGATGTTAGTTCCCAAAATTGAATCTTGCCACATCCTGATCGATTTTCCATTTCGAGGGATCCAAGAGAGGTGCTCTTAAAAGAAAGGGATTGGTACTCTTATGTGTTTCCAGATTTATGAGCCAGGTTGAGAATCGAGAATAGAGTTCATGCATATTTTTCTAGCCCCCAGCCTGTATTTTTTGGTTATGTTCATTTTCCACCATTCCTTTCTGCCCGAAATTATCCTCCAAAGAAGCTTGGATCCCATAGCTATATTCATCACTTCAGGATCTCTAAGTCCCAGTCCCCCACTATTTTTGGGTGAGGAGACTATAATCTAGTTTACTAGATGAAAATTTTTGGAATTGGATTTTCCCCCTTGCCACAAGAATTTGCAAATGAGTTCGGCCATGTCTTTCAGGTTTCCCTTTGGACCCAGGAGAGAGGAAAGTTGGAAGAGGGGGAGGGAGGATAGTAATGATTTTATCAGAACCACCCTCCCAACTGGGTTGAGCCACCTTGACCCCCAAGAGTCCATTTTATCCCTAAATTTTTGAAGGTTGAGGTGCCAGTACTCTCGAGGAAGCGCTTTTAAACACAGAGGAAGACTGAGGTATTTAAAATTTTTCCAATCACTTGATATGGCAAAGCCCAAGATTTGAGCGATGCCTAATCTTCTATTAGCTGATAAATTCCACACATAGATTTGACATTTATTCTTATTCAAGAGCCCTCCCGAAGCTGAGAGGAAGGTGTCTAGAACTTGGTTTATTCTTCTTGCCATGATTTTTGAAGCTCCACTCAAGAGGATTGTGCCATCTGCGAATTGCGAGTGGTTGATTCATTTTGCATCCTGAGCTATTTTGATTCCTAGGATTGTTCCATTGGTGCATTCCCATTCTAATCTTCGATTGAAATATTCTTCCATGATCACATATAGGAGCGGGGAGAGCGGGAAACCCTGCCTTAGACCTATGGAAGCTCTAAAGAAGGGGGTTTGTCGTCCATTTAAAAGAGGGGTGATCCAAGGAGAAGTAATACATGCTCCCGTCTAGGATAAAAAATCTTGATTGAACCCAAATTTTTGCATTACTTTGAAAAGGAAGTCATGCTCTACTCTATCAAACGCATTTTCCATATCCAATTTAATTACCATACCTTATTCTCCCCAAGAATTGTTGGAGTGGATTTCTTCTTGCACTAGGATGAAGTTTTCCCATATTTTCCTGCCTGCAACAAATCTTCCTTGATTAGGGAGAATTAGAGATTTGAGAAAAGGAGTCGGCTTGTTAGCAATAATTTTATCCATGATTTTATAAGAGGTATTACAAAGAGATGTAGGTCTAATTCTATCAGGGAGGACACTCCATGCACTTTCGGAATGAGTGCTAAAAAGGAGGACTTGGTGGCTCCTCCCATTTTTTATTTATTTATGCACATATCTTATCATTCTAATGAAATCTTGCTTGATTATGTGCCAACATTTTTTATAGAAATGGAAAGTGAAATCGCCCAACCCTAGAGCTTTATCTTTGTTGAATTGATTGATTGCTTTCAGGATTTCTTTTTCTTCAACTTGACGGTTGAGTTTGAGGTTGTCTTCATAATTTTTTTTGCTTGCGATATGGCCATGGAGAGAATCAATAGAGACTTCCTCTGATCTTTTATCTGAATTATATAGCTTGAGGAAGTGATCTTTTATTTGAATTATATAGCTTGAGGAAGTGATTGGAGGTTTTCTTCTTGATTTGGTCAAACTCCTTTAAGGTTTCACCCATCTGAGTTTTGATTTCTGATATTTGATTTGTCCAAAGTATGCCTTTTGATTGTCTGTGAAAGAAGGATGTGTTTTGATCACCTGCTTTCGACCATAGGCTTCTAGACTTTAATATCCTGGTGATTTATTATTATTTTAGTGCTTGAATGTATTCTTTGTGTATCTTTTGTTCATACATTGTATAGCTTTGTTGGACTTCTTTTGTCTCCATTTCCCCTTGAATCTTTTCTAGCTGAAGCATTTTTTCTTTAATAGTGATCTAAATCGGACTTGAAGATGTTTTTGCCCACGATTTTAGAAGTTCTTTCACCAACTTCAACTTATGTTCCCAGATGTAGACCAAAGAGCCGATGATCCATTGGTTCCAGGCTTATGAAGTAGAGGATAAAAAATCTAGTCGATCCATCCACAAGGGGTTGAATCTGAAGGGGATAGGGCCCTAGTTTTTTTGTGATTCAAACGCTAAAGATATAGGTCAGTGATATGATCCTGCCCATGGGAGGATCGTTGAAGAGGATTTGTTTGGATGAGAAAGAAAATATCTTCTTATTAAGAATCGGTCAAGCCTAGCCGTTATGTGGCCTCTCCCTGCTCTTGTATTGTTCTAGGTATACAGACCTTTGGAGGGGGGAACATCGAAGAGGTCCAGATCCGAGATTAGATACTCATTTTTTCCTGGAATTGGTCCCTCACAATGGATCCCCCTCACTTTTCTTTTAACCCTCTCATGCTATTGAAATCCCCAGCTATAATCAAGTTTTGGGGGGATTATCTTTGGCCGGGTCTTGGAGGGAGCTCCAACACCCAACTTTTTCCAAGTAATTATTTGGAATATAGACATTGATAATTGAATAAACATACCTCTGGATTTCTTAGTTAGAGATATCATCATCCAGAACTAGGACTGTAGATGATCCTCTTGCTTGAATTCTTTTGTGTTCCAGATTGTGTCGATTCCTCTTGAGGTGCCTCTAGAACTTATTTCTTTTCCTTCCCCCTTTTTACAATTCTTTTTACATTTCTTGGAGGGTTTCCAGATCCCTCATTTTTGTCTCCTGGATTAGAAGGATTGAAGGGTTTTTTTGTTTTTATTAGCTTTCAAACTTCTTCTTTTTTATCCCTTCTCCCTAGTCCTCTAAAGTTCTAGGAGAAACTTTCATCATTTATCAGAGGGTTTCCCACCCACCCCCCCCTTTAAAGGGATGAGATGCTACTCCCTTATGGTGGGTTGACTTGTTTTTTCATGATTTACTCTCTTTTCTTAGTGCTTCCTCTATAGTTTTTTGAATGCCTAATTCATTATCTCTATCTGCATTCGATTTCCTTTTGTTTCTATGAGATTTTCTTCTTACTTTTTTAATTGTGACTGGTTGGGTGACCTCTAGGTATGAATCACTGTCAAAAGTTTCTTGTCCTTCTTCCTCAGAAAAAATAGGGATCTCTGGAGGAGGGTTTGGAATATATTTTGTTGTGGTTTCCCCACTTGTTACCAGGATTTCATTTTCTTTTCCTTTTTTGGTTTCTTCTTCTGTGTCTTCTTGCCTCTTTTTTCCATTCTCTTCTTGGCGTTCCCTAAGGTCTTCCATGTTATCTTCTGCTAAAGTTCTGGCATACCTATTGTGCCTTGATTCTCCTTTCTGAGGGGATCTTGGGGGTCTTTCTCTCGAGCCTGTGGTTTTTCCACCTTTCCCTTGTGGGGGGTTCATGGTTGTTTTCCCATTAATTTTTTTCCTTTTTAGTTGTTGCCATTGGTCCTGTTTCGAATCTTGCTCCTGGGATTCTTTAGCTTGTGGGAAGCATTTTGCAAAATGGCCATATTGATGAAAAACTTTACATTTGACAGTGATTTGCTCACAATCGACCTGTTGTACATAAGACCAATTATCCAGAGTCAACTGGATTGCTTCTGGGAGACCTTTTTTCAGATCCACTTCCAAACAGAGTCTAGCACAAGATTGAATCCCTTCTCATGGTTCCACATGATCAATGTATTTCTCCAGTGAGTTTCCTATGTTTCTTAGGGTTTCATCGTTCCAGTAGTGAAGAGAAAAAACCAACATCCTTACCCAGACATGGACTGCTGAAGGGATATCATTTTCTGGGCTAAAATATGGGGTCCATTTATTGCGATACATTCCTCTTTTACCCATGAAATAAGGTCCACTTCAGAAAATCAGATCCATATCTTCTTTTTTTTTTTCAAATAGAAAGGAGAAGAAACCCTTACCACAAAAGGTTGTAGACATTTGTCACTGGATCAGTTTTCGCCAGTTTAGATCTAGCCATTGATGCATGGTTTTGGGGGAGGGCCACAACCCTATGAAATTCCCTATCAATCTATGTTCTGCCAATATAATAGCTAGAAAACGAGTCAAAGAAGGATGGGCAACCACCTTAGGGACGTCTTCAATTTTTTTAACGAATCTGGAGGGAGATTCCTTATGGGTATTGGCATAGGAGGATATCAAGGCATGAAAGGCCTAAAGATTCGAAGACGAATAACTTGGAGGGGGGTCCCCCCCCTCAGAGGGGGCCATTCTCGACCCACGCGAGGGAACATGGGACTGAATTTGTGTGGAGCTAAAAACCAGAGTCTCTAAAAAACCCTAGCTTGCAGAAAAAATGACTGTGTAAACATTGTTATGAAAACTTAATACAAGATTAAATATGTAAAACCCTAATTCAAAAATTCATCAAGTAAAAATATCAAGAAGTCATTAAAAATAATAACCGCCTCCTCTCAGAGTGCAAGTCACTACAAACCACATGCATTGAATGATAGGTAAGCTTATATATATAGCTCATGATCATGGCTTCTCCCTTTTCTCCTTGAAGAGAGCTAATAAAGATACACCGGGCACCTTACATACACAAGAGGTTCCTCAACCATGTCTGATGGTGGTAGTGGAAGACTAGGTTGCTGCACTCCAAGCATATGAGGAGGAATCTACAGAATACCAATCATTCAGAAGCATTCAAAAAATCATAATATTTTGCTTAAAAGTATACTTGTTTGTTTGATAACCTAGTAAATAGTGAAGAAAATAGAATGCCATAAAAACTCATTTTTCAAAGAAAGGACATCATGCTTCAACATTCACAATGTAATTTCCCAACCACTGACTTTAATTCGATGAGAAAAACTATTCATGAGAGTCATTGGTTATTGAGTAAGACATGTAATACCATAGCTTGTGCCCCATACATTCAAACATAGCTTCCATATAAGGGCTCTGGATATGGGTATGCAACTTGAGCTTGCCAAAAAGCATTGTCTGCCTTCAAAATGACATGGAATTGACAGATAATTTAAAATCTAGTCATTTAACAAAAAATAGCTGCTCTTTTTAATGAATGAAAATATCCATTCATTCTCTTACAAAGACCTTTGATGACTAAATTTCAAGTTTGATGCGTTCTCAATAATAGGCTATGGGTTCATGCCCATTCTTTTACATTTCCTAAAAACCAATTCACATTGTTTGCAGTATAAACAACATGCCCAGAGGTCCCCGAGGTGTAGGACAATCAGTGACAGAGTGGGTTGTTAAGGCACTCCGTGATGTTAAAGTCACCAGTTCGAAACCCGCGGGGACAAAAAATCCAGCCATGTTAAGGGTTGGTGTGGCTCAGGCCAGTTGCGATCCCCAGGTGATTTTGACGGCTTAGATGCCCCTGAGTCGCGGTTTCTTAGTCACAGGTTAGTCCCACATGTCACGGACAAACTAACAAACAAA
This sequence comes from Picea glauca, assembly GCA_000966675.3. NCBI lineage: Eukaryota > Viridiplantae > Streptophyta > Pinopsida > Pinales > Pinaceae > Picea > Picea glauca. Next base: position 1,451,797 of record JZKD02S1742145.1, read on the forward strand.
AAAACAACAACATGCCCATAGGAAAATATAACCAATTTTATTAACAAATCTAGGAAAAATAACTCACATGTCCCAACTCAAGTTGAGCTTACGGCATCACAAACATATTGCATGTGCAGGCAATATGCCATTCGATGAAACATGTTGTTGTTGAATTGGTTGTTTTTGTTGTTCATCTATTAGATTGCTTTCAGAGCCTACATAATATCCAAAGATTTAAAACAACATTGGATTTTTCTAAAACAATAAAGTAATTTATCATTTTTTTCAAAATTTATAGAAACACTAGTGAAAAAAATAGTAAGTAGATAGGAAAATGAAGGATCAATAACATGCATCATTTAGTTAAAAGGAGTCAAAACATTACATTTTAAATTCACCTTATTTTTAGAAATTGCCCATCCTTCCTCTTATTTCTCTAATGATCACAAATAACACGGGTCATTTAATTAGAAAAATTCAAAACATACTTTTAAACACTTTCCTTAGTTAGAATTTACCCAATCGTCCTCTCATTTCTCTAATACTCTAACGGTAATTGGATTTATAATTAACAATAAGTCCATTGTGGAAATTTGTTATCAATAACTTAAAAATTAAGTGGTTCTATTTAAGTTCAAAGTTCAATGACTGAAAATTTCATCTGGAGAGAATAAAAGACAAACCTCGTGTGACAAGTTCCATACAGACTTGGTTTAGAGGAGGATATTGTAAGTCTATGTGTAACTGCGGCCATGCATGGGAAAATAGGTTAGTTGTTTGGTGCATCTGGCACTTGAGCACGACCTAGATGAATAAAAATTTAGGCTTACTTTCCGTACAAACGGAGGGGTAAAGCTTACAATTTTCATGGCATTCTAGTATGGAACTTGGCACTTTTGGTTTCTAGGAGAAGAAAATATATCTAAAATTTTAAGGCTTTCATCCCAAACTTGTTTCTTAAAGTTAAAATTCTATATACAAACCTCAAATACGTTTGAAGATTAAGAATATGAAAAAATCCCATGATATTGTACAGCTCAGACTCAATACCATATTATGTCTGATGTTTCATAAGTGCAGACTGATACTTTTGAAGATTAAGAATATGAAACAAATCCCAGGATATTGTATAGCTCAGACTCAATACCATATCATGTCTGATGAAAAAGTGCAGACTGACAAGAGAGTCTTCTGCATTTGATGTCCACTTATTGACTTGAAGCCTTTAGGATACTGACCTATTCAAGTGAAAATTTGTAATAATAAATCAGAACTCCGGATCTAGGAAAAAAATAGGAGCAAGTAGAGTCCAAACATATACGCCTGCAGTAATCGACTCTGTGAAAATACAGACCCAAACAAAAGGCAACCTACATCAACAAGTTCCTCAGTGTCCTTAGTTGAGCTTGTCCAACCAGTAAGAAGCATTGCAGAGTACACGTTGGCAAGAGCGATAATCAGATGGAAGAAGGTATAGGGATAGTTGACATGGCGTCCCTAGTCCTTTTCATCCTGTTGTGCTTTGTCTACATATTTAGATTGTAGCAAAGGCCTCTCGGAACCTGCGAATGAAATTGCCAAACACACAAATTTATTAAATAAACAATACTCTGATTTGTAATGGCTGCAAACTTTTATATCTACACCATTCCAACTACAGAAATTTGGGCACAGGCCTAATGAAACAAGTATCATAAGTAGAGGCCATGGGAGTGTGATCTAGAGGCAAGCAGCGAGGTACAACATGCATATGCAGGCACAAACATTTAGTCTATAGTTGTTTTCTAGCTAGTAAAATTAAGATGGTTACAAATATAGCTCATACACAATCAATATGATGTCTGCAACAATGCTTTCTAATCAATAATGTTCACTAGAAAATTTTACAATTGTTATTTATTTATCTTGTTAGGGTTAGCATCACACCGCAGTTGGCATTGTTGAAATGCAAAGGGAAAAGGTAAGACTGTTTAATGAGTTAAATGTTTGTAAGGTTTAGACATCCCTTATAATTTATTGACAAAACATAGACAAATGGAACTGAATGTTGGAGATACAACTCCAACATCCAATCACAGTGGCATTCAGTTGTGTGTTGTCAACCAGTATTAGTGTGTTGTCTATGTGAAATCTTAGGATAGGTGTCATTTAGATGAGAGTGAGTTCTGGTTCACAACCTGTTATAAAATACATGCAACTTATTGCTTGTATTGAAATATTCTTCCCATTGCCATGATAAGAAATTGTTATAAAAGGCATGCAACCTCTTGTTTGTATTGAAATATCTTTTCCGTGATAATAAACAGTTTCTGAATATTTTGTGCACATTTCGTTTTTCCACCGCTTCTCAATATTTCACACTCAAGACAGTAATCAAAATGGCATATACTCAACTGCAATTTGAATTTTGAAATAGTTCTTATGCTTCTCTTTAACGTCCCAATCCACCAATGGTTTTGTGGTTGTGGACCATGGCTTTGCAAGCATCCCACCGGGGTTCCAATCTCTCCGAGGGCATGTGCTTAAGCATTACACCTCATGGCATTACAAGCAAGTTGTTATGTGTTCACCCTTCATGGGTCGTTCCACCTTGTACAAGTGTGACTGCATATAATACTTTCAATCTAGCTTGCGGAAGATTCACTTTCAATTGGAAAAAAATGTCCCAATCCAAACTGTGAGTGTCCTACCAAACTTATGTATCTCTCTTTGTGAAGAATTTGTGGTGCAGTTAAAAATTGCTGCAGTTTTTTAAGAAGGAAATGATTATAATTCGCCTCTTGCCATGTCTAAATATAATTGATAAAGAAGCAAGGATAATTGAACTCTGCCTAAAGCCTAAAGGAAGACATGTTTCCCCATTCTTTTATAAACTAAGCAGACTTCACATTCATAATTCTTGCAATAATATATCAAGATGAATATGTTTCTCAGATCCTTCTCAGGAATTGATCAACAATTTAAATATGGGTACAACTAAAATAAAAAAATTATGGTACCTGAAGATGCAATGCAATGATTGCAAAGGGAAATGCAAGAATCAATGTCATGAAAATAAAGAAAACATTTCATGTCCTGAAGGATTAAACCAATAGAAGAGTAACCCAGAAAATGCAAATGTCACTAGCAAGAAGAAAATAAATACAATCAATGCTATGTACCTGGGACCAAAATTAACATAAATACAACATAAAAGATCAACTACAACAATTTATTAATTTTTTTTAAGTACAATGGATAGGGTGAGAAAGAAACATCAATCAAGTTCCACTGCAAATAAAAAGAAATCAATGGTATAAACTTCATATCATCAGACAAATGAAAAAGAAGTACACATTGAAACTGTTCACCATTCACAACCCATGCATCATTCCAAGTATGCGTGAAGTCTAGTAATATAATCATTTGAACCAATAGACCAGAACTAAACTTTGACAATGTCTCTGTCACTGAAGTTCTTTCTAATTGGTATTGGAACTTCACCAATAAGAGTACTTACCATAAACACCGATGACAAAATTGGGAAGGGAACACATCAAGACTAACAGCAAATCTCGACAAATGATCTTCACAATCCATCCACCATGGTGCCAGCCATCTCAAATGTCTTTTTGAGTCTTCATTCCAATCATCATGGCAGCAAATAGTGAAAAACAAAAGGTTTCCCAGACTCACATGTAATATGCCACTTTTCCAAAACCATTCTTTGGTAGGGGTGTGAGAAAAATGATTGATCCCTACAAAATTCAATAGAATGAATTCTATCAATTAATCTTTTCTTGATCTAGCAGCAACTCACAACAGTTCATACAATAGTACTCTCATGGCTAGTTTTGTGCGAAGGTTAAAATCCCAGCCAACAGGCATACCGAAAATCAGATAGACTCAAGGATAAAGGATTGCAACGAAGAAGACAGTACTTTGTGGGTGAATATTTAAATGCAAAACAGACCCCCATATACTACTTCCAACTTAGAATACAAAGATGTCTCGTAAATTGGAAAAATAATCCAATGTGAGCACAGGTCAAAGTAATTTTCATTCCATGCAGGTTTCAGAAGGAAGAGAGACTTCTAATTGGCCTACCTAAAAAAACTACTAAACCTTGTAAAATAATCAGTCAGAGATTGACCAGCCTTGACCAACCTTGTTAATTCTTGTGGTTCTTACTGGATAGAAATCAATGCTTCTATCCTGGAAAGTGGGATAACTTCCCCCAAAGTTTAGTTTTCCTACAAATGGAGCGCAATATTTTTACTACATTGGAGATCAATCAAACATTGTGGGTGCCATTATGAGCCTATGATCAAAAATTGTGGGTGCCATTATGAGCCTATGAACAAAATAAATCTAGGTGACACAACAAGTTACAGAAAATTCAATTCAAAAGACAAATAGCTTGAAACTGTGGGGAAATATGCCAAGCCTTAGAACTGGGCTACCATTAACCTATTAAATCAATAGTTGTCTGTAGTTGCACTATGAAGAATGAACTTCCTTCAGCCTAGAAGAGGGGTATCTATTCCACTGACAGTTGCTTGGGATTTTCACCCAACCCCAGAGTATATCCAACAAATACGTTCAGGTCATCAGATGGGTGGGCGACAAAGTCATTGCTGACTTTGTTGCACGCCCATCTGATGACCTGAACATACGAGCTGGATAAGATTCACCGCACTCAACCTTATCCCTTATGGAACTCATGACGTAAAAGTGGGGCAGAGTCCCGACAAACCCAATGGGAATGGGATGTTGGTTATGGGTTTGACACTCCATAGACCTCACGAGTGAATACACTTATTTTAATGATGACTAGTATTTTCACTCTATGAAAATACATGGCTTGACATACTATAAGAAAATGGAAAATTCCCAAGCCAAAGGGAGAACCTAAATGCCTAATAAGCAGAGTTACGCAGTTTCACTAACTCAAAATCAAAATTTGTAAAGATCCAATTAAAATTTAAATTTGTAAAGATCCAATTAGCTGAAGATAGTGTACTTGTAATGCATTTGGTGGCATATAGCAGTACAACATAAGGCAAATGCAATCAACTGGTATTAGGATAAAATTTGAAAGGGAAATATACCCTAATTCAATCTACTGGAAATATATGCTAAGGCATCGAATTCACCCAGCTGAAAATAAGCAGTGTATATCATCATGTTTCATTCTTTGCGAGAGAAATCTAGTGGAAAGGACCAGGATGTGAAATTTTGGATCAGAGAACACTCTTCCATTACAAAAATTCTCAGAACGTTGAGATAAAAGAAGACTTGCATAAAGTCATGCAGCTCAATTTTTTGTTGTTATCATTACAGTCATATATAATTATCTTGCATCCTTTTAATTTCTCTTTTCAAATAAGATATAATTATCCAAGCTAGAAAAGAACACTATGAATAAAGGACGTCATTAAAAAGAGGAAAAAACATTTGCACATCTAACAACACTACTCTCTGGCTTAAGAAAGGCAGGGATGATAGAGGTAAATACCAATATTACATCAAAAGTTGTGGATTGTAGTGTATGGGTAGCTATAGCCTACACTCTCAGGGAGGGTGATTTGGAAGTGCCCAGATTACTGGGACCACTATGTACAAAACAGTTATGAGCTAGACCATGAATTTGTAGACCTCCCAAGCCACAGTGAAATATGGGTGCCTAATCAGGATGTGCCATGGATTTCCATTTGAACCCAGCTTTGCCAGCTCAAAATCAAAACAAAAACTATAAGGGGAGATCCATGAAGGATCAAGGTTCAAGGCCAACCACCAGTTGCAGATTTATCATTTCGCACGAACTTGGTGCATAACAAAAAAATCAACCTTTTAACCCAGTTTTTGTGCTAACACAATTAGCAGCAGAGGAAATATTTGGCAGTGAATCTAAGATATTTGTGTGTGTGTTTTTTATAGGGCCTCTTATACACTGATGAATATATAGGGTTCCTACATATCAATGAATATGGTGTGTGGACTGCCAATATATAATATTCTGCAGCCTGCATAAATATACAGTTCAAGTCGATGCACAGAGCAAAAACTAAATCCTCCAAAGTTGTATGTGAAACATTGGTCAGATGTTAAATACAATAAACCAACAACAATTGCCAATCATCTCAAAACATTAAGAAATTGGAAAGGTTGTAGGTAGATTTTCAGGACATTTTATAGATGAAACTTGACGAATTTAAGAAATTGGAAAGGTTGTAGGTAGATTTTCAGGACATTTTATAGATGAAACTTGACGAATTGTCTACGATTCGAAGAACCTAAAAGGGGAGTTTCAGCTAAAAATATTTGTATAGTGAAGTTTGGGGATGAGAAGAAGAACTTACATGGGAGGAGAAGCAACCTCCATAAGAATCCATTCAATTGAGTGAAAATCTAAAGAGCCCACAATAAGCAAGGTGAATTGATCTTTGTGTGAGTGTTCCTGTCAGCAATGCCATAGATCACAACATCCACATGGCCAAACACATATTTGCTTCTACTCCTGCCCATGAAAACCAATATCTCTGTGAAAAAATCTATGATACCACCTATTTTTTAATGGATAACACAAGGAATGGTGATGGCTCCCTTCTGCGCTTATTCCTCATGTTACTTCATCTTCCAATGTTGAAGGGTACCCACACCACACTACTACCCGAATTTCCTTGATGTAAGTGATAATCAGCTCTCCGGCCCTATTCCGGCAGTCCTGTCGTCGTCTCTGATGCAGCTTAGCTTGAGAAACAATGGGCTGAGCGGCGAAGTGTGGCTCAATCTGGCGGGAATGAGCATGCTTCAAGTATTAGACCTAAGCCACAATAAACTGTCTGGACCTTTGTCGTCGGGGTTGTTGGATCATCTGGCCCTGGAACAACTGACCCTCTGTTATAATAGATTTACTTCATTGCAAGTGTTGGGAAGCTATGGCACGCATAATCAGTTGATTGCAGTGGACTTGAGCTACAACAGAATACATGGCCCTCTACCCATATTCATGGCGACCATGTCGAGCCTCTCCGCATTCTCATTGCAGTACAATGGCATGATGACCTCCAGGTCACGTGTTAGGGAATAAGAATGCACTTGGAACTTGTTGATTATTGGACAAACACGCATAGTGGCATGGAAATTAGTGATTCGTTGTGGACAGACGACGGCGAGAGAAACCTCCCCTTAGAGAATGTCTTCGGCGTAATCATTAAGTACGGAAGTTCACACCAACTGGGGTCAAGCATAAATGATTAGAAAAAAAACACCCGGTGCAAACAATAATGACACAGACCACTTGTCTAATCCAAAATAAAAAAATGATACATATATTTTCTTGGTGAAAAAGTTATTGGAAAATGCAACAAATCACAGTACATATCATTATTCAAAAGCAACATTTTATGTGTGACATAATTGTTGAAAACTATTTGGTACAGTGTTAATAGTGTTAATGCCTTTTATCTTGCTAAAAGCTATTTGGTACATAATGAGGATTTTGTAAATAACCATAAACGGTGAATGAGGATTTCAAGGAAAATGAGGGTACGGGTTCAATTCTGCATGAAGAATTATGTCAAACTAATTTCTTGGATCTACTCATGGCTGCTTTAGAGAAAGAGAAAAACGAAATTTCAATCTAACAATATTGCATACAAATATTTTATAACCGTATTCGTTGGACGATATGTCGAACCAGAAAATTGAGGCCTTTGAGAAAATTGTGAAATTTTGTGGCTATAGTTGGAGGGGAAAATTGTGAAATTTGTGGCT
>JZKD02S1742145.1:1459546-1487138 GCA_000966675.3 Picea glauca
ATATGGTTTCTTACATACAAAATGAAAAGTTAGGGTATACCAAATCCTCATTTAAGCATGTTGAATAGAGGACAATAAACCCAAACCATGACAACTAAATACAAAACAATGTAGAGGGCAAAAAAACGTAGGAAAAAAATAGATATAACATAATAGTGAACATTTTCAGTACCAATCACAAACATCAAACATTAATAGAAAACTCAATGAGAGAAAACAAACGAAGGAAAATGAGAATTTAAGAGTGAGATTACACGCCATCATATTGCAGTTGAATATAGTCATTGCGCCTCACAAAGGAAGATGATATGTTATTTATGGTGAAAATCCAAGTTGTATGTAGAGGTGTGTAGATCCGGAAATAGTTGACGGACAAATAACTCAACCGAGCTATTGGTTGTAGCTGGTAGTAGATTGTTTCATCAACCTTTTTTGTATACAATTGAATGTCTAAAGAAGATTTCTTATCTTAAGCAGTGGATAATTATATATTATAAGGATGCAAGTCTAGCAGCTTTGTTGAGTGAAGCAATGAATATTCTTCTTTCTGTCAAACAATATATAAAAATTATGTTGTCAATAGTTACCCAAGAGAAAAGAAGGTCCAGTGGCATTATCCAAGAGACTAGTATTTAGAATTTCCAGGAAAAATAAATCGGAACTAACCTGCATGAAACAATTATCATCAGACAGTACCATGTTTGAGCCACCCTTCAAATGGAACAAAAAATTAGGCAACTGAATATTCATATTTTCTACACCAGAGAAATTGTAACACAATCCAAAGCCAAGGATACTTTCCACTTCATGAGCTCTTATGTATCCAATCTAAGAAGCAAATTAACCTGTGAGCTGGTTATAGGTCGTTTAGGGAAATAGAGTCAAAGAAGTGCCCAAATCGATTATAGTTCCACCATTATCTTTGGTGTCAAATATCAATAGCTTGGAGGGCAGTTTCAAGCATTTTCCACCAACACTGACACATTTAGACCAATGTAATAGAATTCGTTGTATGGGTAAAAAGGCACTTGGGAGTTATTTAGAAAGGGAGTGTGATTGAAAGGGATATATTTTGGGAAAACCTTTTCACCGAGCACCATCTTGCTGCTTTTGTTTTGGTCATAAAAAATAGCTTGTTCTGAAGGCAATACGCAAATTTGTCACCAATAAGAGGACTAAGCTAGGAAGGCATAGACAAACCTCCTCCACCAAAACCCCGTTTTTTGGGGAGAAAAATGAAATATCTTCACAAATAAATATCTATCTACGTATTGATTTGACTAATAAAGTATACAAATGTATACATACCCTATCCCCCTCTAGATTTGAACCTATGACTTCCAAGGAGGAAACACACTTGTTTAACCATTAGGTCCACTCAAGTTGTATTTTTTTTAATCACGTTGAATATTTTACCATAAACATATTAAACCATAAGACTATGTAAACATTGTTTTTTTTTTTTTAACAAGAATTGGAAAAATTTATATTAAAAAGTGTAGATAAATCCATTGTGGTACAAAAAGGGGGTCATGAATGACCTTCCAGAGATATAAGCTTTGAAGATTGGGAATTCTAATACAAAATTTGTGTCCATTGAGTTTCCTCCTTCCCTAGCTATAACATTTATATTGTATTTTGAAGAGTATAGTCTATAGAAAACTCTGTTTATATATAACGTAAAACAAAACATGACACTTGAATTTTACAAATTTAGCTACCCAGTTCCTTTTTGGTCTTCGAGTGTGCATGTTGCTCCCAATTTGGATATGGTACGAGCTCGTTGAGATCCATAATTTGATTTACTGTGGCTGAAGTTAAATTCTTTGAAGCTCCCTGGGTGCTTGTTGGGGTATTGGGCTGCTGGTGACTTCTTTCCATCTGATCCATTTGGCTTTGCAAAATCTCCATATAACTGCGTTGCTCCTTGATTTGGCTCCTCTGTGCAAATATTTCATCTTGCAATCTCTCAATTAGGTTCCTATGTTGAGAAAGGGTCTCAAGCTCGAAGGTTAATGTAGAGTTGAGTGCTCCCATGTGGATTCTCATCCTTTGACACCCTGCACACTCTAACTACGGGTCTTGCTAGTCATGTCCAAAAAGCAAATCTTGCGAAATTGTGATCCTTGGTGCATTGTGGTTCTTCTGCCTATTGTCCATGATTCTGGGGAAGGCCCAATTCTATAGAGGACTGGAAATCATGAGGTCTAAGAATCTGGCTTTGGCGGAGTTAGGTCCCAGAAGAGGCCGCAAGACGAAGTCTAAGCAAGGTGATGGGAAGGCTCGAAGTTTTGCCGCAATAGAGGGATTTCCTGAGATCTCTGAGTAGAGACTCTTCAAGGCGCGGATGTAGAATTCTAGACCAGGCAATTCAGGGAGAACATAGAGTACAAATGTCTCAGATTAAAATCAGATGGAACTCACCACTGTAAAGACGTTGCTCAGAATCGTTGAGAGAACCCCATGTGACAATCAACTCCAAATTCATGTCTAACGGATAAAACATAGACTCTACCTGGAGAATTGTACTTAGATCCTGCATATCTCCATGGCAAGGACTGAATCCAATGTCACCCTGACATTTCCACTCTGCTTCAGGACTGATGCACGCTCGGCCCATCTACGTCATAGTCTTCGAAAATCTATTACCCACGAACTCACTTGGGAGATCAAGCGAGCCACTCCATGCCATAATGAAATACTCGTACTAGTTCTCGTTATCCCAATTTATCCTTGGTCGATGAGGTCCTGTCGTTTCACCTGCCAGCTGCCTCCTCCACTTGTCACAGATCGCGTTGGGGCTCTAAGTGTTCACTCTCGTGGCCTTTGCTGGATGGCTCCTGGTCATATGTGAAGGCATTAGACTAGGGGGGATAGATCTTGTTTACCCTCCACCCCTAAGGTTCTGGGAGGTCTCCCAATGGCCTCGTTAGCCATTTTGTCTTCTTCCTTATTATTATCTCTCAAAACATGTAAACAAATTGACTTTAGAGTCCTTGTGATTATACGAATTATGTCTATAACCCTCTTTAGGCTGAAATTTTTTTGGCTCGGATCCCTGGATCATCATCCTTATGATTGTCTTTGAGTCGCCTACTACATTCAGGCTATGGATTTTCCTTTGATTTGCTAGTTGATGTCCTTTAAGAAGTGCATATGCCTCTGCTTTATTGTTGGTATCCTTCCCAAGATTATTTTTCCTCCGAGTTCATAGAGAACCCCCCCCAACACCTACCTCCCCCAGGTTTCCCTTTGATGCGCCATCAAAACAGAGTGTGTGTTCTGACTATTTTTGGATCCAATATTCTATGCTATGAATGGTATGACTCTGCTAGCACGATCGTTGTGTTGGGTGAGAATTCTTAGAGGAATGGAGATTGAATCTTGTAACCCAATCCTTTTCTTGGATATTCTAATTGATCGGATCTTCTATGCTCAGAATTTTAGTGTTCATAACCTTTGACAGTTGGTTTTTGGCCTTGCTAGCAACACTTTGAGGATGTGGTTTTTTCCCCTAGAAAATTTGTTTATTTCTTGCTATCCAGATCTGCCAGCAGACATATTTGCGGAGAGACCTCCACAATATTTTAAAGAATAAATTACCATGAAAGGTGCCTTGGTATTATTTTTCCCAGTTTCCCAAGAAGGGATTTAAATGCGAGGGCCACCTTATATGATGAATTAGATTTTCATACATTTCATTCCATACTGTTGTAGAGAAGGAACATTCCTAGAAGAGGTGTTGAATAGTATCTTGATTGCTTTGGCATAGAGCACAATTGAAAGGGCCTTGGAAACCCCTTTTCATCAAGTTTTCTCCTGTTAGTATTTTTCCATGAGCTAGGGACCAAATGAAGATATTAATTTTGGGCAAAGCATCTGGACTCTAAATGTTTTTCCATTTTGGTGAGGACTGGAGGGTCCTTGAAGAGGAGAGGATAATTTTTTATCCTTCTTTAACTGTATACCCATTTGTTCCCCAACCTCGACTATCTGGAGTGTCTCTAAGTAAAGGGGATCCTCCTCTAAAGAGGGATATCAACACTTGGGCTTGATTTTTCATGTGATTGGGGGTGTCTCCTAGGCTCCAAGCCTTCCAACTTCCATCTTCATTCCATATTGATATATTGAAGAGAGTGAGTTTATGTTATGAAGTCAACAATCTTTTCAGAGCCCCAATCTCTTCAGCTCAGGAGATGATGTTAGTTCCCAAAATTGAATCTTGCCACATCCTGATCGATTTTCCATTTCGAGGGATCCAAGAGAGGTGCTCTTAAAAGAAAGGGATTGGTACTCTTATGTGTTTCCAGATTTATGAGCCAGGTTGAGAATCGAGAATAGAGTTCATGCATATTTTTCTAGCCCCCAGCCTGTATTTTTTGGTTATGTTCATTTTCCACCATTCCTTTCTGCCCGAAATTATCCTCCAAAGAAGCTTGGATCCCATAGCTATATTCATCACTTCAGGATCTCTAAGTCCCAGTCCCCCACTATTTTTGGGTGAGGAGACTATAATCTAGTTTACTAGATGAAAATTTTTGGAATTGGATTTTCCCCCTTGCCACAAGAATTTGCAAATGAGTTCGGCCATGTCTTTCAGGTTTCCCTTTGGACCCAGGAGAGAGGAAAGTTGGAAGAGGGGGAGGGAGGATAGTAATGATTTTATCAGAACCACCCTCCCAACTGGGTTGAGCCACCTTGACCCCCAAGAGTCCATTTTATCCCTAAATTTTTGAAGGTTGAGGTGCCAGTACTCTCGAGGAAGCGCTTTTAAACACAGAGGAAGACTGAGGTATTTAAAATTTTTCCAATCACTTGATATGGCAAAGCCCAAGATTTGAGCGATGCCTAATCTTCTATTAGCTGATAAATTCCACACATAGATTTGACATTTATTCTTATTCAAGAGCCCTCCCGAAGCTGAGAGGAAGGTGTCTAGAACTTGGTTTATTCTTCTTGCCATGATTTTTGAAGCTCCACTCAAGAGGATTGTGCCATCTGCGAATTGCGAGTGGTTGATTCATTTTGCATCCTGAGCTATTTTGATTCCTAGGATTGTTCCATTGGTGCATTCCCATTCTAATCTTCGATTGAAATATTCTTCCATGATCACATATAGGAGCGGGGAGAGCGGGAAACCCTGCCTTAGACCTATGGAAGCTCTAAAGAAGGGGGTTTGTCGTCCATTTAAAAGAGGGGTGATCCAAGGAGAAGTAATACATGCTCCCGTCTAGGATAAAAAATCTTGATTGAACCCAAATTTTTGCATTACTTTGAAAAGGAAGTCATGCTCTACTCTATCAAACGCATTTTCCATATCCAATTTAATTACCATACCTTATTCTCCCCAAGAATTGTTGGAGTGGATTTCTTCTTGCACTAGGATGAAGTTTTCCCATATTTTCCTGCCTGCAACAAATCTTCCTTGATTAGGGAGAATTAGAGATTTGAGAAAAGGAGTCGGCTTGTTAGCAATAATTTTATCCATGATTTTATAAGAGGTATTACAAAGAGATGTAGGTCTAATTCTATCAGGGAGGACACTCCATGCACTTTCGGAATGAGTGCTAAAAAGGAGGACTTGGTGGCTCCTCCCATTTTTTATTTATTTATGCACATATCTTATCATTCTAATGAAATCTTGCTTGATTATGTGCCAACATTTTTTATAGAAATGGAAAGTGAAATCGCCCAACCCTAGAGCTTTATCTTTGTTGAATTGATTGATTGCTTTCAGGATTTCTTTTTCTTCAACTTGACGGTTGAGTTTGAGGTTGTCTTCATAATTTTTTTTGCTTGCGATATGGCCATGGAGAGAATCAATAGAGACTTCCTCTGATCTTTTATCTGAATTATATAGCTTGAGGAAGTGATCTTTTATTTGAATTATATAGCTTGAGGAAGTGATTGGAGGTTTTCTTCTTGATTTGGTCAAACTCCTTTAAGGTTTCACCCATCTGAGTTTTGATTTCTGATATTTGATTTGTCCAAAGTATGCCTTTTGATTGTCTGTGAAAGAAGGATGTGTTTTGATCACCTGCTTTCGACCATAGGCTTCTAGACTTTAATATCCTGGTGATTTATTATTATTTTAGTGCTTGAATGTATTCTTTGTGTATCTTTTGTTCATACATTGTATAGCTTTGTTGGACTTCTTTTGTCTCCATTTCCCCTTGAATCTTTTCTAGCTGAAGCATTTTTTCTTTAATAGTGATCTAAATCGGACTTGAAGATGTTTTTGCCCACGATTTTAGAAGTTCTTTCACCAACTTCAACTTATGTTCCCAGATGTAGACCAAAGAGCCGATGATCCATTGGTTCCAGGCTTATGAAGTAGAGGATAAAAAATCTAGTCGATCCATCCACAAGGGGTTGAATCTGAAGGGGATAGGGCCCTAGTTTTTTTGTGATTCAAACGCTAAAGATATAGGTCAGTGATATGATCCTGCCCATGGGAGGATCGTTGAAGAGGATTTGTTTGGATGAGAAAGAAAATATCTTCTTATTAAGAATCGGTCAAGCCTAGCCGTTATGTGGCCTCTCCCTGCTCTTGTATTGTTCTAGGTATACAGACCTTTGGAGGGGGGAACATCGAAGAGGTCCAGATCCGAGATTAGATACTCATTTTTTCCTGGAATTGGTCCCTCACAATGGATCCCCCTCACTTTTCTTTTAACCCTCTCATGCTATTGAAATCCCCAGCTATAATCAAGTTTTGGGGGGATTATCTTTGGCCGGGTCTTGGAGGGAGCTCCAACACCCAACTTTTTCCAAGTAATTATTTGGAATATAGACATTGATAATTGAATAAACATACCTCTGGATTTCTTAGTTAGAGATATCATCATCCAGAACTAGGACTGTAGATGATCCTCTTGCTTGAATTCTTTTGTGTTCCAGATTGTGTCGATTCCTCTTGAGGTGCCTCTAGAACTTATTTCTTTTCCTTCCCCCTTTTTACAATTCTTTTTACATTTCTTGGAGGGTTTCCAGATCCCTCATTTTTGTCTCCTGGATTAGAAGGATTGAAGGGTTTTTTTGTTTTTATTAGCTTTCAAACTTCTTCTTTTTTATCCCTTCTCCCTAGTCCTCTAAAGTTCTAGGAGAAACTTTCATCATTTATCAGAGGGTTTCCCACCCACCCCCCCCTTTAAAGGGATGAGATGCTACTCCCTTATGGTGGGTTGACTTGTTTTTTCATGATTTACTCTCTTTTCTTAGTGCTTCCTCTATAGTTTTTTGAATGCCTAATTCATTATCTCTATCTGCATTCGATTTCCTTTTGTTTCTATGAGATTTTCTTCTTACTTTTTTAATTGTGACTGGTTGGGTGACCTCTAGGTATGAATCACTGTCAAAAGTTTCTTGTCCTTCTTCCTCAGAAAAAATAGGGATCTCTGGAGGAGGGTTTGGAATATATTTTGTTGTGGTTTCCCCACTTGTTACCAGGATTTCATTTTCTTTTCCTTTTTTGGTTTCTTCTTCTGTGTCTTCTTGCCTCTTTTTTCCATTCTCTTCTTGGCGTTCCCTAAGGTCTTCCATGTTATCTTCTGCTAAAGTTCTGGCATACCTATTGTGCCTTGATTCTCCTTTCTGAGGGGATCTTGGGGGTCTTTCTCTCGAGCCTGTGGTTTTTCCACCTTTCCCTTGTGGGGGGTTCATGGTTGTTTTCCCATTAATTTTTTTCCTTTTTAGTTGTTGCCATTGGTCCTGTTTCGAATCTTGCTCCTGGGATTCTTTAGCTTGTGGGAAGCATTTTGCAAAATGGCCATATTGATGAAAAACTTTACATTTGACAGTGATTTGCTCACAATCGACCTGTTGTACATAAGACCAATTATCCAGAGTCAACTGGATTGCTTCTGGGAGACCTTTTTTCAGATCCACTTCCAAACAGAGTCTAGCACAAGATTGAATCCCTTCTCATGGTTCCACATGATCAATGTATTTCTCCAGTGAGTTTCCTATGTTTCTTAGGGTTTCATCGTTCCAGTAGTGAAGAGAAAAAACCAACATCCTTACCCAGACATGGACTGCTGAAGGGATATCATTTTCTGGGCTAAAATATGGGGTCCATTTATTGCGATACATTCCTCTTTTACCCATGAAATAAGGTCCACTTCAGAAAATCAGATCCATATCTTCTTTTTTTTTTTCAAATAGAAAGGAGAAGAAACCCTTACCACAAAAGGTTGTAGACATTTGTCACTGGATCAGTTTTCGCCAGTTTAGATCTAGCCATTGATGCATGGTTTTGGGGGAGGGCCACAACCCTATGAAATTCCCTATCAATCTATGTTCTGCCAATATAATAGCTAGAAAACGAGTCAAAGAAGGATGGGCAACCACCTTAGGGACGTCTTCAATTTTTTTAACGAATCTGGAGGGAGATTCCTTATGGGTATTGGCATAGGAGGATATCAAGGCATGAAAGGCCTAAAGATTCGAAGACGAATAACTTGGAGGGGGGTCCCCCCCCTCAGAGGGGGCCATTCTCGACCCACGCGAGGGAACATGGGACTGAATTTGTGTGGAGCTAAAAACCAGAGTCTCTAAAAAACCCTAGCTTGCAGAAAAAATGACTGTGTAAACATTGTTATGAAAACTTAATACAAGATTAAATATGTAAAACCCTAATTCAAAAATTCATCAAGTAAAAATATCAAGAAGTCATTAAAAATAATAACCGCCTCCTCTCAGAGTGCAAGTCACTACAAACCACATGCATTGAATGATAGGTAAGCTTATATATATAGCTCATGATCATGGCTTCTCCCTTTTCTCCTTGAAGAGAGCTAATAAAGATACACCGGGCACCTTACATACACAAGAGGTTCCTCAACCATGTCTGATGGTGGTAGTGGAAGACTAGGTTGCTGCACTCCAAGCATATGAGGAGGAATCTACAGAATACCAATCATTCAGAAGCATTCAAAAAATCATAATATTTTGCTTAAAAGTATACTTGTTTGTTTGATAACCTAGTAAATAGTGAAGAAAATAGAATGCCATAAAAACTCATTTTTCAAAGAAAGGACATCATGCTTCAACATTCACAATGTAATTTCCCAACCACTGACTTTAATTCGATGAGAAAAACTATTCATGAGAGTCATTGGTTATTGAGTAAGACATGTAATACCATAGCTTGTGCCCCATACATTCAAACATAGCTTCCATATAAGGGCTCTGGATATGGGTATGCAACTTGAGCTTGCCAAAAAGCATTGTCTGCCTTCAAAATGACATGGAATTGACAGATAATTTAAAATCTAGTCATTTAACAAAAAATAGCTGCTCTTTTTAATGAATGAAAATATCCATTCATTCTCTTACAAAGACCTTTGATGACTAAATTTCAAGTTTGATGCGTTCTCAATAATAGGCTATGGGTTCATGCCCATTCTTTTACATTTCCTAAAAACCAATTCACATTGTTTGCAGTATAAACAACATGCCCAGAGGTCCCCGAGGTGTAGGACAATCAGTGACAGAGTGGGTTGTTAAGGCACTCCGTGATGTTAAAGTCACCAGTTCGAAACCCGCGGGGACAAAAAATCCAGCCATGTTAAGGGTTGGTGTGGCTCAGGCCAGTTGCGATCCCCAGGTGATTTTGACGGCTTAGATGCCCCTGAGTCGCGGTTTCTTAGTCACAGGTTAGTCCCACATGTCACGGACAAACTAACAAACAAAAAAACAACAACATGCCCATAGGAAAATATAACCAATTTTATTAACAAATCTAGGAAAAATAACTCACATGTCCCAACTCAAGTTGAGCTTACGGCATCACAAACATATTGCATGTGCAGGCAATATGCCATTCGATGAAACATGTTGTTGTTGAATTGGTTGTTTTTGTTGTTCATCTATTAGATTGCTTTCAGAGCCTACATAATATCCAAAGATTTAAAACAACATTGGATTTTTCTAAAACAATAAAGTAATTTATCATTTTTTTCAAAATTTATAGAAACACTAGTGAAAAAAATAGTAAGTAGATAGGAAAATGAAGGATCAATAACATGCATCATTTAGTTAAAAGGAGTCAAAACATTACATTTTAAATTCACCTTATTTTTAGAAATTGCCCATCCTTCCTCTTATTTCTCTAATGATCACAAATAACACGGGTCATTTAATTAGAAAAATTCAAAACATACTTTTAAACACTTTCCTTAGTTAGAATTTACCCAATCGTCCTCTCATTTCTCTAATACTCTAACGGTAATTGGATTTATAATTAACAATAAGTCCATTGTGGAAATTTGTTATCAATAACTTAAAAATTAAGTGGTTCTATTTAAGTTCAAAGTTCAATGACTGAAAATTTCATCTGGAGAGAATAAAAGACAAACCTCGTGTGACAAGTTCCATACAGACTTGGTTTAGAGGAGGATATTGTAAGTCTATGTGTAACTGCGGCCATGCATGGGAAAATAGGTTAGTTGTTTGGTGCATCTGGCACTTGAGCACGACCTAGATGAATAAAAATTTAGGCTTACTTTCCGTACAAACGGAGGGGTAAAGCTTACAATTTTCATGGCATTCTAGTATGGAACTTGGCACTTTTGGTTTCTAGGAGAAGAAAATATATCTAAAATTTTAAGGCTTTCATCCCAAACTTGTTTCTTAAAGTTAAAATTCTATATACAAACCTCAAATACGTTTGAAGATTAAGAATATGAAAAAATCCCATGATATTGTACAGCTCAGACTCAATACCATATTATGTCTGATGTTTCATAAGTGCAGACTGATACTTTTGAAGATTAAGAATATGAAACAAATCCCAGGATATTGTATAGCTCAGACTCAATACCATATCATGTCTGATGAAAAAGTGCAGACTGACAAGAGAGTCTTCTGCATTTGATGTCCACTTATTGACTTGAAGCCTTTAGGATACTGACCTATTCAAGTGAAAATTTGTAATAATAAATCAGAACTCCGGATCTAGGAAAAAAATAGGAGCAAGTAGAGTCCAAACATATACGCCTGCAGTAATCGACTCTGTGAAAATACAGACCCAAACAAAAGGCAACCTACATCAACAAGTTCCTCAGTGTCCTTAGTTGAGCTTGTCCAACCAGTAAGAAGCATTGCAGAGTACACGTTGGCAAGAGCGATAATCAGATGGAAGAAGGTATAGGGATAGTTGACATGGCGTCCCTAGTCCTTTTCATCCTGTTGTGCTTTGTCTACATATTTAGATTGTAGCAAAGGCCTCTCGGAACCTGCGAATGAAATTGCCAAACACACAAATTTATTAAATAAACAATACTCTGATTTGTAATGGCTGCAAACTTTTATATCTACACCATTCCAACTACAGAAATTTGGGCACAGGCCTAATGAAACAAGTATCATAAGTAGAGGCCATGGGAGTGTGATCTAGAGGCAAGCAGCGAGGTACAACATGCATATGCAGGCACAAACATTTAGTCTATAGTTGTTTTCTAGCTAGTAAAATTAAGATGGTTACAAATATAGCTCATACACAATCAATATGATGTCTGCAACAATGCTTTCTAATCAATAATGTTCACTAGAAAATTTTACAATTGTTATTTATTTATCTTGTTAGGGTTAGCATCACACCGCAGTTGGCATTGTTGAAATGCAAAGGGAAAAGGTAAGACTGTTTAATGAGTTAAATGTTTGTAAGGTTTAGACATCCCTTATAATTTATTGACAAAACATAGACAAATGGAACTGAATGTTGGAGATACAACTCCAACATCCAATCACAGTGGCATTCAGTTGTGTGTTGTCAACCAGTATTAGTGTGTTGTCTATGTGAAATCTTAGGATAGGTGTCATTTAGATGAGAGTGAGTTCTGGTTCACAACCTGTTATAAAATACATGCAACTTATTGCTTGTATTGAAATATTCTTCCCATTGCCATGATAAGAAATTGTTATAAAAGGCATGCAACCTCTTGTTTGTATTGAAATATCTTTTCCGTGATAATAAACAGTTTCTGAATATTTTGTGCACATTTCGTTTTTCCACCGCTTCTCAATATTTCACACTCAAGACAGTAATCAAAATGGCATATACTCAACTGCAATTTGAATTTTGAAATAGTTCTTATGCTTCTCTTTAACGTCCCAATCCACCAATGGTTTTGTGGTTGTGGACCATGGCTTTGCAAGCATCCCACCGGGGTTCCAATCTCTCCGAGGGCATGTGCTTAAGCATTACACCTCATGGCATTACAAGCAAGTTGTTATGTGTTCACCCTTCATGGGTCGTTCCACCTTGTACAAGTGTGACTGCATATAATACTTTCAATCTAGCTTGCGGAAGATTCACTTTCAATTGGAAAAAAATGTCCCAATCCAAACTGTGAGTGTCCTACCAAACTTATGTATCTCTCTTTGTGAAGAATTTGTGGTGCAGTTAAAAATTGCTGCAGTTTTTTAAGAAGGAAATGATTATAATTCGCCTCTTGCCATGTCTAAATATAATTGATAAAGAAGCAAGGATAATTGAACTCTGCCTAAAGCCTAAAGGAAGACATGTTTCCCCATTCTTTTATAAACTAAGCAGACTTCACATTCATAATTCTTGCAATAATATATCAAGATGAATATGTTTCTCAGATCCTTCTCAGGAATTGATCAACAATTTAAATATGGGTACAACTAAAATAAAAAAATTATGGTACCTGAAGATGCAATGCAATGATTGCAAAGGGAAATGCAAGAATCAATGTCATGAAAATAAAGAAAACATTTCATGTCCTGAAGGATTAAACCAATAGAAGAGTAACCCAGAAAATGCAAATGTCACTAGCAAGAAGAAAATAAATACAATCAATGCTATGTACCTGGGACCAAAATTAACATAAATACAACATAAAAGATCAACTACAACAATTTATTAATTTTTTTTAAGTACAATGGATAGGGTGAGAAAGAAACATCAATCAAGTTCCACTGCAAATAAAAAGAAATCAATGGTATAAACTTCATATCATCAGACAAATGAAAAAGAAGTACACATTGAAACTGTTCACCATTCACAACCCATGCATCATTCCAAGTATGCGTGAAGTCTAGTAATATAATCATTTGAACCAATAGACCAGAACTAAACTTTGACAATGTCTCTGTCACTGAAGTTCTTTCTAATTGGTATTGGAACTTCACCAATAAGAGTACTTACCATAAACACCGATGACAAAATTGGGAAGGGAACACATCAAGACTAACAGCAAATCTCGACAAATGATCTTCACAATCCATCCACCATGGTGCCAGCCATCTCAAATGTCTTTTTGAGTCTTCATTCCAATCATCATGGCAGCAAATAGTGAAAAACAAAAGGTTTCCCAGACTCACATGTAATATGCCACTTTTCCAAAACCATTCTTTGGTAGGGGTGTGAGAAAAATGATTGATCCCTACAAAATTCAATAGAATGAATTCTATCAATTAATCTTTTCTTGATCTAGCAGCAACTCACAACAGTTCATACAATAGTACTCTCATGGCTAGTTTTGTGCGAAGGTTAAAATCCCAGCCAACAGGCATACCGAAAATCAGATAGACTCAAGGATAAAGGATTGCAACGAAGAAGACAGTACTTTGTGGGTGAATATTTAAATGCAAAACAGACCCCCATATACTACTTCCAACTTAGAATACAAAGATGTCTCGTAAATTGGAAAAATAATCCAATGTGAGCACAGGTCAAAGTAATTTTCATTCCATGCAGGTTTCAGAAGGAAGAGAGACTTCTAATTGGCCTACCTAAAAAAACTACTAAACCTTGTAAAATAATCAGTCAGAGATTGACCAGCCTTGACCAACCTTGTTAATTCTTGTGGTTCTTACTGGATAGAAATCAATGCTTCTATCCTGGAAAGTGGGATAACTTCCCCCAAAGTTTAGTTTTCCTACAAATGGAGCGCAATATTTTTACTACATTGGAGATCAATCAAACATTGTGGGTGCCATTATGAGCCTATGATCAAAAATTGTGGGTGCCATTATGAGCCTATGAACAAAATAAATCTAGGTGACACAACAAGTTACAGAAAATTCAATTCAAAAGACAAATAGCTTGAAACTGTGGGGAAATATGCCAAGCCTTAGAACTGGGCTACCATTAACCTATTAAATCAATAGTTGTCTGTAGTTGCACTATGAAGAATGAACTTCCTTCAGCCTAGAAGAGGGGTATCTATTCCACTGACAGTTGCTTGGGATTTTCACCCAACCCCAGAGTATATCCAACAAATACGTTCAGGTCATCAGATGGGTGGGCGACAAAGTCATTGCTGACTTTGTTGCACGCCCATCTGATGACCTGAACATACGAGCTGGATAAGATTCACCGCACTCAACCTTATCCCTTATGGAACTCATGACGTAAAAGTGGGGCAGAGTCCCGACAAACCCAATGGGAATGGGATGTTGGTTATGGGTTTGACACTCCATAGACCTCACGAGTGAATACACTTATTTTAATGATGACTAGTATTTTCACTCTATGAAAATACATGGCTTGACATACTATAAGAAAATGGAAAATTCCCAAGCCAAAGGGAGAACCTAAATGCCTAATAAGCAGAGTTACGCAGTTTCACTAACTCAAAATCAAAATTTGTAAAGATCCAATTAAAATTTAAATTTGTAAAGATCCAATTAGCTGAAGATAGTGTACTTGTAATGCATTTGGTGGCATATAGCAGTACAACATAAGGCAAATGCAATCAACTGGTATTAGGATAAAATTTGAAAGGGAAATATACCCTAATTCAATCTACTGGAAATATATGCTAAGGCATCGAATTCACCCAGCTGAAAATAAGCAGTGTATATCATCATGTTTCATTCTTTGCGAGAGAAATCTAGTGGAAAGGACCAGGATGTGAAATTTTGGATCAGAGAACACTCTTCCATTACAAAAATTCTCAGAACGTTGAGATAAAAGAAGACTTGCATAAAGTCATGCAGCTCAATTTTTTGTTGTTATCATTACAGTCATATATAATTATCTTGCATCCTTTTAATTTCTCTTTTCAAATAAGATATAATTATCCAAGCTAGAAAAGAACACTATGAATAAAGGACGTCATTAAAAAGAGGAAAAAACATTTGCACATCTAACAACACTACTCTCTGGCTTAAGAAAGGCAGGGATGATAGAGGTAAATACCAATATTACATCAAAAGTTGTGGATTGTAGTGTATGGGTAGCTATAGCCTACACTCTCAGGGAGGGTGATTTGGAAGTGCCCAGATTACTGGGACCACTATGTACAAAACAGTTATGAGCTAGACCATGAATTTGTAGACCTCCCAAGCCACAGTGAAATATGGGTGCCTAATCAGGATGTGCCATGGATTTCCATTTGAACCCAGCTTTGCCAGCTCAAAATCAAAACAAAAACTATAAGGGGAGATCCATGAAGGATCAAGGTTCAAGGCCAACCACCAGTTGCAGATTTATCATTTCGCACGAACTTGGTGCATAACAAAAAAATCAACCTTTTAACCCAGTTTTTGTGCTAACACAATTAGCAGCAGAGGAAATATTTGGCAGTGAATCTAAGATATTTGTGTGTGTGTTTTTTATAGGGCCTCTTATACACTGATGAATATATAGGGTTCCTACATATCAATGAATATGGTGTGTGGACTGCCAATATATAATATTCTGCAGCCTGCATAAATATACAGTTCAAGTCGATGCACAGAGCAAAAACTAAATCCTCCAAAGTTGTATGTGAAACATTGGTCAGATGTTAAATACAATAAACCAACAACAATTGCCAATCATCTCAAAACATTAAGAAATTGGAAAGGTTGTAGGTAGATTTTCAGGACATTTTATAGATGAAACTTGACGAATTTAAGAAATTGGAAAGGTTGTAGGTAGATTTTCAGGACATTTTATAGATGAAACTTGACGAATTGTCTACGATTCGAAGAACCTAAAAGGGGAGTTTCAGCTAAAAATATTTGTATAGTGAAGTTTGGGGATGAGAAGAAGAACTTACATGGGAGGAGAAGCAACCTCCATAAGAATCCATTCAATTGAGTGAAAATCTAAAGAGCCCACAATAAGCAAGGTGAATTGATCTTTGTGTGAGTGTTCCTGTCAGCAATGCCATAGATCACAACATCCACATGGCCAAACACATATTTGCTTCTACTCCTGCCCATGAAAACCAATATCTCTGTGAAAAAATCTATGATACCACCTATTTTTTAATGGATAACACAAGGAATGGTGATGGCTCCCTTCTGCGCTTATTCCTCATGTTACTTCATCTTCCAATGTTGAAGGGTACCCACACCACACTACTACCCGAATTTCCTTGATGTAAGTGATAATCAGCTCTCCGGCCCTATTCCGGCAGTCCTGTCGTCGTCTCTGATGCAGCTTAGCTTGAGAAACAATGGGCTGAGCGGCGAAGTGTGGCTCAATCTGGCGGGAATGAGCATGCTTCAAGTATTAGACCTAAGCCACAATAAACTGTCTGGACCTTTGTCGTCGGGGTTGTTGGATCATCTGGCCCTGGAACAACTGACCCTCTGTTATAATAGATTTACTTCATTGCAAGTGTTGGGAAGCTATGGCACGCATAATCAGTTGATTGCAGTGGACTTGAGCTACAACAGAATACATGGCCCTCTACCCATATTCATGGCGACCATGTCGAGCCTCTCCGCATTCTCATTGCAGTACAATGGCATGATGACCTCCAGGTCACGTGTTAGGGAATAAGAATGCACTTGGAACTTGTTGATTATTGGACAAACACGCATAGTGGCATGGAAATTAGTGATTCGTTGTGGACAGACGACGGCGAGAGAAACCTCCCCTTAGAGAATGTCTTCGGCGTAATCATTAAGTACGGAAGTTCACACCAACTGGGGTCAAGCATAAATGATTAGAAAAAAAACACCCGGTGCAAACAATAATGACACAGACCACTTGTCTAATCCAAAATAAAAAAATGATACATATATTTTCTTGGTGAAAAAGTTATTGGAAAATGCAACAAATCACAGTACATATCATTATTCAAAAGCAACATTTTATGTGTGACATAATTGTTGAAAACTATTTGGTACAGTGTTAATAGTGTTAATGCCTTTTATCTTGCTAAAAGCTATTTGGTACATAATGAGGATTTTGTAAATAACCATAAACGGTGAATGAGGATTTCAAGGAAAATGAGGGTACGGGTTCAATTCTGCATGAAGAATTATGTCAAACTAATTTCTTGGATCTACTCATGGCTGCTTTAGAGAAAGAGAAAAACGAAATTTCAATCTAACAATATTGCATACAAATATTTTATAACCGTATTCGTTGGACGATATGTCGAACCAGAAAATTGAGGCCTTTGAGAAAATTGTGAAATTTTGTGGCTATAGTTGGAGGGGAAAATTGTGAAATTTGTGGCTGTAGTTGGAGGGGACTTCGCAAGGTAATAATTAGTTCAAAGAATTTAGTGGAGGTTGTGTAGTTAATGAGCTCAACTAGAGCAAGAGTTAGATGTCAAAGTTTTATAAGAGTTATATCATGTTGTGATTTTGTAAGATGCCTTATTGCATAACATGTTAGAAGTTTTGACATTCAACCCAAAGATGATATTCAATTGTGAATTTTTAAAATAGTAATTTGGTCGTTGTTTCTAATCTTTAGGAACTATTAGTAATAGTGTTGCATTAGCCCTAGCTTTGAAAAAAGGTCTCTAACCACTATTCAGAGGGAGATAGAAGAAAACCAATGATCTACAATGCATGCTCATGCTAGTTAAGTTTATAGGTCAAAATGGAGCTCAAAATGGAGCTCCAAACGTATTAATTCGGCAAGCAAGATGTGGTATTATCACAACATTATTGAGATGTTGCAAAGTTAGTCAAAATTGTGTCATTAACTCCAAGGGAAAAAGAAGTTGATGTTTTAGATTTTTGAAATAAATTATATATGGAGTTTTTGAAACATTTAAAAAACTCCATACACAGTTTATTCTAGAAATCTAAACAACATTACGAGGAATTGTGAAAACCTACATAATCTAATAAAAAATAAGTTTCTCAAAGGTTCATGTATCTTGGTGGACATATGGTTGACCAAGTGATCATCTTGCGAACATTTGGCTCATACCTCTGGTTGTTTTTCTATATGTTTCTTCATTATATCACTGATGTCATGAAAATATTCGGGCGACCCAAACTTGCATATTGGATTTATTTCATTACCAAACCGATTTTCTGCCAGTTCCTAAGGCATTCATCCCATCTTTTGTACATCCTTTTCTTTGGTTCAACAACATATTGAACCCTATATTTTGTGGCCATATGTATCCTCGACATGTTGTCGTCGGTGAGAATTTTGATGCCATGCTATTCCTCTCCTCAATGTTTCTGAATTTATCTAATATACTCACTCTGATTCAAGGTCCTATGTGCTCTTTTAGCCCATTTCAACATCTCCTTGTGTTCTATTGTGCACAATATAGTTTCTTCTTGGTATCTTATGACTCTTTCCATAAAGGCATCTCTAACCAATGTGTATTTTCCATACTTGTCTAGCAAATATGCTCTTAAGATCAATATTGTCGGTGGGGTGTCCTTGTAATAATATGATTGATGTATAAGAAACTCTAATTCTTTCCTCATGTCATCAGTCTCTCTTTCATCCGCTTTGGCTTGGTCAATGGTGGCATGGGATATGACCATCCATGCTCCTAACAATTCACTAACTTTATCTTTATTGGCACCAAGCAGAGTTTCCTTAGAGGTTAGAATCATAGTGTTGTCTAAAGTTAGTTTTCTCTTCCTCCGTGTTCTTTTTACCAGGACTCGCCTCGTCCTATCATAGGCTATTGACTCAATATCAACTACTTCATCTAAGGGCTTCGGTATTGGCTAGTCACCCCATGACAACATATTTCCCATGCTTCCGAGGGTGTAAAAATGCTTTAGGACAAGGTTTTTTCCCTTATCTATTATTTCTACATGTTTCCCCAACCTCTCTACTTCCTTATTTGTCATTTTCTTAGTGCTTGGCTCTTCAAGGAGCTAGTTTGTTTTGCTAGTGTACTCAAATCCTTCTCCTACGGGTATATAGGTAATTTGATCTAGGAATGACATATCGTCTGGTTTAGTTTCAACTATCATTGCATCTTTTGTTTCATCTCCAGGGAAAGAGATAGTGGATGGATCAAAAATTGTTTCCTCATTTGTTGGAGCAGTGGTATTCTCTCCCGCTTGACCACTTTCATCTATAGTCTTTTCCTTATGTCGTTCATGCTCTCTTTCTATTTTAGTCTTTTCCTACCCAAGTGTTGTGCCATATATACTTTGTTCCGCACTCTCCTTTCCTGCATTATTTTCTTGTTCCTTTACTTCTTTGAGTGGTTGTGGAATCTCTACACCTAGCGCTGGAACTTTCTTAACAACATTGGTATCTAAGGGTGTTCCCTCTACTTGCGGATCAACGAAAGGAAATCTCTCATGATTTGTATTAGATTCATTCAAGATCGATAACTTCACTATCTCCATATCATCATCATCATCATCCTTTGTGAGGTCTACATTGTTACGAGAAGGAATCCTTGTGGCATGCACATCTTTCAATGAAACGGTTAATAACACTGACTCTAGATGGCCTCCTTATATCTCCCCTTTATCCTGTTTTGGTTCTGTGTTGACCTCTCCTTCTATTAATTCCCCTTGATCAGCTTTGTCTTCTTCTTTATTTCCTAGTTCTTCCTCAGATTTTATTTGTTGTTCTAGCTCTTGTGATACCCTATTTTTCTCTGCTTCATGAGATGCTCATTCGGCCTTTGCTTTCAGTTTACCTTCTTCCGATCTTCTAGCTTCTTCACTCTCTCTAAAATACCACTCCTTGAACAAAATCTTCGGCGGTTTGATTGATGAGCTCTACTTGCTCATCCATGGACAAGGTTTTAAAAATAGTAAGGTTTGGTTGGACTTTTCTTTGAATGAATTCATCCCAACTGTGGACATTCTTTGTAAAAACCTCATCATCGAACTTGTCATGAGCATAGGGCCAATACATCGCTACTTTTTTAGATTGTTTCAACACTAACCCTTTAGGATCATGTTTGTGGTATCTCCTAGTCCCAAACCTGTAATCTAAATGATTTAAACCCTCTTGTCTTGCTTGAGTGGTATGTTTAACAAAGTAATAACCCAATTGAAATCCATATGGGATAAATACTCTCTTTTTATCTTTGACCAAGGAGGCGTTGAACCCTTGCAAAATAGTTTGATAACATATTTCTCCTATGGCCAATATGTCTAGTACATAGATCAATAATAAATGTGGGTCCCTAGTGGCTCTAAAAATCCTAAAGTAAGTGCACACTTGTCCTCAATATACCAATTTTTGATAAGTGAGATGATATTCTTGACTTGTTTGGAAAGCCTTGGACATTCTTACAGAAAAACATGAAATAAAGTTTGGCTAAGAATAAATCATAGATCATGGGATATGACTTCTTATATATGTTCTAGCATAAGATACTAAAGTACACGTGCATATGCACTTCAGACACATGCCAACTCAAATTTATTTTAAAAATACATTCCTTGCACATACCACATCTAAAAGGTAAGAAACCATGTAAAATAAAGGTACTTCACTTGGTTCAAAATTTTACGCTCAAGATCAATTCTAGTGTTGAGTTGCTTCACTATGGTGGCAACCCAGTTGAACAAACCTCCCAACATTTCCATGGTGTATGATAATGACATCCAGGCCTCAATGAACTTGGAACAATCATTCTCATCATACACTTTATAGACTAGGACCATTAAATACATGTAGGGTTCTCTCAAATTTGTCACACCATACCATCCCAAGGTTCGATTCATGAAATTTTTATTGTCTTTCCACCAAGATGCAACAAGCTTGATCACATCATGATTCACATGAAAATCTACCACAAAATCATTATTTAATCTGAATTCTGGCTCTAAGATATTTTATGTTATAGGGATTAGGGTTTAAATGGATTAAAGGGGTTAAGTTTTGTTATATGGACTAAGGGATATAGAGGTTAGACATTATTGTTGTCATGGCATATACAAATTAGGTGTTATAATAGATAATTGTTAGGGCTCTTAGGGGTTATATGGATCATGGTTTTTAAGAGATGGTAATGGTTAGGACTTATAAGAATTAGGGATTATAATGAGTATTGCTTATATTAGGGTTCATAGAGGTTTGAAGTGATAAAGTTACACATATACGAGATTAGAGGTTAGGTGTGAGGGGTTATATTAGTTATGGGGTAAGCTGTTATGGAATAAGGGAGTATAGGGGTTGATATCCATGTGCTGAATGGGTGAAGGTTATATGTGTATTAGGTGTTAGAAGTTATAACCGTTAGTGGTAAAAGACTAAAATCAAAAGTTATAAGTGTTAGGGGTTATGGATTCATGCTCATAAGTGTTAGAGATTATATGGATTTAAGGTTATATTAGGGGTTAATATGAGTTAGTGGTATGGGGTTATAGGTGACATGGGTTATATGGCTTAGGTGTTAGTGGTTACGTACATAGTTATGAGGGATAATAGTTATCATGTTATAATATGAGTTAGTTGTTTTGTGTGATAAAATTTAAGGGTTAGAGGCATATATTTATATCTGTTAGGGGTAATACCTTATATGTATTAAGAATGACATGTTAGAGGAGTAAAAGGATTATATGTGTTAGGACTTGGAAAGTATAATTTCAAGGTAGGGAATAAGGGGTTATTATTGTCAGGTTATGGATGAGGTTTTCAAACTTATACTAGGGGTACATGTGTTATGTGTGATAGTGGCTAAAAGAGTTAGAGGAATTATGGGTGAGTGCAAGAAATTGGTGGTTGAAAAAGTGGCAATGGCATGATTAAGAATGTGGACTCAAAATCATGTGCGTGTTCTTAGGAACGCACACACGTTCCTACAGTTATATGCTTGGTTGTGGTCGAACCCCTTAGTGGATTGCCACATAGGTTAAGCAGTAGGAGTGTGTACGTTCTCTTAAGAATGTGTGTGTGCTCTTAAGAATGCATGCACCTTCTTACTGTTGTTTTTTTTAAATTGTCCGAGAGCGATTTTGTGCATATTGTGCACAAAATCGTGCTCATGTTTCTCATTTGGAAAATAGTGTGAAGAGAGGAGGAAGAAAGAGAGGATATTTCCACCGCCACCACCACTGTGTGTCTAGGTATGTTACATTTATCTTGAATTTAATCCAATTTAGTAAATCTAATTTAATATGTTTCTCTCAATAATCTAAATTGAAATTTTTTTTGTAATTTAGTATTTTAAATAAAAAAGGAAACTAATTTACATGCCATGGCTGTTAAATTGAAACATATACAATAAATGGAATCCCAAGAAAATTTAAACCCCTGACAAGAAAACAAAGAATATCAAAACCCCAACCCACCACCACCACCACAGAATGTAAACAATGAAATTGATGAGGGGTTGGTGATATTAAGAAACCTTAAGGAATAGTTAAGGGAGACTAGAGAACCTAGGAGAGTCTCATTGGCCACTTCTTTGGATATCATTTTCCAGTCCATTGCAAGTGCCCAAGGGAAATTGACATCTATTTTTGACTATATGGAAATAATGTATGAGTACTATAGCATTGGTTTGGACATAAACCAAATCAAAGAACAGGGCATTTGAAAACAACAAATATTGTCTATTTTTAGGGATCATAGAAACGAAAAAGAACTACCATTTACCAGGAAACACCTATCCATTAACTGGTGCATCCATCCCCATATTAGTCAAAACTGGATGGATAAGTGGTACATGGTTTTTGATAAACCTCCCTATAATAACATGGACATGCCCTTATATTTTCTGAGAAAATTATGGGTTGAGTTTATTATGGGTAAACATGTCAACTACTTTCACATTAGTGACTTCAAGGGGGTGGGTCAAGGGTTCGTACAAGACCAAGAGATGGCGAGGTGTGACCTAGAGTTAGGTCCTTATGCCCCTAGGAAAAGGATTCACCCCCCTACCCAACATCCTCCTGTTGCAGAGAACTTGCAATAGGTAAAACTAGTCATCTCCTCATTGACTCGTAGCCTAGTGCAACACAGTAACTTTGTTGCACTATCTCAACCGAAGGTGCATGTCAGTGACATTGATAGGGGGATTGGAGCATCAACATGCAAAGGAGAGTACAATGATGAGATGACACATGGACATAACATCCATACATGTGAACCTCACAGATGCTCCAACTATGGGCATACATGCTATGGGCCTATAGAGCTCACTAGACAACATAGCTTCATGGAGGAGGTCAATATCTTAACCCTTTTTTTTGTTCTTCATCGTTATATATTTATTTTGTATTTGGTGTATTTATATAGATATTTGATTTTATGTTGTTTTGCAGTTGTTGTATCCCAACAAAAAACCCTCTACACCTATGGATGCATCAGTTCCTAGCCCCACCATTGATGTAGCAGTAGAGGCAACATGTCCATTAGGTGCACCATACACACATGTATGTATCACATTTGATAGATTGAGCATAGTCATTTCTTTATTTAATGGCATCCTCAGAAAATTTATATGTTCTCTTATTTCTACAGGATTTATCACCAGGCGATGCCAGGGATTGTCCATCTAGGATGGACAAGTCACCAGCGTCACATGTATCATGTGCAAATTTAAATATCATATAATTCTAAAAATGTTTGTGTTAATGTTTTTGAATTTTAATATTTGGTACTAATAGTTCAATTTTTTTCATATGTATGCAAGCCAACGATATATTTACTAGGTATAGTAGTATTGAACCCCCTGGGCACTTGGGAATTTCTTCTGGGTTGCCTTTCTCTAGGCCTAGGGTGTTGGAATCACTTGTACAACCTGTGAGGGTCCATCACATCCCACCTGTCTACTAGCGACCACCACCACCACTTTCAACCCCATCGACAGAGACTACCATAGTAGAGGTTGTCTCAAAGCAGGTTGTACAACCTAGTGCTCCATATGTCAATGAATCTCCATCGATGCGTGAGATATTAACAGTGATATAATGCATTGATGATAATTTTTCATGTTTCATGAATTTGTTTTTATGCATATTTTTTTAATTTTCTTGACTTGATCCTTGTAACTGATGTAGGGTGGCATTAAAGAGATATTAGGGTCATGGAGGAGGGTAATGTTAGGACCCTACAATGTACCTTTTTGCTCACACTTTTTGCTTCCATTACATCCTTTTTCCACTCACATTTAAACTTATATTATCACCTTATCCTATCTCTCCAAAGGTATATAACATCTCTTCTCTTTACTATATGTTTAATTTGTTTTGCATATAATTTTACATTACTCTCGTACTTAACTGTGATAAAAAATATATAAGTGATGGAACAGTTCAAACTGCAGATTAGCATTGCTATTTAAAGGTTCGTTGCTGAAACAATCAAAGCATGCGAACCTCGTGGCTGAAACAGTCCGTGGTCTACGATGCTGAAACAACAACTCCTCTTACACTCTCTGTGGTCTACGATTCTGAAACAACAACTCACACAGAATAAGTTGTTACACTCTCCGTGGTCTACGATGCTGAAACAACAACTGACACAGAAGAAGCTGTTACACTCTCTGTGATCTATGATGCTAAAACAAAAATTCCAAAGTTGTTACACTGACCACAACAGCCGCACCTTGAGCTAGAATTAAACATCGCTACTGCGTAAGACCACGTTGCTGAAACAGTCAGAATGCAAATCCCGTTGCTGAAACAACCCACGATTTGCGATGCTGAAACAACATACAACAACAGTAACAAGAAACTAAATAAGGAAGCTGTTACTACAGCCGCAACAACAACACCTCACTCAACACCTTTTCAACTATTGTAATAGCATTATGTTACGGGAGACTAGGATATCCTACTCTAGTATATAGATTTGATCTGACTAAGAATAGGATTCAGATGTACACATGTAATTTGATGATCAAATTGTATCGAGGGGATTCTCCTCTTTAAATAAGAGGAAATTATCATTAGAGAGGACCTTCTTCTGGGCTAAGAAAGGATTTACAGAGAAGGACGTGTTTTATTTCAGACATTGTAATATGATACAGTTGACAGATGAATAAAAGATTGTTCTGAGCATTTCTCTCTAGTTCCTTTCATTTCAAGGGAATCTTGTGAGAAGGGAGGGCCCACCTTCTTCACAAGATTCACCCATTAGCTTTGTAGTGTGTTAGTGTTATTTTTGTTCATGCCTTGATTAAATTCTGTTTTGCTGAAACACTACTTTACTGAACTCTGTTTTGCTGAAACACTACTTTACTGAACTCTGTCTTGTTGAAACTCTGCTTTACTGGTTGATTACATTGTTTTCATATAATTCATGCTTGGGTAATTGATAATCATTCTAGTTAGCAATCCTGTTTGGTGAATTTATGAAAGTGTGATAATCAGGGACAGGTGCTGAAGATTCCTGCTTGGGGAATAGGGTCTTGTTCTCTATTAAGAGATAGTTAGTCTTCAGTGTGTGTGAATCATTTCAATTAGCAATGAGTTCATGAAAGTGTGATGATTAGAAAGAGGTGCTGAAGAGTCCTACTTGGGGAATAGGGTCATGTTCTTTGTTAAGAGATAGTTAGTCTTCAATGTGTGTCAATCATTTCAATTAGCAATGAGTTCATGAAAGTGTGATGATCAGAAACAGGTGCTGAAGATTCCTGCTTGGGGAATAGGGTCTCGTTCTCTGTTACAAGATAGTTGGTCTTTCCTTTTGCAGTGTTTTGAAGGATTCCTTTGCTAGGTTGTTATTTCTTAATGTAATCCAAGATTATTTGAACAATTATTTCTTTAAAACTTTGAACTCTGCAATAGGTAGGTTGCTTTCCTGTAATTCAAAGTAGAACTTCAGTTAGTTCAAGGCAAAGTGTGATTAATGTACTTTTACTACAACTCTAGATTTCTTTTGAGATTGAGTATATACAGTGCGTGTTTACCTTTGAAATAAACAAACTTCCCTGTGTTGAAAATTTATGTAGCACTTGATTGTTTAGTTAAATAAGCAATTACAGTGACCAACATTTTGGCGCCGTTGCCGGGGAAGGTAATTATAGATTTCAAAATAACTTATGATTTTTCAGATACAAAGATTGCATGAGAGGACGCAGAGACCCCAAAGAAACTGACCCTACAGGTGGCAGGGGTAGAGGAAGAGGAGGAAGAAAGACTTATATTGACGAGATTATATCAAAGTCTGAATCTGCTGCTCAACGACCAAACTCTCGAAAACCAAAATCCCAACCTTCATTTCAAGCAAACTTTGAAACGAGGAAAGAGGTTTGGAGCCCTGAGACAGTCGAGAAACCAGCAGGAAACATTGAGGACAGAGCAAGCGCAGTAGGGGAACAAACAAAAGAAAACATGGATGAGTACAATGAAGAATTGCATCATGAAGAACAAGCAGGTCCTGAAAGAGAGGTAAATGATGAAAACTCTTTTTCCGCATTAGGATTTCCTATTGGTGATCTTCCTAGAGGGGTAGCCCCCATGAAGAACATTCCACTCTCAAAACTACCTAACTTTCATGGTTTGTCTTCAGAGGATCCTGATGAATTCCTTTTTGAGTTTGACATATTATGCAGAAGTTATGATTACATTTCCAATGCTAAAAAATTAAAGCTATTTCCAACAACATTGAAAGGAAATGCATTAAGATGGTTCATGAGTCTTGGAGGCCATGTAATCACAATATGGGACCAAATGAAACAGAAATTTCTGCATAAATACCAGGACTATTTCCGAACAAGAGAAAAAAGGGAAGAACTATTTAAGATGATACAAAAAGAGGATGAAAATCTGGAGGACTTTGTAGAAAGACTACAATACAAATATCCTTAAAACGATATTACTAAAAGGAGTAAGGGATGACTGTTTAGATATGCTGAATATGCTTGGAAAGGGGGACATATCTAAAGAATCATATGATGAAATTGTTAACCTATGCAAAAGATGTTCAAGAGGAGCTTCAAGGAATAGATCAAATAGAAGGGATACCACATTTTCAAGAGTCCAAAAATCAGCTAGTGGAGGAGAAACAAGAGCCAAAATAGGTAATTTACTTGAAGGTTTTAAAACTGAAATGTTAAGCTCTTTTGCCTCACAAATTGACACCCTGCAGATTCAAAAGAAGCAAGCAGAAGCAGAAGCAACTCTATCCATCTTTTGTTCTAAATGCAGAGACAAGCACCCACGAAGGGAATGCCCATTGGATAAAAAACCAATTTGCACCATCTGTGATAAATATCATGAAACTCAACAATGCCCCTCTCTACCAGGAATCAAAGAAACATTACAACCAACTAATGAATAAACTGAAGCTGTCTATCCGTTGACACAGAGAAGGCAATGGCAACCGTGGGGACAAGGTATGAATCCTAATATGCCATTTACATCTTCTAATCATTGGAATAACTATCCTTCTTTCAATCAAATGAATTAACCTCCCTATAATCAAATGCAATACCTAAATCAAATGAATTACCCACCCATGCAACAAACTAACCCACCCTTTGTTGAT
>JZKD02S1742146.1:3504-16358 GCA_000966675.3 Picea glauca
GGCTTCCACACTCCTCGTTAGCATAGGAAACCGCTTTGAAGGCTTCCACCCTCCTCTTCTGCACATTTGATGAATTTTCTCCATGGTAATCACATTGCTAAGCTAGTTTATTTGACATGTGAAAAAATTAAAAACAATGTATGTTGCTAACTAGGAAAGAGTTGATGCAATCTAACTTCATATTAAATAAGAGAATTGTAAAGAGATATGTTGCCTCGTAATTAGAGTTTACATTGGAATGATTCACGATTGTTTAATCTCTTTCGTTTTTCCAATTAATGTTTTAAATCAACCATATTTTTTCAGGAACAAAAACGTATTCAGGAGTTACAGGTACATTACCAGGAAACGTTCTTTGGCTCTTCAAGGCCAAGTCCCAGTAAGCCTATTGCATCGAAAAAGACTGCAGGAAAGCGGGGAAATAGCAGCAGTGTAACTGGAACTCCTAGACGGCTTTCGGTTACTCCCGTTCGTCAATCCCAATCTGCCAGTAAAAATGTTAAAAGAGAGCATAAGCAATGTATGTTGTTAACTAGGAAAGAGTTGATGCAATCTAATTCCATATTAAAAAAGAGAATTGTAAAGTGATATGTTGCCTGGTAGTTTATTTTCTCTTTAGCATTGTAACGAAGCATTTACTCCTCTATTTTTGGCCTTTCTTGGAGCGGCATGCACTGAGACAATCTGTGTCGGATTGTACTGGAAGAGAGATGCCCAGAGGCCAGGAGGAAATGGAGGAAACTAGCACAGCCACATAATTGTAGCTGATGAACGCTGAAAGGCATATCTCATCTGCAAATAAACCCTAATTCTTTTTTGCCCTATATTATTTACAATCAAACTTTAATTAACATATTAAAGTACAAACAAACCCTAATTTTTACACAAACCCTACTTACAGTTTTAAAATGAAATAGTATCAAAAATTGAGTTGCCACAATCCATGCAGATATCCAAATGGTCAGCTGGTCTTGCATTGCACGGAATTTACCAGGAAGGAGAGAGAACGACATCAAGAATTACTGGAGAAGTGGTAGTAAAAAAAAGATTAATCTACAAGCTATGAGTGGCAGCTTGGCCATTGATACAAAAAACCTAGTACATTTTGAATGTTCAATTTCAAGTTTGATTGCAACAAATTCTGCGATCATCGACAAGCCCTTGAACATTAGTCTAAATATGAACACGCGAACTCCCAAGGTTTCTTTTCATTACAGGGTATTCTGAATCTGATTCTTCCAACGGTGGGGTTTTATGAAGAAATTTTTGTAATGCAACTTTTTCATTTTGATCAGAGTTGGCCTTTATTTTCTCTTTGTGGGTTGAATGGTTTTGCACATTTTCTATAGATGGTGAAAGTAATTGATAGCTTCCAGCTCTTTATCTCCACCGTATGTTTACTTTGTAAACACAAATATTCAATTTTTTTTTATTAAAACTGTAAAAAGTACTCTTGATGTCTCTAAACCTTAGATGTTTTGAAAATAAAAAACGTACCATAACAATGATTTGAACATTGATTGATTTTTTTTAAACTGTAATTCTTTTATTAAAACTGTAAAAACTACTCTTGATATCTCGAAACCCTATATGTTTTGAAAATAAAAAACGTACCCTATCAATGATTTGAACATTGATTGATTTTTTTTAAACTGTAATGAGTACTCTTGATGTCTCGAAACCCTAGATGTTTTGCAAATAAAAAACGTACCCTAGCAATAATTTGAGGGTTGAAAATAAGTCTTACCATAGGCTGCAATAGCGAGCCAGCGAGCGAGAGATACGCAAGCGATAGATGAATAACTATGATCCAACCAGAGGTGAGCGATCCCGCAATCGGACTATCCAAGGTTCATCAATCCAAACGATCTAGTCTGATCCAGTAACATGCCAGCGATCGAGAAACAGGACTATCCAAGGTTTAGAAATCCAGAAAATAAATCCAGTGTAGTGACAGATTTGAAATGCAGAGGGATTAGGGAATTTCGTAAAGAGAGATATATGCAGCAAAGCGTAGAAGTGAAACCGCTATTCGATGGAGTGGAGATAAACCGCGAGCTGAGGGGGTGGAAATGTCACTGTAGAGCGCACCATCCAAAGGAAGCCACATGACACTTGGCCATGTCGATCGTAAGAAAAAGTATTAAATGCAGTAAAAGAACTTAATTGCAATAAAAAAAACGTGGCCTGTGTATCATAAATCAAAATTGCAATATAAATTTAAACTGCAAATTGTAAAGCGTGGCTTGTATATCACAAATTAAAATTGCAAAATGGCTCAGGTATATGAGGCTTCTGTAAATTTAAACGTGTCCCCCATAAAATTTAATCTGCATCCAAGCATGGCGTATATCATAAATTAAAATTGCAAAACGCCTCAGGTATATGAGGCACTCGTTTCCCATAAATTTAAACGTGGCACTGTGTCTCATTAATATTGCAAAAAGGTTAATTATCTAAACGTGGCATATAGTGTTACAGTAATTTTTTAATATGATTAGGTAAATGTTAAAAAGTAAACAGGTTAACCAATGCATTAAAAAATTCAAGAAAGTTATGAAGAGTAAATCATATTCATTGATTTGGAAGTACGACTAAGAATATGCCAGCATCTTCAATTTTTAGCCATCAGATTATAATTTTAGATTAAAAGGTAATTAATTGTGCCCATTTTCAATAGGTATACGCCTTTCAGCGTAATAACATTGCTAAACAAACTACAATAACCAGAACGGAAAAGCACAGTGTTGGGATGCTCAGCAGAAATGGAAAAAATCAACTGGTAAAACGTAGGGGCGTAGTGTTGGGATGCTCAACAGAAAGGGAAAAAATGAACTGGTAGTAGAGTAGGGACGCTAAGAAGAACTGGAAAAGGCTGAGGCAGTGGTCTCCACGTACCTGCAAGATGTTCCCATCAGGAATCCACACATAGTTCAGGGGTATTGGCATCTGGCTTTCCACACATAAGTCATAAGTCATGGGTATTGGTATCTGGCTTTCCGCATAGTGAATAAATTTTATTGCTGACTTAGGCCATTGAAGTTAGTAAAAACTGTTAAGGAAACTAATGTTAAGTTGATATGTAGCATTAATTCACCTTAAACATATTTTAAGTTTATTATTCCATGAAAACCAAGGTATGTCAAGGTTATACCTCGATCTTAGGCCAAACAAGAGGAATAATTTACTGATTGGTAGAGTTTGCAACTTAAAAGATGCTCATTGGTTTTAATAAAAATATATCTTATAAAAAATAGGATAAAAGATTAAATTCTACGTGGTATTATGTTCAAAACATTTGAAATAAGGCAAACCAATTTATATAGTCCCTGCTGCCTCAAGGCATGGACTAATATGTAAATAGTTATTCTTTCTATAATATAAATTTTATTGTAAACATAATTATTAGTTAGGGGTGGATTTTTGAACATAATTTACACCTTTCCCAAGAAGGACATGGATTACTTTTGGCTCCGAAGAATTTGGTTAATGAAAATTACAGCTTAACAAAATGCTTAACAAAATTTTAAGTTAAAAAATATTTAGTTTATAAAATTTAAGGTTTATAATTTTTTAATTTTCCATTGATAGTAGGTGGATGTAAGATAATGATGGTCTTTCATGATTTTTTAGTGGTAATGTAAACTTGGAAAAACATCAATCTTTTAACACGGAGAGATGATGGTGTAAAAAAATGAAATGTAGGAATATTAATTAGATTTTCCAAGATATAATTTTTATTTATAGAATTAGTGTATGACTATGTGAGATTTGAGTTCTTCTAACAATAATATGTTATTTTTCATGCAAAATAAAATGCATATGTTTTCCTTAGTGGAGATATTAAGTACCTTAACAATGAAATTTCCATTAAAATTTTTGTAGAATTATAGAGAACACATTGTTATAGTGGAGGGTTATTTTTTCAAAATTTATAGTGTTAATTTTAATTTTTTTAATTATGAAAGTCATTATATTCACAAGACCTTGAGTTAGTGCAGGGTACAATGGTCTAATAAAACAATTATTTATTTACTTTTATAGTGTATATCTCACTTTGCACTAGTTCCATCTATAACTTATTTTAAAAATGGTTAAGGTGATGAGAAATTGTAACATGAATAAAAGAGCCATGCATTTTAAGATTCTCATATATGTCAAGAAAACAAGATATTAAAAATAGTAAACAATAATACTTTTCTTTTTTAAATTATATATTTAGAATCTACATATTAGAATCTATATGTGTATGTAATTTCAACATTGACAAATTTGTTTAGCCTGTACAAAAATAACTTCAAAAATAGAGAAACTGAGAGTATTTAGAAAAATGCAAGTTTCAATGTGTTTGTAACCCAAATCACTAGGTTTGTCATTTTGAACCTAAATTCGAGGCAACCAAATTAACAAACACATTTTCTAGAGTTCTCACTCCTGCTAGAGTTCTCACATGTGCACATAGTCTTAAAAGAGCATGCACTTCCCAAAAAGTGTGTGTGTGTGTTCCTAAAAGAACAAACATGTTCTTAAAAGAACATGTATGTTCCTAATAATATGCACATATATTTAATAATGCTCACATGCTTTTAGGAATATTTGTTGATCCAAATTGGATCATTATCTTAGCTTTCATCTATATTAATACTTTCTGGGTGGAAAAAATTAGAGGAATCATATTGCAGATCCATTTTGACAACTAGTCCCAATTTGGGAACTTGGGTCCAAAACATCATCTGAAATCTTTCAGAACCATTTTGAGGCATCAAAATACACTTTTTATGGTTAAAAAATCGTTGTGGATCAAGCACCTATATTCTACACACTCGTGCAATAATCTCCTCAATCGGAGCTCGTATGTGAAAGTTATGCCTCCAACAAATTGACCTACCATGTTGACCACCATGGTATTAGTGGATGCCACATCATACGCCATTACAGAAATGTGTGGGGCTAGCCACATAGTGTATTCTATAGAAAATTCTATAACTTCTAAACCTAATCACTAATTGAGGGTTGAGGAAGTCAATACCTTAACCCTAGATGGTTATCGGGCTATGTTAAATACAAGGCCACTAGGAGTAGTAGTGGTTCCATTCTTTAACATTGTATTTTGTTCCATCATTGAGAAAATCATATAAGGGTTGTGTTGTGAGAGAAAAATAGAGGAGGGCAAATTATATAGTGGCCATAAAGGACATAATGTCAAAGGCAACTCGATAGATAATGCCTCTTTATTTGTACTTTCATTTGAAGAAGAGAGAGAAGAGTGGCCTCACCTTCTAGCTGGGTTTTTTCCCATTATTGTGTTTATTTGTGAATGGTCTATGCATTTGTTTTTATTCTCTATTTTTCACATTGTATCAATTTCATACATTTTAAGAAAAAAAACAGTAATTAAAGAATATGATATCTAAAGGAAAATAACCTTCATAGTAAATGTTTCAATATTTATATTAGATCTGTTGTGATGAACTCTCATGTTGAATATCCACAATAATTTATAGATCACATGTGCACTTTTTTTACTAAATTATTTTTCTGAATGTATGGCCTTCATCTCCAAGTGATGATATCAATGACGTTAGAGGATTTGAGAATTAAGTATGGGTACGAGGGTCCTTGATATAGTAAGGAAATGAAACTTGGGCCTTATGTCATAGAGTTTTCTTCTAAGTATCAAGGTCCCTTGAAAAATACCTCAAACCACCACACTTGACATCCTAAGGGAATCCTTGTCTTCCAATTAGGGATGTGTGCATTGATAGAATATTTTTAACACCAGTTATGAGTCTCAAGGCCCTTGAAATGGTCATGGGAGGAAACATAGTGATTGGACCCTAAAGTAATTTTTTTGGAATACATGGCTATGAGAAACACCTTGAACCGCCACAAAAGACTGGTCAAGTTTATCCCTTCCTTTGACTATGGATATGGGTGTCATTATGGTATTTTGATACTAGGTACACGATTAATTGGGCCCTAGACATATTTGAAGGAGGAAACCTAGGCCTTACACCATAAAGAAATATTCTAAGAATCAAGTTTTAAGAATGACACCTTCATACACTACACATGACCTCTTAAGCATATCCTTACCATCTAGGTGGGGATATTGATGATAATATGAAGTTTTTAGAACTAGGTATGGGCCTCAGTGTCTGAGATATGGTTAGTAGGGGAAAATTGATTTTGAGGCCAAAATGAATATTATAGGAATTTATATGCAAGAAAAACATGCGAACTTTGAAGAGGATATCTGGCCTCTAAGTGGATTTGTGTGTGGCATTACAATTTTTGACCAAAGTTATGGGTCGACAATTCCTCAAAATGGTGGAAGGAATAAACATATGATTTAGGCCTTTAAAGAATATTCCATGCATCCAAGGCTAAGAAAAACACCTTGAACCCACACACATGACCTCCAATGTGTATCCTTTTCCTCTTGGTGGGAATATTGGCACCATTAGGGTTTTTTGAAAAGTAGGTATCGATCTAAAGACTTGGACTAAGGTCTCGTGATTAAACTTGCTTGGTAGGCCTAAAAAATAGCTTACATAGATCAAGAACCATCATTCAGTCCTCAAACCACCAAAAATGATCTCTATATGGGACATGTGTCCTTAAAGTTTCAATATGGACACCACTAGAAGGTTTTTAGCACCAAGTATAGGTCATGGGGTAACGTACATGGTCAAGGGGGGTGAATCAAGCCTTAGGACCTAAATTAATCTTCCAAGCATCCAAATCCAACAAAAATGCACCAAACCACCACATGTAATGTATTAATACTATTATATCCCTCTTAGTTCATATATGGTCCTCATTAGAAGTTTTTGCGCTCTAGTTATGATTCTCATTTCCTTGACCATGGTTGGTGGAGGAAATTTAGGCCTCAAGACATAAAGGTAGATTCTAAGGATAAAGGACATGAAAAATGACTTGAACCATCACATAAGACATTATATGGGATATTTTTCA
Source organism: Picea glauca (assembly GCA_000966675.3). Lineage (NCBI taxonomy): Eukaryota > Viridiplantae > Streptophyta > Pinopsida > Pinales > Pinaceae > Picea > Picea glauca. The sequence goes on from JZKD02S1742146.1 coordinate 10,483, forward strand.
TTTAAGAGGGGATATGAGATCTATTGGAATTTTTTTAGCACTATGTGTCGGTCGCGATGCCCTGAACATGGTTGGGGGACAAAAACCTAGCCTTAGGCCCTAAAGAAAGATTTTAGGAATTTGGGGTTGATAATGTCACCTTTGACATGTGTCTCCGGTACTTGTACATGGTCAAGGGAGTAAAAATGAACCTTAGGCTTTAAATTAAGGTTCTATCCATCCAAGGCCAATAAGGATGCCTCGAAAAACCACACATGTCCTCTTGAGGGTATCCTAATTCGACTAAGATTGGGGTTGTTAGTCCAACTAGGTGGTTTTGAGTAGTAGGTATAACCTTGGAAATGATCTATGGAAGAAGGCCATGCCTTAAGTCCTAAAAAATTCTTTTTAGATCTTTCTTTATGATCTAAGGCATAGTATTCATCCCTATATCATTTCTAGAGTCCTAGGACACATACCTACTACTGAGAACCATCTAGTGGCATTGGCATCCCCAATAATATACCAAGTTTACCCTCAAGACACCATGAGCGGTTGTTCAAGGCATCCTTCTTGGCCTTAGATGGACATAAGATTCCTTTAGGGCCTCAGGTTCATGTTCCCTATATTGACCATGTCCATGGCTAAAAATACCTATGTTTCTTGGGACAACATTGGCCCTAGATGCATAAAATATTTTTTTAGGTCCTAAGGCTAGGACTTCCTCCCACAACTACGTGCATGACATCGTTACCAAAATCTATCACTTAAAACCTTCCAATAGATCCCATATTCTCTCTTAAAATATAAAGATACCATAGAAAGGTCCTATACAATCGTTCAAATCCTCTTTCATGTCCCTTTCACCTTAGAAATTACCATTATGGCTTGTGGCCTAAGTTTCCTCCACCAACCATGGTCAAGGATACTCGATATGCCTTAAATATTTGCTTAGAACCTAAGGAATGAACTTATTACCTATTTCATTTCCAGAGTCTTAGGACACATACCTACTTCTCAAAACCACCTAGTGGCAATAACATCCCTAATAATGGAATATATGATGTTAGGGGATAAATTTCGTAAATGGTCCAAGTTTCCATGGTTTTTGTGAAAAAAAGATTCGCCAATTTCCATCTTTTATAAAACCTATTCGCTGAAATTCCATAGTATAAAATTATTTTATGTTAAAAATCACCAAACGTTTATAGAAACTATATAAAATCCTTAGAAATTTGAATATTTTTACAAAACTATCGCCAAACATTTTACATTTTGCATATTAAGGACTAGTAAGATTAGTCCAAGTTTCTACATTTTAATATAAATTTCCATCCTTAAAATCATCCATGAATCATAGGCCAAGGAAACCCTTAGGAGGCCATGTGTGGTTGTTTGAGGCATCCTTCATAGCTCTGTATGGATAAAAGTTTCATTTAAGGCCTAATGTTCATGTTTCCTACTCTAACCATGTATAGGGCCTTGAGATCGATGTTTGAGGTGACATTATTGTGCTTAGATTCATAAAAACATTCTTTAGGGCATAAGACTAGGGTTTCCTCCCCCAACCATGTTCAATACACCATGACCCAAATCTAGTTATAAAAACATTATAATAGATCTCATATCCCCTATTGAAGGCCAAATATCCCATATACATGTCCTATGTCATGGTTCAAGTCCTTGTTCATGTCCCTTTATCCTTAAAACATATATTTAGTTCTTAAGGCGTGATTTTTCTCCCCTAACCATGGTCAAGGCTACTTTGGATGACTAAGATATTTCTTTAGGACCTAAGACTTGGCATTCTTCCTTATATCATTTCCAAGGTCCTCATACATATACCTACTACTCAAAATCACCTAGTGGGATCAACGTCCCAAATCATAAGCCAAGGACAACCTCAAGAGGCCATGTGTGGTTGTTTGAGGCATCCTTCATGGGCCAAGATGGATGGAATCTTGTTGTACAGCCTAAGCTGCCAGTTTGCTGGGGCTGACTTCTCCTTCTGGGTATGTGTTTGTTCAGTATTTTATTATTAATTCTGGCCAACTTCTTCTCTTGGAGGCTAATAGCCTAATATAAATTATCTTCTTGAGCCGACAAGGCTTCTAGGGTTATTAGCCAACTTATTAGGGTTTTTCTTGCGTCCCGAAGTCTTCTATTCTCGTCAGGTTCACACGTGGGGGTAAATACCTCCCGCAGCTACCATAATATTAACACTCCCTCCTAGCTAGAGAGGTATTTACAGGTAATGGACTTGAGCACAAAACATACCATTTACTCGGTAGAATCAATATAGTCATCTAGACTATTTCATGACTAGATCATGAGCATCACCATCACCATCAGCTGCGTCATCTCTTGAAACCATACTTCATCTGAGTAGTTAGATATGATGCTGGATAAGTCACTCTCACCATGGAGTGATACAGGAGGAGTAAAATCTCTGAATTGTTTTCCGTCTGGAAAATATCTGTTCATCATTCATCTGACTGATCATCTCCAATAATCTGTTGATACTCTTCAAGGCAATTAGAACAAGGATAGAACACACCTGTGTCTATTCATAGTAGTACACAACTACAATCCATAGGTTAACTACCACATCAAGTAACACACAAGTACTTGATCAACAATGTATAGTTGCGAGCAGTGAGACACATTCACTACAGTAGTCCTCATCTACTGTCATATAGTATTCATAAAAAACATCTGAGAGAATCGTGCATAGAAACAATGTTATGATAAAAACTGTATCATCTGGGCCAATCTTTCACTCACGTCTGTGAGATCTGAAAGAATGCCTGCCACCACAGTAGTCTTCATATGCATAGAAACAATGTTATCATAAAAACTGAATCAGTTGGGACAATATTTCACTCACGTCTGTGAGATCTGAAAGAGTGTCTGCCCTTAGTATAGAACATCAACAATGATGATATGGGCCAATGTTTCACTCACGTCTGTGAGATCTGAAAGAATGTCTGCCCTCAATATATAACATTAATAATAATCATCTGGGCCAATCTTTCACTCACATATGTGAGGTCTGAAAGAATGTCTGCCCTCAACATAGAATATCAATAATAGGCTAACTGCCCCATTCTTCTCAACCAAGGAAGAAGGATTGTTTCTGATTTCTGAACCTGGACCATTTCCCACCCTAGGCCATTCTTCCGACACTAAACAAAGTGTAACCTGGAGAGAATGAGTCTGCCCTCAAGAAATGCTTGGACCATTCCTTATCCTGGGCCATTCCTTCGACACTAAACAAAGTGTAACCTAGAGGGAATGAGTCTTCCCTAAGGAATGACTATCTTGGACTATTCCCCACCATGAGTCATTCTTCCGACACTAAACAAAGTGTAACCTGGAGAGAATGAGTCTACCCTCAAGGAATAATTGTCCCTGATTGTTGAGCCTGGACTACTCCCCACCCCGGGCCATTCCTCTGACACCAAACAAGGTGTAGCCTGGAGAGAATGAGTCTTCCCTCGAGGAGTAACTGTCTGGACCATTCCCCACCCTGGGCCATTCCTCTGACACTAAAAAAAGTGTATCCTAGAAAGAATGAGTCTACCCTCGAGGAGTAACTGTCTGGACCATTCCCCACCTTGGGCCATTCCTCCCATACTAAAAAAAGTGTATCCTAGAAAGAATGAGTCTACCCTCGAGGAATGTCAGTCCTGCATCAACCTCCAAAATAGACGATTCTTCGAAACTGCTCACAACTATGAACTTCAAAAGAATGACTGCCCAGCAAGGAGGAGCATTCTACTTGACCACTACACAGAGTGACTGCCAAGAAGAATGACTGTCCTAGAACACTCCCCATAATAGGAAGTAGCTGTCTATGATACATCAGCAATCAGTCTGCCTCCCATGTTAACTACAATGGGAAGCCACTGTACGTCAGAAATCTCAATCCACTTTCCGAACAGGAAAGCATCTGTCCAATTTGGACTTTTACAAAGATAAATGCTCCCTCCTAACTGGAGATTTATTTCAATCACAAAAATAAATGTTTGCGTACCTTATTCTAGCTTGGAGAGTCTTGCCTTTCGGTTAATAGAGTTATTTCCATGAGCTCTAGATTGAGTATGCAAGTTCTTTCATCTTGAATATGGTCTTTACCAAAATGTATGCTTATCTGCTCATCTGTGGAGATATGTATTGAAGAATTACTTTCTCCTTTCTGGACTTCATCATGGATAATGTAATGCTTGTACTGTAGTTTGGAACACTGTGAAGGCTTCTTGTAGATCTGAACAATAGAGTATATCATAGTTGGAGAACTAGAACATATCCGTGTGGCACTTCTTCTGTCATCATGAGATCTGATCTTCTGAGTAGTCATCTTGATGTTATAGGAAATATTCACCATGCTTCTGCTATGCACTGGAGGTTCTCCACCAAGTTGTCTTCTTCTTATCTGCATACAGGAGTATCTTTCTGGTATGCCTCAAAGTATTGATATTGCTCTATATGCGCTCTTTACTCAATTTCTTCTGGAGAACATTCTTTGCATTCATCTGATGTAGAATTCTAACTTATGGATGTTGAGGATAATATAATGACTTATATAGAGATAAGTCTGGTGTACTGGAACAATCAATCATCATAGTCTCCTCCCTCCATCTGAGAAAACCTCTGGTTCTGGATCTCGTAATGCTTTCATTCACAAGTCTTCCGTACACTCTTCTTCATCACGACTTTCAGTTCTTCTGCTTGATTGATTTTAGTGAGTTCATATCAGGCTGGTAATCTTGTGATTCTTGATAGAATGACTGGTGGTTTTGGTTCTTCTTTCTTTCTTGGAATCCTTATGTTCCTCTTCATGTTTTTCTTTTACTTTTGGGTCCATGGAGTTTCTTATAGATTCCATGCCCCAGGGATTCCACTTCTACCTTTTATCATATGATCACAGATCTAGATGGACAACTAGGAATGCTTTAAGGCTTCTCTTTGAAGAGGTCTACTTCTGCGGTTGAGCTGAACACGTACTGTCTTTCATGGTTGCTACCATGGATATATACATTTCATCATCTTCAATGGATCATAGTATTAGCTCCCTCCTAATCCTTTCTTCATGTATAAGTGCATATAATCTACTCCCTTCATATGACTAAGTCCATGCTTCTGTCTCCATCCTTATTGTATTTTAAAATATATAATAGAGTCCATGCTTCCATCTGCAGCCTTATTGTCTTCTGCAATATATAATTGGCTCTCTTGTCTTAACAGAGTCCACACTTCTGTCTTAGTTGTCGTCATAAGTCTTTCCCCAATTTCTCTTGATGTCTGACTTCTAAGTCTCTTCAGGATTGATTCTGATTTTGGCTTATCTTGTAATAGCTTTCACATGATTTGTATTTCATCCCTTCATGTGTGTTATCTAATGATATTCATTATTATCTTGTTGTTCTTTCATAGGTATAATTCTTCTTGGAACACATTGTTTTCCAAGAGATAGATATACAAGATATGTACAAAGACAATGCAAGAAAGATATGTACAAGAAAATAAGAAGAGTGGTGTTACCTCTTAGTGGAAGAAATCTCTTCCATCCTTCTTAGTCTTCTTTGTTGGTTCCTTTTCTTCGGCAATCGATGCTTCGTGTTTCTTCTTTCTTTTCTTTAGCTTAGGACACTGATTTCTGTAGTGACCGTACTTCTAACAGTTGAAGCATTGTATTTCTGAGATGTCTTTCTCTTGATTTGGCTTCCTCCTTGAACCAAACTTCTTTTTGTTTCTAAATTTCTTTAATCTTGTTGTGAATGCTTGATCATCGTACTTCTTTTGAGGTTTCTCTTTTGTATTGATCCTTGATTCTTCTTGAGCACAACAAGTCCAAAGTTCTTCAAATGTCGGGTACTCCTTCCTTGTGTTCATGC
>JZKD02S1742146.1:26910-63261 GCA_000966675.3 Picea glauca
CCAGAGTTTGGCCAAGTCATCTGTAATGCCGTATAAAGAGAAATAATGTTCCATTTGGGTGACCCAACCAGTGGGGTCCGAGCCATCAAATTTGGTCACATCCACCCGCAGAAGGAGTAGGTCACATTCAAAGTGATGGGGTTGAAAGGTATGGGAATGGGAGGAATGTTCACCTTCATTCTTTGGAGGTGTGTCAAAGAAAGGGTCATTTGTAGGGATCTTTAGTTTGGTGCAGAGTGATGCAAAGACAGATTCAAGCTAGGTGGTCAGTTCTTGTTTGACTTCCTCCATTGAGGATTGCATGGTTGTATTTATGGTTGTATTGATGGATGTATCAATGGAGGCAACAATATCACTAAGTTGTTTCACTTCTTTTTGGGTCTCGAGGAAACCATATTGCAAGGTGTTGAAGCGAGCTTCCAGGTCTTGGATACGGGTATGGGCCATGAGGATGGGTGAACTGAAAAGGGGCGGGCAGGGTAAATTTTTTTTCTGAAAAATGATATGGATGAATGTGATAAGGAAAAAGAGATGAATCCAATGGAATAGGTCTCAAATAATGGTGAAAAAATTTCCAGACCTTTTTTTTTATTTTACACCTGCGGAGTTATAATCCATTCTGAAGAATACTGTAGCGATGAAATCCCCAAATGCTTAACTAGAAAGAAATGTGTATTTACTTGGCAACCCGAACACAATTGCGCAGCAATAGATCTTGTCTATTTTAATTTGTTTATGTTTATGTCCCCCAAGGGTTAGGTATTCAAGGGTTCTACAGACAAGGGTTTTTCCTGTGCTATAGCTGTCTGATATACGTGCGGGGTCCAACAATAGTACTCGGCCCAATATCTCAGAGCACTAACTAAGGAGGATAGACCGTACCCTTAGTCATACTACCCGACTACCTAGGTACTAGAGAGTACCTTCTCAAGTGTTGTTCTCGGTGGCACTATAGTAGTTAGGTGGCCGATCAGTTTATCTAAAGAGGGCTTCAGGAAATCTAGGCCAATCCATATACATGTGTTGTCTGATGCGCTACTACTTGAAGGGGTACCAACAAGGGTTACAAGGGTGGCCAACATATGTGCGCTTAAGAACCACTTGTATTTCCTGCATGTATGAATCCCTCAACCATGGGTTTATGCACGTAACAACAAATCTCTGTGGCTTAAAGACGCCAGAATACGTCTCTACCCTAAAAAAAAAATTCCCACAATTTCTGCCAAGGAAAGTGCTCTGATACCACTTGTAATATACTAGATATAAAAAGTATGCAGAACATAAATAAAATGCTAGAAATGGCAGAATAACAGTAATATAACCAGCATAATCTCCACAATAACACATAAATGATATAAGAACAACAACAAAAATAACACTTTGATTTAGAAAGCAATGTTCACGGGCCTCTTCGAGGGGGAAACCTCCAGTCGAGCAACGCTCTGTTACAATAATCTCCCTGCTAGGGTTTTCATACCCTCGACCCTTATTTATACTAAATATGTATATCAAAAGAAGCATCTAGAGGAAGATATTTGTAGAAGAGGAAGCTTCTATTAGGTTTTCTTACATCCGTCTTATTCTATTTTATTGAAAGGCCTTATTAATATTGACCTTTATTACATCCGAATATATTTCTCTACCTATGTGCGGGTTAGGACCCTAACAATGAACCTGTATGGACATGCCACATGTTAGTCCTTCTTTGACTTGTGACCTATTTGACCAAAACTTTAACCAACCATAACTTCTTCATACGAACTTCATTTGAGACAATTTTTGCATCGTTGGAAAGATATCACCGAGCTATATGCAATCAATTATTTTTCAAGAACATCTAAGAAATTCAAATTTTGAGCATTTATGTGTCCTTCTGGTCCTCTACGACTATTTCAGATCCTCCTAGATCTCTATGAGCATTCCTTGATCCTCCTGGATCATTTTTTAGACTTACACATCCTCCTGGATCACACCTCCCCATTAAAGAACTTTTGGACCTCCAAAAGTATGGATCATTTAGAAATGAAGTGACTACACTTTCGCCTCACTTGTCCAATATCATCCAACTTTCCTTCTTGGATAATGAACACCTGAATCATCACAACCATAATAGATACCAAAACAACATTGTTCACCAATTTAAACATTCCCTTAAATTCACAAACTTTATCATCCATTGTTCCAGTAGCCAACCATATTCCACTGATTAGTAATAAACTGATAAACAAAACTAAATATACAGATGTGAAAGAGAATGAACCATCAATAGATCTGCCCTTCTTAACAGCAACACCATCAAACAAAGGAATTTTTCTGCTTTCAACCATAGGTTGTAAAACTAGATCTTGGATACTAGCATTAATTATCATGTGACATGTAGTGACAAATGTCAAATTAGTCTTCAACTGATGAGATTTCACAATGAACGCAAACCCATCCTTGAAATTATGATACTTATTTTTTTCCCTATATAAAATGGCCTTCCTGTCATACAAGTATGGACTTCCCAAAACCATCCTGTAAATGTCAAGTGGAACCATGTCTAACTCTACCTCATCAATGAAACTGGATGTGATTGCAAACCATAACCTGCATTTCTTAGTTACCTATACCTGAGCATTATCACAAATTCAACCCAAAGGATACAGTCTCAGATGAGGCCTAGTTTCCAATCCCAACTTCTAAAAACTTGCTCTGAAATAAGATTTACTTGTGATTCACTAACAACAAGTGTATCAATCTTAGTGTTCTTTGAGATCACTCATAAATGAAATGGTTCTTTTATTTTCCTTCCATTAGGGATTACTTTAGACTTTGCATAAGAAGTAGATGAAGTACAACTTGAAACCAAAGATTTACCTTTGATTCCCATGGATGTAGCCTTGGTTTCATCTTTAGAATCTGATCCAAGGTCCTGAACTATGGTTGTGGTCTTCTTATTACCCATCGTAGGCTGAGCCCACTTTGGCTTCAATTCTAGATGTAACTTCTAACAATGATTCTGATCATGACCTTTCTTCCCACATTGAGAACATGTAGGCTTCTTCTCTTCATACTTCTTTACTATAGTTGTCTTCTTACTCTTCCTTTATCCCTTCAACTACTCTTTGAATTCATGTGGCTCCTCTAACACATCCTCAACATGTTTTCTTTTGTTGGTTTCAATATGCATAGCTTGAGCTGATAATTTGTCGATATTATTAGGATTAAGCATCAATATAGTATGGTGAAGATATGAGTGTATACCACCAAAATACTTTAGAAGAGTCTCAGGAGTATGTAATGGAATTCCCAAAGACAATGCCTTACTCTTAAGTTCTTGCATATAAGTTTTAATAATTTTCCCTTTTCCTTGTCTCATATGTTGCCAAGAAATCATTGATGTTTTCATGTAAGCTAATGGATAAAATTGATTTCTTAATGCAACAAAAAATTCAATCCATGAATAAATTATTTTACCATGTTGAATAAGATTAGCCTGTGTCTGATTTTGCCACCATATCAAATATGTGCAGCTTAGGTGGAGAGTATCCAAATGTATCTTTGAAGTGTCATTTATGATTCTCTATACCCTACAATATACTTCAATCTATTTGACCCAATTATCCAACTTTTTTGCATTCAATTATCCATCATAAGTAGGCAAATCAAACTTTACATCTAGCTTTAATAAAGGTAGATCATGAGAACGAGAAGACTTAGAGTTTTTTTTCCTCTTATGAGAAGAATGTTCATTTCCCTTGGAAGATGATGATGATGATGATGATGATGGGGATGAAGGAGACTCATGACGTTCTTCACCTTCTCTTCCTCCTTCAACTACTTTAGTTTTTACCATTGTTTCAACTAGATGACCTTCATTTTGATGAGGATATGATATCCTTCTTTCTAGGTACTCCGACAATTCCTTAACCATATTTTTCATCTCAAGGAACATCCTTTAAAACTCCTTGCCAATATCAGACATAAATTATGCATTCTCCATTTCTCCTCTTTGAGTGAAGCCCCTTGAACCAATTTCAAGATTATAACTTACAAGTTGTCCTTCACCTCGCTTAGATTTGGACCTCGTAAGCATTCACTTGCTAATACACGTCAAAACTAGCTCTGATACCAACTTGATCCAAAAATCATTAGATGTAATTATTTCTTAAATACACTTAAACATCTGACCAGATTCAGAAAATGAAGATTATATTTGACTATTTGCAAAAACACATGTGAATATGCTTACTTGTCCTATAAACTTCATTAATCCTAATGAATAACTTGAAGAATAATGAGATACCATAACAAAAAATAAAATAATTCAAAACATAATATTGATGATAGATCTTATTACATCTCCGAGTTCCCTTCAAACAATGAGACTGCTCAATTAATGCTCAAAATGCCAAAATTACAATGAATTAGGCTTAAAAATACCAGTTTTTGAGAACAACCTTCAATTCTGATGCTCAATCCAAGAAACAGAGGTTACCAATGAATTCCCCTTGAAATTTTGAGAATGTTGAGTATAGTCTTGTCCATGTTTTGAAGCGGTGCTTAAAGTCCCCTTTTCGCATGTATAACGAGACTATGGGTCTCATACATAACATAATGAGATAAGACTTTCATAAACAACACTTTTACACAAAATAAACATCACCATTGGTTTCCCCTCAAAATTATGAAAAAAATGAGTATAAACATGCTATACCTTTTTCCAAGAACTCAATGGCATGCAAAACCAAAAAAACCTAAAATTATGAGCACATATTGCATGCAAATCAAGAAAATATGAACTTGGCACAAAGTTCAATGTCTTGGAATGAAAACCCATGTCTTGTTTTGGTCCGGAGTTAGGTTTAAATAGGCCAAAAATCGGATCTAAATCCATTGGAATTGTTACAACTGAATTAATTACATAACAAAACTAATTAAATGTCATAACTTTTCATGGTTAAAGTTGTTGGTGCATTGGTTAAGCTTTTGGAATATAACCCGGAGGTCACATGTTCAAACCAAATATAGGCATATCCATTGAAACTATATAACTAAACATTAATTCGTTGGTTGGTTTAACAATCTATTAATACACACACACACACACACCCACACACTATTAACATATAGATTAATAAAACAAAAAGAAACATTAAAAAAAAAAAAAAACTAACGAATTGATTAAACCCCCATTTGATTTTGAACCCGAACCATTATTGGCCAATCTGAGTCTACCACATGGCAGCGTGTGATTGATCCACCTCACACTATGAAAAGTCACCTACCAATTTTACTGTATGGTCATGCCACATGGTGCTTGCTGGTACTGCCATGTCATCATATAGATGTTGATTGTACCTTCCACATCATCATATGGATGCCGCATCATCTCTATGGATGACACATGACACTTTTTTATTGGTCCACATGGACCCTTGAAAATTCCATTTTTGGGTGACATGTGGCAGCCTCTTGTGCTGCCACATCACCATGTGGAGGCCTCTTGTGCTACCACATCACCATGTGGAAGCCTCTTGTGCTGCCACATCACCATGTTGAAGTTAGCATGACATCATTCTGACAATCGTATGGACTTGTACGGACATGCCATGTGTTAGTCTTTCTTTGAATTTTGACCTATTTGACCAAACTTTGACCGCACATAATGTCTTCATACAAACTCTGTTTGAGGCAATTTTTGCATCATTGGAAAGCTATCGCCAAGATCTACACAATGAAGTATTTTTCAAGAGAACTAAATTCAAATTTTTAGCATTTATGGGTCCTTATAGTCCTCGTCGAGCATTTTGGATCCTCCTGGATCTCTGTGAGCATTCCTGGATCCTCCTGGATCATTTTTAAGTGTTCTGGATCCTCCTGGATCAATATTAGAAGCTAAAACATAAGAAAAAGTGCTATAATGAGAAACATAAGATCGACCTTGTATTCCCATGGCTATGGTTATGGATTTATCATCTAAATTTGGTTCCAGATCCTGTTGGATTATAGCAATGGCTTTTTTTTTATATTTTCGATTCTGGAATCACTTTGGCTTTAGTTTTGGATGAAGTTTCCAACACTTATCATCATCATGTCCTTCCTTCTTGCAATACGAACATGAAGGCTTCTCTTCTTCCTTATTCATCGTGACTGACCAATTCAATTTATCCTTTCCTTTGTTATTTCCTTCCTTCAAATGAACTGAATCCTCTGAGAAACTATCATGAACATTCCTTCCACCTGACTCAATATGAGTTTCTTGTACACAAACTTCATCAAAATTAGTTGGCTTAACCATAAGAATAGTATKCTTCAAATTAGCATGYAACCCACCAATGTACTTTAAAAGAGTTTCTTGTGTATAAATRGGAATGCCCAATATTAGTGCCCTTTTTCTAAACTCCTTAGTATATTCCCATACACTTTGTCCTTTAGTTTTCCTTAATGTTTTCCAATCCATTATTTCTTCTTTCATATAACCTAATGGATAAAATTTCTTGTTTATTGTCGCTGTAAATTCATACCAAGAAGATATGATTTTACCCTTCACAAGAATATCTTATTGAGTCTCACTCTCCCACCAAATCAAAGTTGTGCCTCCCAGTCGAAGAGTGGCTAGTTGGATCTTTGCATTATAATAAAAAAAATTCTAAATCCTCCAATAAACTTTAAGCTACTTGATCCAATTATCCAATGTTTTTTCATTAAGTTCACCATGACAAATTGGAAAATCAAACTTGACATCAAGTTTCAATAAAGGTAAATTAGATGATTTTTTCTTAGAATTCTTCTTGAGGGAAGAACTTCCACTCAAACTAGAAGAAGAGGATGATGGGGACATAGGTGTCTTAGGAGGATTACCACCACTTCCTTCTCCTTCAACTTTTACAGATGGAACACCTTTCTCAAGATTCTTTCATTCGTGGTACAACTCTTCCAGCATAGATTTCATTTTCATGAATGATTCAAGGAAATCTTCCTCAGAACCAAAAGTATTTCCTTTTTTCAGCGAAGGAATTTATCATATTTGGAACACACATTCAATTCCTGGATTAGATTCTTCACACGATCCTTCACCATGCTTTTAAATTGAGCCTGATTAACATTAACCTTTGAAAACCCTTTCAAACCTGCTCTAATACCAAACTTGATATGAAATGATTGATTAATTTGCAAGACAATGTTAAGTGTGAATTTAAAAAGATTAACTTAAAATCCTAATACACAATTGAAAGGTTGAAATTCAAAAAATGCATAACAAAAATAAAAGAAGCAAGACAAGAAGGTTGATAACAGAGTTCACACATCTTGGGTTATGTCTCTGAGTCTACTTCCAATGAGGAATTGATCCATTATGAATCCTAAAAGTTCTTATTTCATCCACTTGGTCTCCAAACTGCACACAAGTATGTCCTTATCTCTACTACAAGACCATGGTTTTCCAACAAAACCACTTTCAAAGGAATGGATGGCCAAATTTGGCCTAAAAAACCACTATTTGAAAAAGGACCGAAGGCCCAAATTAAACAAGATTCCAAGAACCAATAATAAGAATCATGTAGGCTAACTAAATCAAAATAGAAATAAGAGGGTTGAAACCTCACATGAGTCTATCCAAAATGAAGCATGGTTCATTATATTGGAAATCACAACATGTTACAAGGGTTCCTTAATACAAAATCAACACATACAATATAAGTTCACAATAAAGACTCACATCAAATGAAAATATACCTCAAATTCTCCATTAAGCTTGCCAAAATGTTGTATAATGTAGCCCAAGAGGAGAGCTCCTAAATACCCAAATTATCCACCCTTTACAATGGAGAGAGAGAAAGCTCTTTTTTATAGAGTGATTCTATTCTCTTATATAATAAAATATTATTATTTGATAACCAACTCCATGAAAAGTCAACTAAATATTATAATAATGGATTAGTTAGACCTCTCCTCAATCCATGGTTGACCATGTTACAACATGTAAACATTATCCTCTCCAAAGAAATTCTCCCTCATCCAAAAATAGTAGTAGTATGCACAAAATAATGCTCATGAAGGGGACACACCACAAAAAATAGACATCAAGCCAATTCAAATGCCAAGTGTCCACATAGAATGTTCCCTCCAAGAATGTGTGTGCATGTAACACTCCACATGTATGAATTCCAAGGTATCCAAATTCATGGATGAATATGCAAGATTCCAAGTGGATGGAGAATCCACAACAAAGTATGTGATCAATGCCTAGCCTTACCTTGCCTTTCCTTTACTTTGCTTACCTTGCCTTGCCTTTCCTTGTCCTTCCTTGTTTTTCCATGCCATGCCTTGCCTTCACTTGCCATGCCATGCCTTTCCTTACCATGCCATGCCTTGCCTTGCCTTGACTTTCCATGAAATGCCTTTCCTTTCCATGGCTTTCCTTTCCTTTCCATGCCCTGCCTTTCCTTTCCTTCCCATACCTAGACCTAGACCTATACCTACACCTTAAATTCCCATGACTTGACATGCCTTGATTTTTCCATATCTATCCTTGCCTTGCCTTGCATTTCTTTGCATTTCCTTGACCTGCCATGCCATGCCTTGACTTTCCATGACATGATTTTCCTTCCCATGCCATGCCATGCCATGCCTTGCATTACCTTGCCCTGCATTGCCTTTCCTTTCCTTACATTTCCTTGCATCCCATTACATGCCATGTATTTCCTTGCAATACCTTTCTTTGCCTTACATTTTCATGCCATGCCTTGCCTTTCCACGCCTTCCTTTTCCATGCCATGCCATGCCATGAGTTACATTTCCTTGCCTTGCCTTGCCTTGCCTTGCATTTCCTTGATTTTCCTTACTGTTGGACAAGAAATTTTGGAATACAATTTTGGAAAAAATTCAAAGTGCAGAATAAGTGCATAGAATAGGTGCACAAAGGAGAAGAAGAAAGATGAGGAAGCATGTAGTTTAGGTGCATCAAAAAGGACAACACACAATAAGGAAAATAAAACAAGGAATAAAGGAAAGAGAAGAATGAAGAAGAATAAAGTGGATGAAAAGGAAGGATGATATCTCGAAGTTCTAAAGATGGAAGGATGTGCAAAATCAACAGGAAAAGCAGTCAGAGTGAAAAATCAACATGTAGAAGGAAAAACAAAAGAAAGCATTCCAAACAACCAATTAACTAAATTAGTCATGCAATGTAATGGGTTTTTCGGATGAACCAAGTAGGGTTTTAAGCCCTAGATTGTATGTATAAATATGTAATGGGTTGGGAGAATAGGGTTTCCTCCATGTGGTTATTCTTGAGAAGTATTGTGGATCCTGTTCCAAACTGTCGAAAATTCCTATTAGTAAAAAGGTTGATAGGATAGGCTGCGAAGGGAGAGAATTAATGTCTGAATGTAAGAGATTATGCAGAAAGAGAGAGGCTTGCACTGCAGAGCAGATAGGCTAGGAGAAGAGAAAGATAAACATGATATATATTTGTAAGCATAGTACACAAGCATTGAAGCATTACTAAATGCCTAATAAAAAATCAATTTGTTGTGGACATAACCCAAAGTTTGGTGAACCACGTTAATTATTGTGTTACCTTCCTTTTATGTGATTGTTGATCAATTATGTTTAGATGCTTAGTAGATTAGCTTTGTCTTATATTTAATACTTGTGCAATAGTCATGATTGTTACAAAAATGATTTTATCTATAAATATGGAATATAATGATAGTATGAATCTGGATCACTAAGTAGTTAATACAAAATAAGGACAAAATTACATGCATAGAACTAATAAGTAAGAATGAACAAAATGAACAAAATGATCACCTCCCTTTCCCTCACTACTGCAGAAACTTGGTTTTTGTAGTCCCATTAGATACCTTGGGTGAGACTTCATATGTGCAATAAGGTTATGCCGAAAGGTCTAGTGTTCGATGGGTTTTGTTAGTCATATATAACTTTAACCTAGGGTCTTACAAATCGTGCACAACACCAACCAATGGTTTCATTGTCGGGACCTGGAATTTGTGATTAAGGGAATGTTTTGGAGACCAACTAAGAAAGATATCTCATAATGGTTGGAAAGGAATGAACTGGAGTTTTCTTGAAAAGAGAACAAAAACCATTAGATGAGTGGCAAGCAATGGATGCAAAGGTATGTGTACATAGAACTACTTGAAATTTTCTTTGGAGAATTTCCAATTATTTTGATTGAGTGGCTAGAAAGATTAGTGGAGAATACTATAAGGTACAAAAATGTAGTGCCACAGAATTGGACTCCTAAGTTTTTAAGATGGCTTGATTTTGTAAGTAACCCAACTACTCGTGCAATTGATTTTTGTTTAGATAGAATACTAGAAGGATATATTACAGAGTTTGTAGTAGATTGTACCCAATCATACAATGTTGCAGAAAGGGATTTTTTCAAAGGTCCGCGTGGGAGGTTCATGAAATCACTCGGTACGTTGATAAATATTTTTTTTTGTGACAAGTGTGTGATGACAATGCAATCTGACTATTATGGGGATTCACACACATAGGGTAATTGGGGGATGACAAGAGGATAGTCTGAGAACAGGAGATAATGAAGGAAGCGATGAAGAAGGAAGGGAGGGATTGAGGATGCAGAGGATTGAAGAGGGTATACTAGAGGAAGAAGATGAGTTTGGAGTATTGCATGGAGAAAGGAGGTACAAGAGGCAAGAGACTGGGGCTGAGAAAGGAGATGCACACAGTGAGCCATATGGGAGCGAGCCTTGTGCAATCATGAAAATCATGGAAATATCATACATAGGAGAAGAAGAAGGATATTTTCAGTCCATTCAAGTAATAAAATAACTATTGAGTCCTACTCAGACAAGGTCATGTGTCAAATCCACGACCCCATGTGCGTCACCACAATTATAAATAACAGTTGAAGACTTGTCAAAAGAAATCATAGTTAGCTAGAGACGACAGAGTAGTAGCAATCAAAGTAGTGGAAACAATGCGTAGAGTCAGATTCAGAGTCATAGTCAACAAGCATCACGAAGAAGAGGGAATACACAAAGCAACATGGCAGGGGTAGACAACACCCTTAAAATTCCTCAGTTCCATGGTTTTGTGTCAGAAGACCTAGAAGAACATTTGTTTGTCTGCGAGAAAATTTGGGTAGCAAGGAATGCCCAAGACAAGGCTATGATTATTGCTTAATTGGAAAAAAAAATTAGAGGTCATCCAATGGTCTGGTACATAAAGCTACAGAGTACCACACCTATAGGGTAGGCCAGAAATTTGGCAGAAATAAGGCAAGCATTGTTGAAAGAGTTCAAGAATCCAAAGTCGCAATTGTAGTACATCAAATAACTAAAGGATATTAAACATGTGCAAAAAGAGTGATCCAGGTGGATAGTCATGGCCACCCACCTATTCCAACTGGTTCCTCTTGTCGATTTTAGTTCAACACGTTATTTTGTGCTTATTTGTAATTGTGGGTTCTGCACTTCTAGGGATGTCTGAAGCCCTACACATTTTCTAGGTGGATACTGGTGGCCTCTCACCTGACCCAGCTGATTTATTTTGTATGTTTTCATGTCAACACATCTTGTTGTACTTCCAGGGCCATTTTGGAGCCCTAGACAATGTTTTTTTGGCTTGACACAGTCAAAATGTAGACAGAGTCAGAGATTGATGGTGTAATGTGTATTTCTCTAGAATACCTTTCCAATTGGCTATCATGCGCCTAAAAAAAAGGTCGTATGAAAAATTTATAACCCCAGGAAGTTGAGGTACCAACTTACCCATAGGGGCCCACTTGAATTTTGGCGTTTCACCTTCTAGGGTTAGGTTTTTGGATGTATAGGGTTTTGAAATTCATAAGTAATATAAGAAAGGCCTCTGGAGCCTCATTGTGATCATTTTTCTTCTTAGATAGATGTGTGTAGAAGCCACAACTCTTCTTAGCAGTAGATACCACCATTCGATCAAGTGTTTCAGTTCTGTAGTTTTACAGTTTCAACCTATTTCATTTATGTAATAAAAGATATTGTTCACTAGATATCTGTGTTGTTCTTCATATCTCTATGTTTATTGTATTCAGTCTATTATTCAGTTCATTCCTCTCCTAAATCCAGATCATAGAGTTGGTATGGGACTTCAATCAAATGTTTAAGAATATGAAGGGTAGGTTGAATTTCCATATACTCGATAAAAAACATGAAGACCAATTTATTACAGGGATTCTAACACACATTCACAGGTCATTGATTCAAAAAAAGGTTTCATCACATCCCGAGGCTCTAGAAATTGAAATGAAATTGGAATCATCTCCTATAGGAGATAATGGAAGGATGGTGGAGGTTGAGATGCAGTTAGCTGCATTGATGATTCAACTGACAGAATTGAAAAAGGGAAAGGAGAAACACGAGCAAGTATGGTGTACCAAATGTAGGACTGGAGGCCATCACAAGGACGAATGCCCAACATTTGTGCAGTATTTGGTAACGAGAGCACTGAATCCATTACTAGGAGGAAGATATTGCAAGATATGTAAGAAATGGGGCCATCACCAATCTGAGTGTCTATTACTACAAAAGTATCATATTACCGAACTTGTTTTTCAACTTTTTCAAGTTGGTGGGACATGATTAGAAGGATTGTCGCATATTCGTCTTAATGATTTAGTGCACATTATATATGTATAGGATCCAGGAGGAGAATGATGTAGCAGAAGGGGGTGGTCCGCAATATAATAATCAAAGAGGATTTAATCCAGGGAACATAGGAAACTTTGGAAAAGGCCGAGGAAATTTTGGTAGAGGAGGAAGATGACCTATAATATGTTATAATTGTAATCAACCATGACATTTTGTCCGCGACTTTCCAAATCCGTGTAAAACATGCACATACTATAGATCACTGGACCATGCGACATAAGATTTTCCCCAACTAGTGGAGAAATGGTAGGCCAGAGGAAACTAGAACCTGAATCCGAATCCAAATCGTAATGTGTAGAAGATATCAACTGAAAACTGCAATGAAGGACCAAGAATAAAAATTGTTACACGTAGAGGATCTAGAACATGAGATGATATAAAAAATTTGAGGAAAGAATATTCAGCAGTGGGTAAGGAATTCAACAGGGCTTATGCCAACCTTTAATCCTTATCAAGAAAAGGATACATATTGGAGAGAAAGAAAATAAGTACTCGGACTGGATTGGAGAGTGTCAACATTCGCTGCACCTCATGTAAAAAATTATGTTGTGGATGAGAAGCCAAATGGAAAGGTAAGTATGCTAATATAATTTATGAGAATTTGTGTAGAGATAATGAAAGATGAAACTGCATTGAGTACACTATATTACATGATTGATAAGTGTACACGATGAATGGAAAATCCCATCGCACAAAGGATGGTAAACTAGGTACTATGCAGGAAGAGGACCAATGGAGAATTTAGATTCAGTGCACAAATTGAGGAGTATGATGTGGATAATGTTATCTTAGACTTGGGGTCTGATGTGAATATTTTACCTAAGAATACATGGGAGATGATGGGAAAATCCAAGATAGTATGGTCTATTGTTTAGTTAAGGATCATGAATCAACACAAAATAATATTGATTGGTCATTTGACACGAGTACCTGTGAATGTAGATGGAGTGCACAACGTGGCATACTTTGAAGTTATTGAGATCATGGGTGAGAGTCAACCATATCCAACACTGATGGTACTGAAATGGGATTTTGATAACCAAGTTCCTTGCATTGCATTTTGTTTCATTTCCTTGTGATTCTATGCCATGCCATGCCTTACCTTTCCATGTCATTCCATGCCATTCCTTTCCATTCCATGTCATGCCTTGCCTTTCCATGCCATTTCATGGCATGCCTTTCATTTCCTTGCCTTGTATTTCCTTGCCTTTCCTTGCCATGCCATTCCATTCCATACCTTCCATTGCCTTGCATTGCATTTCCTTTAATTTCCTTGCCTTGTTTTGCCTTTCCATTCCATGCCATGCTATGCCTTTCCTTTCCATGCCTTTCCTTTCCATGCCATTCATTTCCTTGCATTTACCTATGTTGCATTGCCTTGCATTGCCTTTCCTTTCCATGCCTTGCCATCCCACACCATGCCATGCCTTTCCTTTCCACACCATTCCTTGACATGCCATGCCATGCCTTGCCTTGTATTTCCTTTCCATGACATGCAATTCCATTAATTTTCTTGCATTTCCATGCCAAGCCTTGACTTGCCTTGCCTTTCCATACCATGCCTTTCCTTGCCATCACAGTCCATGACATGCCTTGCATTTCCTTGCCTTACATTGCCTTTCCATACCATTCCATGCCATGTCATTCCTTTCCATGCCATGCTATGCCTTGCCTTGTGATTCCATGCCATGTGATGCCTTGACTTTCCTTTCATTTCCTTCCCTTGCCTTTTCATTCCATGCCTTTCCTTTCCATGCCATGCCTCACCTTTATTTTCCATTCCTTTCCTTGCCATGACAAGCCATGTATGCCTTGAATTTCCTTTCCTTGAACTCCCTTTCCTTGCCTTTCCTTTCCTTGCCATGCCATGCCTTTCCTCTTCATGTCATTCCATGCCATGCATTTCCTTGCCATGCCATTCCTTGCCTTACCATGCCATGCCTTGCCTTACCATGTCATTCCATGACATGCCTTTCCTTGCCATGTGATGCAAAATGTGCCACCCGGGCACATCCACTTCCACCACGACCTCTGTTCCCTCGGCCCGAAGAGTTGGAATACTCTTCAAACTTCTTTATCGGAAGTTCTTGGTACCCACATAATGCCTTTTATGATCTTCCTACTCCAAATCGGGAAATCGGATCTCGCATGATCGTTAGTCTTGATCTCATGGAATCGACACTTGCAAATCACCGAACCCCGATGAGTATCCACCGCGTATTACCTGCTCTTGTCGAGAATGCTCATGTCGAAAAATCGGGTCTTATGAGGTCGCAGACCACTCACGTCGCAAATCCCCAATTCCCGATAGCACTCACCACTCTTTAGCTCCCTCAGGCTAACTCTTTTCTCATGTGACCTGCACGTCCACGAGACCACGGGCTTCTCCTGTCGAAAATTTGGAATTCGCAAAATGGGAATGCGCGGAACTCACGCCTCGAAATTCCCAATTCTCTGACTTTCGATGCCACCTGGTGTCGACCCGCTGCGAGGCTCGAACTTCCAACACCTGGCTTATACGTTGGCACCTATGGCCCACACTTCAGTAGTGATCGGGAAATCATGTTTTGAAACTTCACGATTTCTGTTGCTCCAATTCACAGACCCTTCCAAGTCTCGAACTCCGATGCACGTGCGGGCTATCTCCTCCACGTCACCGCTTCCTTGTCGCCCTATCGGGTATCGCGAAATCGCGAGTTCTCGTGCAGTAGTTTCTTGGTATCTAGAAACCTCGACTGTTCGGGATCTCCTGCCATGTATCCCTATTGATATCAATGGCTCTCATCTTCCTGTCACCTCGCCACTTCGGGCTCTCGCGCCTCGCGCCTTCTAACACCAAATTCTCAACTCCCCCAACCACGAGGTTTTGATAGGCGATGATACCACCTCTCTTGGATCTGCTGATGCATTTCCTCCCTAAAATAAATGGCTCTGATTCCGTTGGTATTTCGAGACTCGAAAGACCTCGAGTTCCTCAGCTTCTAAACCCCGATTTCACTAATGCTCCGATGACTCTCGAGATTCTCTACTGCCCACTGGGACTTAACCCCGGTGCAACTTCTAGATTGATCTGACGGTTGTTGATATTTCGTGGGTCTCCCCTATGAATCCGACTGTCGATTCCTTTCCAAATGAATTTCACGAAATGAGCCAAGTGTTCCTCTAGGAAGACTTGTCCGCCTATGAGCTACTTGCGATGCTTCTTTGAACACTTCCACAACACGAAATTCCAGTGTTCTTCTTTGACGATACTTCAATAGCTCTATATCTCTTGAGATTTTCCAACTTCGATTCCTTCAGAGGGAATTGCATGCACTCCTTGTGGCAAACATTCCACAGCTTCCAGTGTTGAGCCTTTTCAACTATGTGCACTTCCTGTAGCAGTAGTCTTCAACTTCCCTTTGCTCAGGTTTACAACTGAGACTTCCTCTCTAGCCTGCGCACTTCTTGCATGGCTTCAGCAACCTATTTCCACTCCTGAGTGAACGAGAATGAGAGTTAAACTACTGAGTTTTCATCAACACACACCTTGCGGATGAATTCAACTGCACACCTTGCAGGAATCTTTTGGCTCAGATAGAGAAACAATTGAAACTCATTCCATCCCTCTCTGATTTCAATCTCAGCTCTTGAAATCACACATACAGCATAACAAAAATTCCTAATAGGAAGAAATGTTCACAAACAGAGCATTCAACACATATACACAGAGAATAACACAACAGCCATGAATCTGAATCAATTTCTTCTATTAATTCCAGATCTATACATGGATGTTCTTCTACAGTTCTCTGTTATTCTACTATCCTCTTCCCTACTCTGAGTTATGCTAGCTAATGTTACAATGTGAAATGAGGGTGTCTATATCCGTTCTCCCTCCTTTCTTCTAGAACTGTCTAATCCAGAAAAAAAAATCCTATCTACCCGCATTTACTACTATGAATGCCTCTGTCTATTTCAGACGAGAGTGTATGGCTCGAGGTCTGATTACATTTTTACCAAGGTACCATATTAAATGATCTCACCTATGTTCAGCGCACCAGCTTCAAGAGAAAATTTAAAAATTCAACAAGACTTGCGCTGGACGTCTTCCAGCTGACTTCCCGCTTCCACATTGGCTTGCTTGTCATGAGGGATGCTCCTACATCATACTCGCTCGCTTGAAAATTTGCATGGGCTCCTATCCATGAGCTCCTGCATGGTATGTCCATGCTTCAATATTTCTTCTTCAGTCTCCCAGCTGGCATCTTCCACTGGATGACCCTTCCACTTAACCAAATACTCAAAATATTCTTTCCTCCTGCTTTTCTTACCCACTCTTTTATTCAGTATCTGCTCCATCTGTGGCTTTTCTGCAATTGGCATCTGCTTCTACCACTGGACCTCTGGTTGATCATCACCTTCTGCTCCTGCTTCATCAACTTTATATGGATATAAATCTGAAACATTAAATATTAGAGATATTCCAATCCCACCTGGTAACTCAATTTCATAAGCATTATGTCCCATTTTCTTTAAGACCTTGCATGGCCCAATTTTCTTCATCTTCAGCTTGTTGTCTGTTCCTCTCGGGAACCTTTCCTTCCTCAAATGTGCCAAAGCCAGATCCCCAACTTCGAACTGAAGTTGTCTCCGATGCTGATCTGCTCTGCGCTTGTACTCCTGATTTGACTTCAATAGTCGCTCCTTCACCTGGTTGTGAAGTTCCTTTATCACTTCAATGAATTCTCCTGCACTAGCACTGCTAGTATTAGTCTGTTCTGAATCCCTTAGTTTAGACACTCCTCTTGGCTATATTCCATATAAAATCTGAAATGGACTTTTCCCTTCGCTCTGATTTACTGAGTCATTGTAAGAAAATTCTTCTTGTGGAAACACATTGTCCCAACTGCTATGGTGCTCTTTCACCAAGCTCCTTAATAAATCTCCCAAAATTTTATTTACCACCTTTGTTTTCCCATCCGTCTGAGGATGATAAGCAGAACTAAACATCAAATTAGTTCCTAGCTTCTTCCACAATGTTCTCCAGAAATGCCCTATGAATTTTGTGTCCCTGTCCGAGACTATGCTTCTGGGTAACCCATGAAGTCGAACAATCTCTTTGAAAAACAAATTTGTGATGTGGGTCACATCGCTGGTTTTCTGGCATGGAATAAAATGCACCATCTTAGAAAACCTGTCAACTACCACAAAAATTGAATCGACACATCTTTGTGTTCTCAGCAACCCCAACACGAAGTCCATGCTGATTTCATCCCACGGCCTCTCAGGTATGGGCAATGGCTGATAAAAACCCGCATTTTGTTTCCTTCCTTTTGAATGTTGGCAAATCCTGCATCTATCCACAAACTTATCGACTTCTGATCGCATCTCTGGCCAAAAGTATGACTCGCTCAGCTTTGCAAATGTCTTATCATGGCCAAAATGTCATGCTAATCCATCGTTGTGCTTCTCTTTCAACAAGTTTTCCCTCATGGAGCAATTTGGAATGCACAGTTGATTGCCCTTGAACAACAATCTATCCTGGATCACGTACTCTATCCACTGGCTTCTGTCTCTGAGAACTGGATTCTTAGCTACTTCATACGCTTCTGCAAAATTTGGATCATCTGCATACATATCCCTCATATCATCAAAGCCTAACGTCCTTACTTTGAACTCCTGCAACAACAAACATTTCCTGCTCAAAGCATCAGCCACTTTGTTAGTAGTACCATAACTGTGTTTTATCACAAAAGTGAAATTTTGCATGTATTCAACCCACTTAGCATGCCTCTGATTCAATTTCTCATGTTGGGTCACAAATTGTAATGCATGGTTATCACTATATAAAACAAATTCTTTTGGAATCAAATAGTGCCTCCATTTCTTCAATGCCTATATGATGGCATAAAATTCTTTATCATACGTGGAATACTTTTCTTTTGCCTCATTCAACTTCTCGCTGAAATATGCAATTGGCCTATCTTCTTGGCTTAAGACCGCTCCAATTGCAAACCTGCTTGCATCACATTTCACCTGAAACGTCTTTTGAAAATCTGGCAAGACCAAAACCGGTCGCTCTGTAATCTTTCATTTCAATAAATTGAAACTCTTCTCAGCCTCTTCCGTCCAGTGAAAAGATTTATGTCTTTTCTTTACTGTATCCATCATTGCTACACTAATTCCACTGAAATTCCTGATGAATTTTCGGTAGAAACTAGCCAGTCCATGAAAACTTCTCACCTCGAAAATACTCCTCGGTGATGGCCAATTTTTGATTACCTCCACCTTATCTGGATCCATTCTCAACTCATTTGCAGATATGACAAACCCCAAATAAATGAGTTCTATCTTCATGAATGAGGACTTCTTCATGTTTATCAGCAGCTTCTCTTGCTGTAATCTCTTCATCACAATAGCCAAATGCTTCAAATGTCCAGCCTTTGTCTTGCTGAAAACTAATATGTCATCCAGGTACAGGATGACAAATTTTCCGATGAACTCCTTTAGGACTTCATTCATATATATCATAAATGTACTTGGTGCATTCGTCAAGCCAAAAGGCATGACAAGCCATTCATACAAACCTTCGTTTGTCTTGAATGTTGTTTTCCATTCATCACCTTCTCTCATATGAATCTGATGATATCCACTCTTCAAATCTATCTTTGAAAAAAAAAATTCCCCACTTAAGCAATCCATCAAATCATCCATCCTTGGAAATGGGAATCTATACCTGATAGTTATCTTATTAATGGCTCTTGAATCAGTGCACATCCTCCACCCTCCGTATTTCTTCGGGCTGAGTACTGTTGGAACCGCACATGGGCTCAAGCTTTCCCTAACCAAGCCTTTGTCCAACAAATCCTAGACCTGTCTTTTAACCTCTTCATTCTCCTGCAGCGTCAACCTGTACGCGGATTTATTTGGCAGACTAGCTCCTGGTATGAGGTCTATATGGTGACTCACGCTCCTCATCAGTGTCAACGAACGAGGTAGTTCATCTACTACAATATCATCGAACTCTTCCAGCAGTCCCTGAAATTCTTCTGGCAATTCGTCCACTCTTGTGTTTGTCAGAACAATTTTCAGTTTTCTGACCACAAAGAATTGTGGATCCTCCTTCTTCTTAGCTTCTGTAAGAAGTTCCTTCCCACTCATGAGAAGTACTATGTTTTTTTCCTCCGGCTTCACCTCTTTATCTCCAATTGGACACAACATATGAGTTCTCCCATTCTTTTCCAATGTATATGTATTCTTCCTCCCATCATGAATTACATTTCTATCATATTGCCATGGTCTACCCAACAATAAATGACAGACATCCATAGGAATAACATCACATAAAATCTTATCATTATATCCCACTATCTTAATGTCAACTAAGCACTGTTTAGTGACATTTACCTGATGTCCCTTCTGTAGCCATGAAACTTTGTATGGTTCCAGGTGATCAGTTGTCTCCAGCTCCAGCTTTTCTACCATTTCAGTCGAAACGAGGTTATCAGTGATTCCACTGTCCACAATGAGTTTTCATACCCTATCCTTGGTCTTGCAAGAAGTCCTAAAAAGAATGTTCCTCTGTGTTGGATTCTCCATCTCCTTCTCCGGCATCAAAAGGACTTTTCACATCACCAGCAACCTTCCGCCTTCAACGTACTCTACCTCTAGATCTTGCCTCTGTGCCTCGGTGATGTGAGTCTCTCCCGTTTCTTTCTTTTTCTCTGGACACTCAAACGACTTGTGCCCATTCTTTCCACACGTGAAGCATGTGATTACTCCACCTCTTCCTATTCCTCTACCTCTGGTATGAGGAAACCTATCATTATTAGTATATCCTCCTCTCTATTCAATTTTCTGTCCTCGCTTCTCAACATACGGTTTTCTCTGTGAGGTTCCACCTCTTTCAAAATTTCCTTGAGGTTTCTTCCATTCCTCCTTGGGCTTCTGGATTCTTTCCTGGGCAACTGCTTTGCCTCTGGGCTGACTTCTGCCTCGGCCCCTTTGACTCTGTTTGCATCTCATCTTCTCCTTAGCTTTTATATCCAATTGGTAAGCATCCTCCACAGTTCGTATGGTCGCCAAATTTAGTTCATCCTGAATTTCATACCTCAGGCCATTCATATACCTGGCCACCTTTTCGTCATTACTTTCGCGATGACCTACTCTGATATTCAACCTGTAAAATTCCTTAGTATACTCCTTCACTGTCATCAGCTTCTGTCTCAGGTTTTGCATCCTCCTGAACAGAGAAATTTGATAGTCCCTGGGAATAAATTTGACCTTCATCTTGGCTATCATCTTGTCTTACCTCTTTATCTTCTGCTTGCCTTGGCAATGCCTATCATCTTGCAGTTCATCCCACCACAAGGCTGCATGTCCTTTTAATCTTGTGATAGCATGTCTGACATTTTTATCATCTTCGATATCCTCATAATCGAAATAAGTATCAAGAGATCTAATCCAGTCTAGCAGCTCTTCCGCATCCAGACTCCCTTCATAAGTTGGAATGTCCATCTTTGTTTTCGAACTCATCCGAGCGATAGCCTTAATTAAACGCTCATTGGCTGCATCCTCTGCTGGGATTTCCTTTTCTTCACGTCCAACATCATCTTCATTCTCGGATTCACTAATATTTCCTGCATCAGCGTTTCGCCTTTGCCTTATCTCCATGTCCTCCATTCTAGCACGAAGATTCCGCATTCCTCTCTCCACGTCTGGATTCTGTGCTGGCCTACCTCTTTCTCCATACAATTCCCTTTCTTTGGAAAATTCCCTTTCTCCCTCTGGATCGGGCGATTGTCTACCTCTTCTCCTCGGCGGCATGGTGAATTCTCCTTTTCCTCTGCTACAGAAGCAAAGAATCTTTTCTACGCTCTGATACCACTTGACACAAAACGCTCCACCCGGGCACGTCCGCTTCCACCAGGACCTCTGTTCCCTCGGCCCGAAGAGTTGGAATACTCTTCAAACTTCTTTATCGAAAGTTCTTGGTACCCATAGAATGCCTTTTATGATCTCCCTACTCCAAATCGAGAAATCGGATCTCGCGTGATCGCGAGTCTTGATCTCATGGAATCGACACTTGCAAATCACTGAACCCCGATGAGTATCCACCGCGTATTACCTGCTCTTGTCGGGAATGCTTGCGTCAGAAAATCATGCCTTACGAGGTCACAGACCACTCACATCGCAAATCCTCGATTCCCGATAGCACTCACCACTCTTTAGCTCCCTCGGGCCAACTCTTTTCTCACGCGACCTACGCGTTCGCGAGACCATGGGATTCTCCTGTTGGAAATTCGGAATTTGCGAAATGGGAATGCGCGGAACTCATGCCTCAGAATTCCTGATTCTCTGACTTCTGATGCCACCTGGCGTCGACCTGCTGCGAGGCTTGAATTTCCAACACCTGGCTTATACGTTGGCGCCTATGGCCCACACTCCAGTAGTGATCGAGAAATCACGTTTTGGAACTTCGCGATTTTTGTTGCTCCAATTCACAAACCCTTCCAAATCCCAAACTCCGATGCACATGTGGGCTATCTTCTCCACGTCACTGCTTCCTTGTCTCCCTATCGGGTATCGCGAAATCACGAGTTCTCATGCAGTAGTTTCTTGGTATGCAGAAACCCTGAAATGCTGAACCCCGACTCTCCGGGATCTCCTGCCACGTATCCCTATTGAGATCAACAGCTCTGATCTTCCCATCACCTCGCCACTTCGGTCTCTCGTGCCTCGCGCCTTCTAGCACCAAATTCTAAACTCCCCCAACCACGAGGTTCCGATAGGCAATGATACCACCTCTCCTGGATCTGCTGATGCGTGTCCTCCCTGAAATCAACGGCTCTGATTCCATCGATATTTCGGGACTTGAAAGACCTCGAGTTCCTCAGCTTCTAAACCTCGATGTCACTAATGCTCCGATGACTCCTGGGATTCTCTACTGCCCACTGGGACTTAACCCTAATGCAACTTCTAGATTGATCTGATGATTTTTGATCTTTCGTGGGTCTCCCCTACGAATCCGACTGTTGATTCCTTTCCAAATGAATTCCACAAAATGAGCCAAGTGTTCCTCTACAAAGACTTGTCTGCCTATGCGCTACTTGCGATGCTTCTTTGAACACTTCCACAACACGAAATTCCAGTGTTATTCTTTGACGATACTTCAAGAGCTCTATATCCCCTGAGCCTTTCCAACTCCGATTCCTTCAGTGGGACTTGCACGCACTCCTTGTGGAAAACGTTCCACAGCTTCCAGTGTTGAGCCTTTTTGACTCTGTGCACTTCCTACAGCAGCAATCTTCGACTTCCCTTTGCTCAGGTTTACAACTGAGACTTCCTCTCCAGCCTGCGCACTCCTTGCACGACTTCAGCAACCCTATTTCCACTCCCGAGTGAAAGAGAATGAGAGTTAAACTACTGATCTTTCATCAACGCACTCCTTGCAGATGAATTCAACTGCACACCTTGCAGGAATCTTCTAGCTCAAATAGAGAAACAATTGAAACTCTTTCCATCCCTCTCTAATTTCAATCTCAGCTCTTGAAATCACACATACAGCATAACAAAAATTCCTAACAGGAAGAAATGTTCACAAACAAAGCATTCAACACATATACACAGAGAATAACACAACAACCATGAATCAGAATGAATTTATTCTATTAATTCCAGATCTGTACATGGATGTTCTTCTACAGTTCTTTGTTATTCTACTATCCTCTTCCCTACTCTGAGTTATGCTAGCTAATGTTACAATGTGAAATGAGGGTGTCTATATCCGTTCTCCCTCCTTTCTTCTAGAACTGTCTAATCCAGAAAAAAAATCCTATCTACCTGCATTTACTACTATAAATGCCTCTGTCTATTTCAGACCAGAGCGTAGGGTTCGAGGTCTGATTACATTTTTACCAAGGTACCATATTAAATGATCTCACCTATGTTCAGTGCACCAGCTTCAAGAGAAAACTTAAAAATTCAACAAGACTTGCGCTGAACGTCTTCCAGCTGACTTCTCGCTTCCACGTTGGCTTGCTTGTCGTGAGGGATGCTCCTGCATCACCATGCCATGCCATGCCTTTCTTTTCCATGCCATGCCTTGCCTTGCCATGTAATTTCATTCCATGCCTTGCTTTCCTTGTGTTGCATTGCCTTGCCTCGACTTGCCATGACATGCCTTGCATTTCCTTGTGTTGGATTTCATTTCCATGCCATGCCATCCCAAGTTTGTTCTTGCCATCGCATGCCATTCCATGCCTTTCCTTTCCTTGCTTTCCATGCCATGCCTTTCCTTTCCATGCAATGTCATGCCATGCGTTGCATTGTCTTCGGTTGCATTTCCCTTCCTTTCATCACCTTTCCTTGACTTTCCATGACATGCCATCTCATGCCTTGCCTTTCCATTCCTTCCCTTTCCATGCCATGCCATGCCATGCCTTCCCTTGCTATGACATGCCATGCCATGGCATGACATTCCTTGCATTTCCTTGTGTTGCATTTTCTTTCCTTTCCTTTCCTTGCCTTTCCTTTCCATGTCATGCCATGTCATTCCTTTCCATGTCATTCCATGCCATGTCTAACCTTTCCATGCCATGCCTTATATTTCATTTATTTTCATTGTCTTTCCTTATGTTACCTTGCCTTTCCTTTTCATGTCGTGCCATGCCATGCCTTTCCTTGTCATGCCATGCCATGAAATGCCATATCTTGCATTGCCTTGTCTTGCATTTCCCTTCTATGCCATGTCATGCCTTGCCTTTCCATGCCATGCCTTGCCTTTCTATGCCATGCCTTGGCTTTCCATAAATTTCCATGTCATGCATTTTCTTTCCATATCCTTCTAGGTTAAACACAAAACTTCAACTAATTTAACAATCAAAATTCTTCAAATTGGAAACTCTTTGAATGATTACTTAACACTGTTCAATAAAATAGTAACTTGAATTAGGTGTCCTTGTTGAGTTTAAGCCTCTAATTATTGATTCCTTTCATGTGATTAAAATTCATACAAAACCAACATGATGATTAACATCAAAGTGTTTGAATAGGTAAACAATGGCTTGAGCTGGAATACAATACAAGATAGGATATCTATACAAAATATTCAAATGATTTCAGTAACCATAGATATTCTTATACACATATACACATACATAGTACAAAAATATTTTAATAACATAGATAATATAAAACTCTTTTAATAATAATAAAATTATGAATTTCATGTAATTACCATCTTTCAAATGGGTTCTGTATCATGTACACCTTTTATAAGATCAAGTCTAACCACAATTCATCTAAAAGGTACTTTCATTATGATATTCATAAAACTAGTTGTTTGTAAAAATATAGTTCTTTTCATTGTTATAAAGAATTTATTTTCGTTCTAGTCGCCCACAAGAAATTTGTCTCTATAATCATAAACACCATTAAATTATTTCCAAAGTCAATTAACCTCTAATTAGTTTGTTTTCAAGTTAATTTAATAAGAAAATTTTAACATTCATGTATCATACCTTTTTGTTTTCTTAAAAAAAAATGCTTATACTAAATGAACAAATTTAATACCTAAAAATTACAATCAAAGGATTCATTAAGCACGTAATTCTACAACTTGTTATCCCATCTATCTTAGATCAAAATAATTGCATGAGAATTTAAATGTCATTACATAATATCTCTTTATTCCTATATATTAGGTATCATCATAGTTGTGAAACATGGATCATCATAATTAATACGATTTACGTAAAGAGGGATGTCACTAAATAAGTTTATGTTCTATCCTTATGGTGTAGTCTCATTATAAAATTGATGCATAATTTCATTTGGATTTCATGAAGAAAGACATAACTTAAGGCCTTTTTTAAAATAAAAGAAATAAAAACTAATCTTTCAACTCAATAACTTTTATAACAAGATATATCATGTATATCTCGATCTAGAACTTGCCTTTCCTTGCCATGTCTATCCTTGCTTAGTCTTGTCATGTATTTCCTTAACTTCCCTTCTCTTGCCTTGCATTTCCATACCTATACCTAGAAGTTTCCTTGCCATACCTTTCCTTATCATGCCTTGCCTTGCCATGCTCCAGGTCATAGTCTACGTCATGGTAATGGTGTATCTCTAGGTCTTAGTATATGTCTAGGTATAGGTTTATTTCTATGTGATGGTCATGGTTTAGGTCTAGGTATATTGCCAACATGCCCTTGAATGGCTTGAGGAGGTGAGTTGCAACTCACGATAAAATTTTAGCCGAGCATCATATGGATGAACCATGGGCTGCATTGGGCATTGGGTTTCAACTAAAGAATTGGTTCTTGCAGTGGATGAAAATGAAATCTAAGACAACTAAGGAATTGGTTCTTGCCGTGGATAAATTTCTTGTATGTAGAATCGTTGTTTTAAAAACAAAATTCGTACGGAAGTCTCGTATAAATGTTCTCGTATGGAGAAAATCCTCACATGAAAGATTGGTTCATGTATGCAAGGGTTGTGATTTGTTGTATTCTTTTGTTTCCTAACTGTTCGTATTCATAAACTGGAAAGGAAGCATAGGTCACACTTAGTAGTTTATTGTTTTTCTTAACTCTTAATCCTTTATCACTTAAACCTATTACACCGAGCTTAGCACACAAGATGACGCTAGTAGTTTAGTCTAAGATTCAAAGAAAAAAAATCGTAATGCTTCAATACCCCCTTGAAGACGCCTGTCCAATTAAATCCGTTAAGAATAAAAATTTAAGCGGGTTCGATTGTACTCTCTATATTATCTCTGATTCACTACAGTTACTTCGTGCACCAAGCTAGAGTTATCATGTTGGTAAATTTATGACTCGACTTGGGTATGTCAGTTGACTATTACAAATTATAACCTCCTGCTTCATTGGCTGACAAGGAATTTTAAGAATATTGCGTGTGTTCTTTGGCACAATTTCCATCAGAACATTGCAAATAAACCTATCTACCCAGCTTCAACTGAGATCCGTTAGATCTAAAATCCAATATTTCAGGTTAGGAACTCTTAAGTCGCGCTATTTAATAGCGACTTAATCTTGGACATTTTTCCGTTATCGGATTATCATTGGAAAGAATACGATTATGACCGTTGTAGGGATAAGTCATTATTTAAGTTCACTTCTGATAGATTCCTTGATTGAATTTGAGTTTGTTAAAAATCTTATCGTTGAAGCGTGAGTTTTCCACCAACTTTTAATAATTCTACACTTTTATAAATCTAGAAAATGACTTGAAGTTGTGATATTTTAGAATAATGTATGAAGAAGTTGAAGAATTTGGTTCTTATGAAGCTAAGCCTAGACGGTAGCATAACAACATTAACAAAGGATATGGATACCACACCTCTATTTAGAATCTTAGGCTCACCATGGTTAATAATCTTGGGTCCCATCTATGGTTCGATGGGATTGACAGTAAAGGTGATTTTACTTTTATGATAATTTTATTTTACTTTTATAGAATTGATGATTATATTTAATGAGCGTTAAATGATTTAAACATTGCACAAAACACTTTTGCATTCAATTTTCAATTAAGAATTTCAAAAGACAATGATATTTGTTCTATTGAAAACCTTAGATAAGGTAGATGAATACTTTTTTTTCCACATGAAAAAATACTCTATATATTCAAAAGGATATATAAATATACATAGACGGTCTCCGCCAAAGGAGCCTCAAAGATAAACACAGCTAGTGGGTGAAAAAAATATCACGATGAATTCGGCAAAGATCACAGCCTCAAATCCAAAAGGGAATCAACCATCTGATCAAAAGATATGCAACATATGTCAGCCCAAAGGAATAGCAATCACAGCTTGATTTTGATGGTGGGCCCTTCGTTACCGTCCTCCCACTTTCTGAAGCAAAAATGTCCCGGGGGCAAATGCAAAGCTAATTTGGATAGTGTATCGGCCTCACAATTATCCTCTCTATAGATGTGTGTAACAGAGAGAAATCTGAAACAGTGGGATGTCTCTTTAGTTCTCTCTTTCCAACTTTTGAGAGCCGCCACCTTGAAATCCGCTTGACCCTTCAGCCAGTCAACAATAATCTTGGAGTCACCCAGGAGAAGAAGCTCGTCGATGTGCAGTCATCTAGCCAGGCTGAGGGACACCCAAGCCCCCAGCAGTTCAGCCTTCATGTTCGAACCATTCCCACAGTTTAAGGTCCAGCGATAGCAAGTGTGAGCGTTAAGCAAAAATTTTCCTCCCGCACCGCAGAGAGAACCATTCTGTTGTGAAGCTCCATCAAACCAGGAAACAACCCTATCAATAGGATAAGCAAAACGAAATCGACGCTTTGGATTTGTTGGTGGTTGAGTCTGCTGTAAATCAACCTTATGTAATATAGAATTAGCCACATAAAGCACTGAAGGTGTCTTCCCATCAAAGAGGGCCGAGTTTCTGGACTTCCAGACTTGCCATAGGAGGTAGACTGGTAGCAGAATAAGTGAATTGTAAACTCTGGACCATCGCTGAGGACAATCTAGTACACAGGTGCCCGACCATGTTGAGAAGAATAGGTTCGATGGATCAATTATCTGCCATACTGTTCGGACGAAAGGGCAGTTGATGAACAAATGAGTGATGGTTTTTTTTTGTTGTTGACAGAGGTAGCAGCGGCTCGGTCCCTCCCAGCCACGGATCTGTAGGTTCGCCCACACCAGAACTCAGTTCTCAACAAGTAGCCAGAAAAAGAGCTTTAATTTGACTGGGCAATCGGCCTTCCAAAGCTGCTGGTATCGATTTGTTATATCATGTGACCAATAGAAGTTGGCAAGTGCAAGATATACGTTTTTTGCCGAAAGTGTGCCCGATTGGTCCCCTCCAGTCCATAGAAGAACATTTGGTATGTCTTGCAAGCGAATGCCCGCTTCCATCAGTAACTGCATGTAGCCCCTCCATTCACTATATAATTCAACCTCCAAGTGTAGCTCATTAGCGCTGAGCCAATGGTCACCGAGCAGACCTCCATTGAACGAAGAAGTGATTTGGTGAAGGAAAAATATGTTTTTCCTATGAAGGTGTGCCAACAGTGGAGCTGAGAGCAGGGCGCGACTGCCCAGGCCTAGAATGTAGTCTCTTCCCACTTCAATCTGTTGTCCATTGCCAGGATTCCAAGATAACCATTGAAGAATAATCGGCAGGGATAATGAGAGATGTTTCCAGATGATGGAGCCTCTGTTGGGACGATCCGACGCCGATCTGATTCAAAGGTGCACTGGGAGAGATGGAAAGTACTTGGCTTTGACTACCGAGCTCCATAGGCCGGGTTTCGTAAGGATCCTCCAAAAAGTATTGGCCGAGAGTGCCCTGTGGAAGAGAGGCAGGTGCCTAAGACCCCAACCCCCTAACGATTTTGGCTTTGTAATAGAAACCCATTTGCAAAGATGAAAGCCTTTGTTGTTTTTGCTGCCGTACCAGAGAAAAGAGAATATCAATTGGTGAAGAGTCTTCAGGATCGAAGCCGGGATGTGTGCAAGCGCCATCCAATAAACCAGGAGGCTTTCCAATACAGATTTAATTAGGACGAATCTGCCACCTAAAGAGAGTAATCTGTTACACCAGTGTTGGATCTTGTTGTTGAATTTATCGAAAAGCCAGTGCCAGTCTTTGCTAGAATATCTTGAAGATTTTAAAAAGAACCCAAGGTAAGAAAAACCCTTCTCAAGATCGTGTGCTTTGATGCCAAACAGTGCTATGATATCCGATATAGAGGATTCCTGTGTATTTGATAAAAGGAAGATAGATTTTTGTAAATTGATCTCCAGTCCGGAAGCTAAGTAGAAAGAGTTAAGGATGGAGTGAATCAACGTCCATTCCTCAGGGTCAGCTGACGTCAGGATCAACACATCATCAACAAAAAGTAAATGTAGAATATGTAGTTGTCCCGATATTTTAATGCTCGATAGGTGTCCCTCTGCTTGTTTGGTTTTTAGCAAGATACTAAGCCCTTCCAGGACCAAAATGAAGAGTAGAGGTGAGAGAGGACACCCTTGTTGTAGTCCTCTCTTGCAGTGGAAGGATCTGGTAGCTTCCTCGTTAATTAGAATAGATAGAGTGGCTGAAGAAATGTAGCCAAGAATCCAGTTGGTGAAGATAAGGCCGAAACCACACTGTAAAAGAACCAGGTGAAGAAAATTCCAGTTGATGCAATCGAAGGCCTTTTTGAGGTTCAGCTTTAGTAAAGAAGCCTGTTGATTTTTCGTCTTTAAACTGTGAATACATTCATGGGCGACTCCAACCGCGTCGAGGATTTGTCTTCCTTTTAGAAAGCCAAGTTGTTCTTCAGAAAGATCCTTGGACAGAAAGGGTTGAGTTCTTCTTGCTATAATCTTGGAAATAAGTTTGTAGCATAGGTTACAGAGGGAGATAGGGAGAAAGTCTTGAAAATGTTTGGACAGATTAGACTTTGGGATCAGAACCACATAGGTTATGTTGAGCTGTGTACTCACCACTCCTCTAATTCTAGAATCCTCTACAACGTCCAAGAGATCCTGAGCCAAAAGATCAAAGAAATGCAGGTAAAATTCAACAGACCAGCCGTCTGGTCCGGGGCTCTTTTCTTTTTTGAAGCCCTTAAGCACTACAAGCAGCTCCTCCTTTGCGCAAGGCGCTTCCAGAGCTAAGGCTTCCTCAGTGGTGACCATCTTGGGAAAGTGACAGGCTAAATCTACTTGTGCGTCAAGATTAGAAGCAGGTGAAACCTTAAAAAAAGAATTGAAATGTTTGAAGGCCGCAACTTTTATACTTTCCTGCGATTGGTGTAACAGTCCCTCATCATCCACAATGTCCCATAAATGTTTCTTGGAACACCTAGCACTGGCAAATCGATGAAAAAAATGAGTGTTTTTGTCGCCACACTCGAGCCAAGTCATCCGACTTTTCAGCCTCCACCTCTCTTCATCAGCACGCAGGTATTTATTACGTTCTTCCTCAAGGCCTATAATTTTGGAATCAATATCAAATGTAAAAGAGGCCTGTAGCTTAAGGCGAAATAGATGGTCCAGCTCTTGCTCTATTCTATGCAGATTGGCCTATTCTTCTATCTTTTTCTCTTTAAGCCATAGGATAGAGAGGGATTTTAATCTGGACAGTTTGACAGAGAGGTTACCTTGTGGGTCATCCGGAGATAAGGAGGAAGAATCTGTCCAAACCGATCTGACAAGACTGTTGTAACAGTCCTCTTTCAGCCATTGTGGGTTGAATTTGAAAGGTTGTCCAACCCCGAATCGACCCGCGCCAATCTGTAAGCAGATGGAAGCATAATCAGAGAGATAAGGGAGATTTACCCAGGATCAGTAACTGTAAGATGGCAAAAGCATGTCCTCAGCAATTAGAAAGCGGTCTAATATTTTGGCGATACTCACTGCGCCTTGTCTCCCATTTCTCCAGGTGGGAAGTAGCTCCGCTGGTTTTAGATCAACTAAAGAATTTTTGTAAAAGAGGCGATTAAAAAAGCTATGGAGCGGGTCGATCTACGCCCTATCTCCCCATAATTCTTTGGAGCTAGTGGTAATATTGAGATCACCAGCCAGGATGAGATTTTTAGCAGCCAGTAGCCCAAGGTCATCAATTCGTTGCCAGAAGACTTTACGATCATCACAAGGACCGTATACATTGAGCAGGTTGATATCGGCCTTAAGCTCAAAGCAATGTCCGGAAAGTAGAATTCCTCCTGGATTGAGCATTGGAAAGAAATCAAAAAGGGAGGGATCCCACGATGCCAGAAGGCCCCCCGAGATACCAACCGAGTTGGCAGCGCAGGTCATCCAAGTTGGTCGCAGCAAGTGTATGAAATCCCTTGCAGTAGAGACATCCACTAGAGTTTCTTGAAGAAAGATGACTGCTGGCTTCGATTGATTCAGAAGTGTATGTAGGGAGGCATGTTTCATGGGCCCTCCAACCCCTCTAATGTTGAGGGAAAGAATGATCATGTCTTACCCTGGGCAAGGGCTTTGAATCCTCTAAGCGCCCCAAGAGTTGTAGCAGAAGCAGAAGTGTCTGATGTCGCTGGTCCAGCCTGTGTTTTTTTTCATGCATTGTGGGTTTTAAGTGGCGAGAGTTCCAACCCAATACCTCTCGACCAAGCAGGATCCGGTCCAGGTAAAGGTTTTGTGGAAGATGAAGAAGGTCAGTCAGATGTAGAGGGTGTGGGTTGGAAAAGAGCTTTCCGAAGGTAGGTATTGATGGGTAAAGACTCAAAGGGGAGAGGAGGGGTAGGGGTAATGTTTGGAAACATGGAATCAAGTTGGAGAACCGATTGGGTCGGTTCGGTGAATCCAGGAAGAGAGGACGACCTAGGAAAATCCTCCGGTATGGTGAAATATTGGTTGCTCAATGGGGCCGTCGAGATCAAACCAGGTGAAGAATGTGACTGTGGGGGTAAGTGGTCGGTTGTAGCAAGTTTAGTAGGTGTTGGCAGAGGTGTGGGAAAAGGAGGCAAAGGGTCAGGCTTTGCTGGAGGGTAGTCCGGGGAAGCAGCAAACACGAATTTGTTGGCCTATTCAGTTATGAAGAGTCTATCCTAGGAAGTGAAAGTATTAAAGAGAGAAGGGCAATAAAGATTGATTTTACCTAAAACAGAAGCATCATAATGAAGGGTGTCCCTCCCAAGAAAAGAAGTTTCCACTTCATGTTGGTTGGGAGGAGAGATATAACCATCAAAAGATGGATCCTCAGCAGGATCCAGCTCGAGTGCAGGTGTTGGGAACTTGTAGCAGTCTTTCCTCAGGTGTCCAGTGCGGCGACAGAAGGAGCATCGAAACGGGATGCCTAAACAGTCAATTCTCTGAGATATTTGCTGAGAGCGCCAATCAATCTCCAAGATTTTAGGTAATCCATCTTGAATGTCCATTTCCACATAAATCCTTTCCATTTTCCTGTCCGATACCGAGAGGGAGGAAGGTTCCACTCTAAGAAAACGTCCTATGGAGGAACCTATCAGTTCTAGCGCTTGTTGATTCCAAATTTGTAAAGGGAGACCTGGAAGAAGAACCGAAAGGTGTCGATGGCTGAAGAACTCCGAGGATGGCTTAAAACCCAGTCTCCACCTTTTAAGCATGAGGCTACCCTCATCGAAGGCCCAGAACCTGTCTAGGATGAGCACCGTGTCTTCTGGTTTTTGAAAAATGAAGCCCATCCAGCTTTGTGGTAGCAAGAGAATCTTAGGTGAGTATCCCAGCAGTGGTTTCCAATGATCAGTAACCCAGGTGTCCAGGATTTGTTTTCATTTCTCCCTGTATGCTAGCCTCCCTACTAAAGCATAGAGAGCTAGGTTGCAAGCATCGGTAAGTCTAACATCCATACCAAAAGTGAGTTTGGGGTGTCTAACTTTGGGCTTCCAAACTTTCTGCCTGCGTTTGTGAAAGCCTGTTTTTAAATATGTTTTTCCTAGGAGAGGTCGAATCCAATCGGGGTCGCCATCTTGTAGATCAGATAAGTCCACACCTTTTGATCGATTATCCAGTATGCGAGCTCCACAGAGTATGTCCTATTTAGTAGATCCATTATGGTTAAGTGTACTAGGCCGGGAAGACAGCTTCTTGGAAGTAGGTAGATTTGTGAATCCCGGAATCGGGTTAGACGAAAGGTCAGACCACTTAGTTGTTCGATAATGTGCAGAGCACAGGTCGTCAATTGAGGCTAGTAAGGCTGGGTGGTCCCATGGATCACCCGGGCCCCTTGCAGAGGGGTCCATATCTTAGACGCTCCCCAGTTTCTAAAGCGACAGGTCTGTGGATCTGTGAGTAAAGTTACGAAGGGACTTATAGCAAGTCAGAGGTAAAGTGGGAAGGCGAAAGGGATGGCCAAGATCTGAAGACCGGTCAGATTCCAACTTCAGGGGAAACAAGAGTATATGTAAAAGTGGAGGGCGAAACCAGGTCGTCATCAGCTGGGATCAGTAGTCAACAGATCTAGTCTGGGTAAAACAAAAGTCTGGGGTTCGCATAAAGAGCAAAGACGGAACAAATGGTCGGATGGGTAGGTCAGGCAGCAGGGAAAATACCAAAGTATAAGAGATGGGCGGGACCAGATCATCACATGTTAGGTTCAGTGTCTGCAGCAATAGTCCGGAGCGTATCAGAAAGTCTGGGGATCCGCATAAAGACATAGCAAATGATGGGTCAAAAGGGAGCAAAAGACTGATCAAAAGGGGTCAGATCCGGAAAAGGGTGCAGGAATCCAGTGAGACTTAGCTGAGGCCACAAAATAAATCTCCAAAATATGTTAGAGAAAACAAACCTGTCTCCGAGCCCCAAAAAGACATACGCAGGTCAACCCCAAAACAATTGGTTGTCCCAGGCAAAGGTAAGAAAGTTTAGGAAACTCTCCAAAGGACAAAGGCTAGATCAAACCGCAGTGTTAGTAGCACAGAGGGAGCCAGGCCTCGGTGAAATAGTCAAGGCGCCAAAAACCAGGTTCAAAAATCACCATTGTCGCCCCTCAAAAATCGCCAGTCAAGAACTATGATCCCTGCTTTTATTGATTTTCAGGTAGATGAATACTTAGGTAAGGTATCTCACAATGAATTAATTCCATACGGAGGATAATAAAATTTTAGAATTTTAGAATGATTGATTAGTGTAGACAAAGCTGAGATATCATAAAAAAGAGGTAGTGCACTGCCATGCCTTTTAAGATGGATATAATTTTAGTGAAAATTTCATCTAACTTCGCTTAGATGGCCAGATACTATAATTCTTTCCATATGAAGGAGGATGAATATTGTAAAGGTTTTAATTTAGAAGGAATTTTCATGGCTTACATGGTTTCAATTGGTTATAGTTCTTCTTTTAATAAGCAATGGGAAATAATAGAGGGAGAAGATGATAACTAAGAAACACATGTGGGTACAAGGGTGGTCTCCACGATGAGTAAAATTATTCCTAAGAAGAAGAATAAATTTAGCCACGATGATAAAAACAGATGAGCGAGTTCAAATACTAGTGAAAAGAGGGGACCTCCAGAAGAGGAAGTTGACTAGCCTCATCAAAGATAGAGAGATATATCCATGAATAACAGTGATGGTGGTTCTTCCCATCATTCCCACAAGACTTCCTCTTTTGGTCATAAAAATTGTGAAGTTGCTATAGAAGAAAGATTGAATAATGAAGTATGTGTGGGTGACGGAGATGGTAGAGACCCCCCTCAGCATTAGTTGGAGATACAACATCCAATCAAACTTGTTCCCAAGAGGAAAAGGAACATATGTGAAAGGGATGTGTGTAAGACCCTAAGGAATTAGAAGAAAATATAGAAGACATGGAATTTGATAATGCTCATGAAGTGCCTTCCTGGAGAACAATGAAGATAACTAAGAATAAACTTATTGTAGAGGAATTATCCCATGATGGGCCAACTACATTTTAGGAAGAGTTTGTGACATTACACCATGCTCAGTACGATTAAGAGGAAACAAATTTGAATATTGAGAGAGTCAATTTGAAGGATAAGAAGGTCACAGAAAAACAAAGTTTTGATATTAAGATTAAAGGTGTGATACCTCCAAGGGTTCTTATATTTCATCAAGAAATAGGTGACACATTAGCTCACTTGATAACTAAACAAGAGTTGGAAAATACTAAGTTAAATAAAATAATAAGTGAGCTTTAATATTATCTAATTCCTAGTCCATTGTTTCAGAGGATTTGTCTGTGATGAACCCAGATGAATTCCTTGAATAAGCATTTGGATCAAAATATAAGATTAATAAATTTGATAATTATTGATGGGAATAAAAAATTATGTGCTAGAAAACATAAAAAAATTACTTGGCATAATTTTGGAATACTGCGAGATTGTTATTGATTTAGGAGTCATGACAAACAAGATTCATTCCCTTAGGGAATATTTGTAGAAAGATTTACAAATTGATGAGCATTTTTACAAGAATGAGACGAGTACTTTTGTGGTAAGAGTATCAAATATAGATGATATTAAAAGGAATAACAAAGAATTCATTTCCAATAATATATTAAAACAAATACATGTTAGATAGCTTGGGAGGATATATGTCCTTAAACAATTGATATCCACCTATGACATTCTTGAAGGAAGGAGGAGTGCAATGTTTCTATTTTTTTTTTATATAGTGAAGGAAATCAAGAACCCAAACCTAATAAGGGACTCAATGCTATTGAATAAATACCGAATGGAGGTGGAGCTAAGAATGTTCATCTCTTTTGGTCACTTAGGTGAGAAAAAATGAGCCTTTTAGTTGCCTTGTTAGACCAACAAGATAGTACATAATTGATTAGTTGATAAATGAATCAATAAGGAAGTAAATAAAAAAACAAATAACAAAGAAATGGAAATAAACTAAGCATATAGAAACTTGAAGAGATGCATGAAATTTGACACAAGAAATAACTACCCAAATGGAAAGTGATCCTTGAATTGAGAACACTAAAGGATAAAAGTGGGACTTATGAATCCCCTATTCCTCCTTGGAAGGGCTCTTGATTACCCAAAAAATAGAGATTTACTCTCCTATCTATTGTTGGAGTTAATTCACACACACCTAGGATTTATTTTTCCTAAGGTTATTCCTTGTTTATTATTCATAATTAGTCATTATCCAGTGTCCTATATTTTAGGGGAGAATATTCCACCTGGAGAATATTCTCTTTCAGTTGACACTTCAGTTTGACTAGTTGAGTTGAGTTTAGATGTTGC
>JZKD02S1742146.1:63311-90165 GCA_000966675.3 Picea glauca
CGATCTATTCTATGCAGGTTCAACACATTTATATGGTATCAGAGCCGATGGACTGCTAAGAAAAAGCTACACCAATTCATTTTTTTTTCCAGGTACAAAAAATTGAAGACAACAAAAAGATGGACTATTTGTCGGAAATACTTCTCACACCTCACAACTATTTGGAATGGAAGCCAAAATTTTTGCTTCTTCTAAGATGCAAAGGATTATATGAAATAACCATGGCAATGGAAGTAGATATTGATTCTGTCGATGAGAAAAATGACTTTCGCAATAGACAAGATATGGCCATAGGAAGTATCAACATGTCTGTTTCTCTTGAACTTTTCCATCAAGTATATGAAGAATCACAAGGATCAACTCCAAATGAATTATGGACTAGATTGGAGGTTCTATTTGGGAATAAATAATATTGTGAATATTTCATGCAGGAGGTCGAACATATAAAGCCAGAAGAGAAGCCATCAGAAGATCAAGCCTCTTATTATGAAGAGTCTTCTACAAACGTTTTTGCATAAATTTGTATTCCATTAATTTAAGATGATGTCTGATCCATTTTAGATTTGTTTTCTGAAATTCATGTGGAAGATATATGGCATGCATCTCGGGAGTCACATCCAGACACTTTTGCATGAACCATGCATGCAACTAAGGAGTCAAAAAGGGAGACGTGCACATTAGATGTCATTCTGGTATTTTCTAAGAAACATTTATAGAAACAGATTGGATATTTTAATTCCTCTCGAGAAAATATCCAATTTCAAAAAAAAAATCGTCCGAAATGGAATCCGAAAAGTGAAGTTATGATCATTTCAAAATCAACAAAATTTCAGCATTTTTATGGAAACGGTCACACGGTTTTCAAAATTTCATCCAAAATTTATTTGGATATTATTCATTACAAGAAGATAAAGTGGATATGTGTGGAAATATCAATGATGCATATACTTCATCAGATCCATGCAGAAATATACATCTTCAACAAAGTATTCAAAGAGCACAAACTTGCACAGTTACGATGTCTTCTTGGAGTGAAGGACATGGTTGCTTAGCAACTACCTTTTGTTCCTTATCATTTTTTATTTTATGCATTGTAATTTGAGGGGGGGGGTTTGTTTCCATGAGTTTTTCCCTCTTTCCTCTTTTATTTCAGTGTATCTTTTGTATTTGGGTACCTAACATGGTCTCGTAGCTCGGACCCATTCTTTATTTTCACCATAGTGATGTTCAGGGGGGGTGTTGGAGTTACTTCACACACGCCTAGGATTTATTTTTCCTAAGGTTATTCCTTGTTTATTAGTCATAATTATTCATTATCCATTCTCCTATATTTTAGGGGAGAATATTCCACCTGGAGAATATTCTCTTTCAGTTGACACTTCAGTTTGACTAGTTGA
Organism: Picea glauca; assembly: GCA_000966675.3. Classification (NCBI taxonomy): domain Eukaryota; kingdom Viridiplantae; phylum Streptophyta; class Pinopsida; order Pinales; family Pinaceae; genus Picea; species Picea glauca. The sequence goes on from JZKD02S1742146.1 coordinate 64,709, forward strand.
GTCGAGTTTAGATGTTGCATTGGTTTTGTCAGCATGCAACTTTGGGATCATCACCAACTCACTACTCTTTGTTTAGTCAGTTAACTAAAGACTAGTTGACAAGTTAACTCAGCTAGGTGGCAGTTCACTCCCGTAACTGCCTGAGAGACTAGACTAGGTGGCAGTTTACTCTTGTAACTGTTGGTGTGTGTCCAGATCAATCTAGACCACCACTATGGCTCATTAGTTACTCATTGATCCTATATATATTGTAAATTATCCACTCTTTGAGTGTGGAATATGGTTAATGAGAATTCTTCCATTCTTTTACTCTTGCTTCTTCTTTCTCAATTTCTCTTTGCAAATGTGTGTGGTATTTTCTAGCTAGATCTATTATGTGTAGGTTCAACACATTTACATATATGACTAACAATGGTGAATAAATTATTGTTCAAGTTTCTCAAGAGGTGAGAATTTTACCAAATGCTATGATTTCTCAAATAGATCTAAAAATAATAGATGGACTCTCTAATAGAAAATGGGTAGCATAACAATACAATGAATTCCTTCATTTTTCAGCATACCATGGCCATGTATTTATAGGGACATAGAAAGATATTACATAACATGTTCCAAGTAAGAATGAGAGACCTTTGGAGGTGCTTCTCATCATTTCAGTAGTCCCAGTATGAGATTTTGGGCCGATCTTGAAATCTTGTCATGGTACGCTTTAGCTTGGAAGTGGTTGAGGCTTGACCAATTTCATAAATGCATCCTTTCGGCATCCACGTAGGTTTCTTTAGAGATAGTCACACATGAAAAAAAACCTTCACATCCAGTGCTTGGTTGAATTGCGTGTATTTGCATGCATTGACTTTGGTGGAAGTGCACAAAAATTCACAGGTTTTTGTATATAGTTTTGGTATATTGCTGAAATAGGATCTGTAAATGTTGAAAGTGTGTTGTATTTGTGGTGATCTTTCCTTTGACCATTTTTTGTATTGTTTTGAACAATTTTTTGGTGATAAAAAAGCCCCCTTGATGTGTGAGGTTAGGAGCATACATATCACTGAAATACATCATTGTTTGTTTTGTGAACTAACTCTGAACTGAGCAAAGAATAACTAGAAAACAACAAAAATAACAACCAACACCACCCTCTCCCTAGAACTCCTAGGTGTCTATTTATATCTATTCTTGGCTCATCGTCTATTACAATTTATTATAAAAACCCTAACCCTAACATCGTTAGGTCTTCCATGCATGTGCACGTGTTGCTTCTCCTTTCCAGATGTCGCTTTCCTCGTGCATGCCTTTATTTTTTATTTGACCTGCTTCCAACAGGCCCCCAACACTGAAATGTGGCTCATCCAGAGCCACCTAACCCATATGTGCTTCATCGATCTCTCTTGTGATCGCTTGGAACTTCTCCAAGAGCTTCGTTGCTTGCATTTGGGCCTGCACAGTCTTCTCCTTGAGTGCATCGAATCATTGTACTGCAATCTCATAGTTGCCCATCCTTGCACATTATGCCTGGGTTTGTGTAATATATGTTTTGGCTTCCTTCGCCTATGCAATGACCTTTGCTTCTTGCTCTTGTACCGATTCCATTTGAGCTTGACACTCCTTTTTCTCTGTCTACACAACTATGAGTTTTGCTTGCAGTTTCTTCATGTCTTGCGCTCCTTTGAAACTCTCCATGATTAGCATTGTCTTCTGCCCCTTGTTGAGGTCCTAGATAGTTGTGCTTATCCTTTCTCCTTTCTGGTCCCAATGATGGACCTAGGGATCCTCTTCTAGCTCCTTCCAGAGTTTTGTTTATTTCTTGAACAAGTAGGATGCTATGTGGAATTGTCACTCTATATCCTTTATTTGCATTCTTGCCTCATGTTTCCTTTTCTCCTTCACCTCCGGTGAAGTGGTAGGTGTGAGATTCTCTTGAAGATTCTCGATATCTTATTGGTATTTGTTGATTTCTTGAACAATCTAATCAATCTTCTTTGTCACCGTGAGTTCAATTATCTGCACATTCTTTGGGATTTGCTCGTAGGCTATGACCACTTTTTGCTCCAGCCCATTCATGCAATGCTTCTTCTCTTTGGTCTCAAGCTTATCCTACTCGAGTATCAATTCAAACTCATCTCGATTGTCCTTTGTGTGCTACAATTCCATTATATTTGTGCGTGCACGAGACTGTACCTCTTATGTAACATTGACTTGCCGTTTGTACAATTCCTTGGTTGGTATCCACGTCAATACCAACTGTAGTTGAACCAAGTCTTTTAGGGGTGTTTTCCCCATGATTTCATCCATGCCCAACATGCTGGGTGTGACATGAAATGTTGAGCTCGATTGTGCTGTCATCTGGATCCTATCCTTCTCACTTGATCTAGCTTCACCTCGGATCTATGATGCAGATGACCTCATTTCTACATTGCTGCCAACTGCCTGCGCTTCTCTGAGTTGCTTGAGGAGTTGTCATATGTATGACAACTCTTCCTCAATTATGTCCCTTTAGTGAAAAACATTCTCGAAATCCTCGACTGCATGATCCTAGATCATTTGGGCCAACATGTATGCATCATCCTCAATGATTGTTTATTCTAGGGGCGTTTTGTGTGCCTTCACCTTCTTGCACACACCCCCTGTCTGGATGACTAGGCTCTTAGTCTTGCCTTTCTCCTGTAGTGTAGCACTTGATGTAGTTGCTTGTGTTGCCTCGGCCTATTTTTGTTGTGTTGGGGGTGCCTATGTGTTGATTCCTCGTCTAGGGGCCTATCTTGGATTTTATTTTGTGCCTTGTTCTGACCTCTCCTTAGTTTCTTGGGCACTATTATCTCCTTGGGCTATGTCTGTTCCTGTCTTACCTCCTCCTCCTCCTCTATCTCTGAGGTTACTTATCGAATGAAAACTAGAATCCTCCAGTCGTCTTCCCAATCCTTGATGGTCATCTCTATGTCCTCTTGCATGATGCAGTAGCACAGTTGTAGCCATTAATTGTTGGGATCTTTTTGTGCCTGGATCCACATCTCATGTCTAGTAGCTTTGAAGTTGGTTGTGCCCTGATACTGTGCAATAGATTTTGGTGCTACCCTCCAAGTGTTGGAGATGGTGTCATGTATGTTGTGGATATAACCTTCATATATAGCTGGATTTGATTTTATTTTCTTGGAGTTTGAAGAGTCCCCGAGAAAGAAGTATTGTGCTTTGTGGTAGGGAGTGGATCTAGTGGAAAAAAATGAATACTTCGGCTCCTTCCATATGATCATGACTATTAGGGTGAGTATTCATGAATAATTAAATTATTTCCCCAGATCCTGCACATCCTTGCATTCATCTAGAAACAAATTCAACAAATAAGGTTCCCAACTGAGTGTGGTGCCCTCAACACATTGTGCTACAGCCGCGAAAACCCTGACCGAGACTTCCTCCTTGCAGAATTTCCTGAGTAATTTTCATGCCATAATTTTTGTGGACATTCTTGTCATGACGTCACTAATATGCCTGATGATGATTCAAAGTGACCCCCTTTTGGTGTTGTATTTATTCTTCATCTCCTCGACCAGTGCTTTCTCCTTTGTTTTGTCCTCTAGGAACTGTGTAGAATCCTCACCCTGTGATGAAAACCCTGTGATGTATGTGATGATCTCTACGTCTATGGAGACGAATTGTTCCAGCCATAGGTATTCTCCATGGGTGACTGCCATCAGTTTCTTGATGCAACTGTTTGCATACTGACCCCTCCCAAATTGTTGTAGGTCCAATAGACCTAGAATCCTAGTTTTGTCCAATCCTGCTACCCACTGGACTGGTTGATTAATTGGTTCACCAATGGGTCCTATACCCACAATATGTAGGTAAAATCACATGGAGAACTTGGGGAACTTTTCCATGTCCATTACATCATGGTCTGAGTACCAAAATTTCTCGATGTGGCCTAACAAATTTGTTGGTACGTGTACCCCTTATGGAATGTGCAGAAAGACAATGGTTGCGGTGGGTTTCCTACGTGTTGACCTAAGTACCATCTCCTTTCCCTCTTGTTGTGGTGGTTGGCTCGAGGTTTTAGACTCCATTGTTCATTCTTCGAGATACTCCTATGGTTGGCCAGTGACATATTCCATTTCTCCCCCTTATGTCTATTATGATATGGTTGTTTGTGATCTATCTGGCGTGACCATTTATTCCTAGTTCAGAGCCATCCCATTGACTCTCAGGGATTCTATAGGGTTTTGGGGTTATAATAGGTTGCCTACATCCTCATCCTATTGGCCCTGTCCCTCTTCCGGCATATCAATGTCCATGCCCACTAGTGATTTCTGCTGGGTTTCCTCCACAATGGGTGTGTGACTTCCTGGTGTTGTATCTGACGATGAGGTTTCATCCACATTGACGACTTATGGGGGATAAGATGGTTGTTGTTTTCTTCCCTGTGGATGCAATTGTGTTATGGCACTGCTTTGAGGTTGTCTGGTGGTCCGAATCAGTTCTCCCTATTTGGGTGGTTCCATGGTGGTAAATTTGTTGTTTTCCGAGCTTAGTGGCCTTTGTAGCTTTTGCAATTCGCACTCTCTGCTTTATATGCTCTATCGCTTTGTGATTTCTCCGTTTACACAATAACGTTTCCTCTCCCGCATTCCTACTTTGTATCAGCGTCATGTGAATCTTATTGGATACGTTACCGCAATTATGATTTAATTGAACTATCGGTTCCCTTGTAATTTCAACTGATTTCCCTTACTGTCGCCAGTTGGCGTGATTAATGCGGTGTCCCGTCAGTCATTTATGGCATTCAATTCCGATATCCACCGTCAGTTGGCGCTTCTTTTTCCACATCCTCATTTCCTGCTTGCTTCTGCTTTGTATTGACTATTGGCCTTGTCGTCGTCATCTAGTATTGTCAAGATTTCATGCTCCTTCTACTTTCGACACACTACCTTTTGATGTCCTCCACTATCTCTTGTTTTTTTTTTTTACTGCACGATGACTTTCAAGTTGCGAGTGGTCGACTATCCTTGTATAGCTTCAGTCGGCTCCCATTGATCATCCCTCTGATTTTTGTACCTCGTAAGTATTTCAACTGTATCTCTCCCCCATCTATGAGATTTTGTACTTTGTATGTTCCTAACCAGTGCATTCTGATTTTTCCTGGGTGTTGAAGGGATTTAGTGTCATACATCAACACTAAGTCTCCTTCCTTGAAAGTTTTCCTCTTGATATGTTTGTCATGTCAAGATTTGTCCCTTGCATTCTGAACTTGTTGGTGGAATTCAACTAGGATCCTATATTCCTCCATGATCATGAGTTGATTCAGCCAATTCTGTACTGCACCTCATTCTGTCATGTTTGTAATCGCTGCTACATGCAGACTGGGTACCAAACATTCTAGGGGAACCACTGCTTCTTGTCCATATACCAATTTGAATGACATGTGTCCTGTAAAATTCTTTCATGTGGTCTTGTATGACCACAATACTTTTGTTATCCTTAGGTCCCAATCATCCCTATTCACATTACAAATCTTCGTTAATGCATTTTCAAGAATCTTGTTAAAGTATTCTACTATTCCATTTGCTTATGGATGATATAGTGTACTCTTTTGATGATGGACTTCAAATTCCTCAGTCATAGCCTTAATAGTGTTGTTAATGAAATGAGTGACTTGGTCACTCATCAAAATCCTTGGGCAACCAAATCAGGTGATCACTTGCTCGAACAAAAAGTGTGTTGTTGTCTCTGTGATGCAATCTTTGACTGGAGCTTCTTCTTCCCATCTTGTTAGGTATTCGGTCATGGTGATAATGTACATTTATTCTGTCCTTTTGGCTGGTGGGTTAATTGGTCCCAAAAAATCTATTGCCCATTTTTCGAATACGTACAAAGTTACCTGTGGTAGTAGGGGCATCTCGTCCCTTGTATTTAGTTTACCAACCCTCTGACATACATCACATTTTTGGTAGTACTCTTTTGAGTCTTTGTGAATGGTCAGACACCATGGTCCTGCGCGAAATACCTTCTGCATGGTAGCTTTTCTTGCGTAATGTACTCCTGCTATTCCCTCATGGGATTCTGCTAAAATAATTGGTATTTGATGTTCTATCACACATCATCTCATAATTCTATCTACGCCCATTTTGTATAAGTGTCCTGCAATCAGCTGATAGTCTACAACCCAAACTACTAGGTTTTTCTTCTACGCGGTGTTATATTCTTATGGTGCAGTTCCTATACTCAAGTACTAGATGACGCCTTTGAAGTATTCATCGACGATCTGGACTGCAAATAACTGTGCATCCGAAAAGTTGTCCTCTAAATTGGTAGGTTCCTTCCCATTCCTGACCCTTGATAGGTGATCAAGTTTTGCGTTTAGCTTCCTTGGCTTGATTATTTCTTCAAAATAATATTCTTGAAACAACAATATCCATTTGCAAATTCTCCCCCCCAACACTAGCTTGTTGACTAGGTATTTTAGCGTTGAATGGTCTGTGAACATCTTGAAATGTTTCCCCAATAAGTAGTGTTTGAAGTTTTGAAGCGCATAGACCATAGCTAGGCCTTCCCTCTCTATCGTGTTGTAGTTATGTTCCCATTCTGACAGTTTTCTGCTAGCAAATTCTATAGGGTGATCCAATTCTCCTACTCCTGGCTGTGCTAGAATATCTCCAAGTGATATGGACGATGCATCTACATGTACGTGGAATGTCTTCTCCCAATCTGAGAATACTAGTATTGGCAATGTTACCATGTTTTCTTTCAGCGTATCCAGACTGTGTTGACAATCCTCATTCCACTTGAACTTTGTATCTTTCCTTAACAGTTTCTCCATTGGTGTGGTGATCTGTGCGTACCCTTTTATAAAAAAATTGTAGTATCTTGTGTGTCCCAATGTCGCTCTTAGTTGACAAACTATTTTTGGTGGTGGCAATCTAACGATTACTACAATTTTGGTAGGATATACTAATAAACCTTTCTTGCAGACTATATGGCCCAATAATATCCCAAACGGTGTTCTGAAGATGCACTTCTTGATGTTTAACGATATCTTGCAGTGCGTGCATATTTCTAATATAAGTCGCAAGACCTCTACATGGTCTTTCAATAGACTGTAGACTATCCAATCATCCAAGTATACCTCTAGAAAATGGTGGATAAATTCTTTAAATGCAACTAGGAATACTCTGGAAAATATTGTTGGAGCATTCTTTAGTCCAAATGGCATGAGCGTGTATTGGTAGGATCCCCATTCTATAGAAAAAGAGGTCTTGTATCTATATTCTAGTACTGCTATCTTGCTTTGATGGTATCTTGAAAATCCATTTCTGAATGAATAAAATTCCTGTCCTCCTACGTTCTCCAACACTTCATCTATGAATGGTGTAGGGAACGGGTCATGTAGGAACGCATCATTCAACTTCCTCAAGTCGATGCATATTATTATCCCACCTTATTTTTTATCCTGAAATACCATCGAGCTTATCTATTCTGATTCTTCCACAGGTTCTATTATTCCAGCTTTCAGCATCCTATCGATCTCAGCTTTGAATTTTTTATTATAAATCAAATTTAGTCTGTATCGTCGTTGTCTGATTGGTCTTGCCTTAGCTCCGAGTGGTATCTTCATTTAACCTAGCTCTCTTGCTATGCCCTTCATTTCTATGAACATTGTAGGGAACATGTCGTTGTACTCATGCAGTAACTCTGTTATGCTTTCCACTGTTTCCTCATCCCAATAGTTCCCAATGCTAGCTAGTTTGGGATTCTCAGCGGTCCCAATGTTGACTTTATTTACCTTGATCGGTGAAACAATTACTTCTGATTTTAGAGGTGGACCTTCCACTTCTCTTTCACCTTCATCTTCCTCAATGTAAATGTTGTGTGGATAATCTTCCTCCAGTACTTCTTCCTGCACTTGGTAGCATGACAACAGTTCTTTCATTGTCTGTCTATTCCACTGTTGCTCCTCTGTTATGAGTTCTAATTTTGGTTCCTTAATGAATATCACCCCGCTTATTTGTTCAAGTATTGCATCTATGTTGGGGTTCTCATGCTCAAATGAGAAAGCGACTGTAAATTTCTATTGTAGTATTGTCCAGCTCATAGTTCCTTTGCGTAGTTCCTAGTCCATATACTAGTTCGATGGGATTCCCTCTAAGGTGTGTACAAAATGATGAGGCCATTCCTCTGGGGGTGTCATTTTCCATAGCGTTCTTCACTTCTCCAAGTGTTCTGTTGGTGCCCCCTATCCATCATATTTCTACTATTGGTTTCTTGTTTGTTCTACACCAAACTGTATGCATAGTAAGCACTTACATTGGTACCAGTCCTTGATTGTTTCCTTGTGTGCGCCCCGCCATCTCACATGTGTGGCCTTGAGTGCTATGTCTAGTGCTAAGCATCTTTGATTTTGTAACACTTCATCTTCCTAACGTGTCAGGAATTCTTCTAGATCATTTACCCCATGGAAATTGGGTGGTTCCCTTATCTCCATACCTACCCATGTTACTATGTGGTCTTTTCTTGCACATCTTCTCATAGAAAATTCATGCAGCCTATGTTTCCATTTCTCTAAACCCATATCTGAGTTTAACACACATGAAGTAATGTTTCACCAACTAAGTGTCCCATCTGCAATTGGGTTTATGTAATTATCATCTCGTGTAGTTGTTCTATACAACTGGATGATTTCTTCTAAGTCCAAGAAAGTAGGCTCTGCGAACCTTTCCCTTTCTTAAGGGTCTAATGGCGCAATGACCTTGTGTTCTCCTAACTTGAAGGTCATTTTTCATGTCTTTAAGTTGATTATGGCTTGGTTATAAAACGCCCAATCCAAGCCCAGTAATGATGGATATGGTGTTGTGTCATCCACTATCTCTATTAATTCGAAGTCATATTTAGTGCGCACTCCATCTAGGTCTACTGTCACTCCTTTCAGTCTCCCAATTGGTAGAATTCTATGTTGATTTACCAATTTCAGCTGAATGAGTGAATATCCTAATGTGGGATCTCCCATACATTGCCATGTCTTCTTGGGTAATACATTGACTTCGAATCCTAGATCTAATATGATATATCCCATGTTGAAATCTCCAATGTTGGCATTTAGCCTAAACTCCCTACTTGTTCTTCTTCTTGTATGTAGGTGATTGACTATTTTTTGTTCTATTTTTCCTTCAGTCTCTATGCTACAATTTTTCTAATACATCTTGTAATATTTTGATAGAGGGTGGATCATTTAGTAATTTTACACACGATTGTAAAAATCCTTTGATTGTACTTACTTATCCCAGGGATTGCATTTATTTAGTATGATCCAACAATGGAGGCATCTCATACTCTGGTACATCTTTACTATGCTACGTGGTTGAGGTCAATGCGATGTCAGGCTTATTTAAATGTTTCCTTCTTGTTCCATGCGTCGAACTTCTTCCTTGGTTCGGTATTCTTCTTCACCCATTCACATTGTACTAGATCTTGGCGTACTGTGTCATTCCCTGGTTTAGATCCTCTGCGCGTAACTATGTTGATGTTTCTTCCTTTATCCCTTTCTTCTGTTGAAATCGATTGAAAATTATGATTGTTTTGATTCCTCTTTTCCTGGATCTTACCTAATAACGTAAGACATTCTTCCATATCATGATCCAATGCACGACAACACATAAAGATCGCTGGTGGAAGTGGAAAATATCTTGCATAATGTCTTGGATGTTGAAAGTTGTGACATGCTACTAGTCCTCTACCTCTTCCAAACCATCCTCTTTCTCTTCCTCCACCTCTGTAGCCAGCTCGATCCCCTCGTGGAATGTAATACTGAGGCGCCTAATTGTACTACACGATATTGTATTGGGGTTGCGTTGTGTTGTATTGTGGCTATGTAGTATTATATGTTTGTTGCAAAGTACTGTACTACAACTGCGCAGTGTTGTATGGGGATGGTACTTGGTTAAAATGAGGTATGGATTTCCTAGTCATCATTTCTTCCTGCACCCTATATGCATCTGATGTACTTTCTCTCATCAACTCGATGGTTCTACAATCTTTGTCATCATGGCCTACTGACTTGCAAAAGTTGCATTATGAACTCTTTGGGACTGCTTGGTACTTCTGCATCATTAGGCAGTGATATGGATCGTGGCCCTGTTTATTACAGATTTCACACCATATTCCTCATGTTGGTAGTGTATTTAGCATTCCTACTATTATGTACTGTGCAAATGTTGGAAATTCATTCTTATTATGTCCTTTCGTCTTGCATGTGGTACACCAAACGACTTCTCGTTTGTCATTAATTTTGTTCTAGTTTAGCTGGAGCGCTAAATTATTTAGATCCTTCTTCAACTCCTGATGGATGAGTCTGTATTCTAGTATTGGTTTTCCTCTAGTTGTAGGGCTTCCTGCAGAGCCTTTGCCTATGTCTGAAACTTCTGTTGTCGCATCGAATATTTTAAGTGTGGTAATAGTGATTTTAAGAACATGTCCCTATGTTTCATATCCGTCATGAGATATTTCAACTTTCCTTTCAGTCACTTGAATCTCTCATCAATCTCCCATACAGACTGTCTCGATTTCTGTCTAATTTCTATCATCTTGTTCAAGTACTGGTCCTCTGAACTTGGATTATAAAACTCATTTATCAACAACTTCTTGATATCCGTGATCGTTCTGGTTTTCCTTGGTGGATTGTTTGTGTCTAAACTCATATACTAATCCAATGCGCAATCCCTTAGTGTGATATCTAGATGTGCAAGTTTAATGTCCTCGTCTGTGATCCCTTTTTCTTCCCATATCTTTTCATAGATAAAAAAGTGATGTTCTGGGTCCTCCGACGCTTCTCCTTTGAATTTTGGTAACCTGATGGTGGGATTGTGTCCTGACATCCTGAATGATGAACTACTACCTCCATGCGTTGTAGATGCTTGACTAATTATTCCTAAATTGGGTCCCCTAGTTGTTGTTCCTTGTGTAGATATACTTCCTACTATCTTCATTCTCCCAAAATTCGATTGTCTAAACATTGATGTGATTTTTGGTGTGTTAGTCGCACATGGGTTTATGGGTTCCACACTGACATTAATATGGATAGGATTACTGCCTTCGATTCCTGCTCTTGGACCTTGCGTATTCCTCTCGTATGTTGTGCGTAGGATTTCCTCAATCTACTCCATAGCCTGGACTTCCTCTACCTCCTCTTCATCACTTGCCAAACCTTCCCTCGTGGCTATGACTCTCTTCTTGGTGTTTACCTTGTATTGGTAGGGTACTCCACTACGCGTCTTTCTAGCTATTGCCATGATCCACTTGACCTAGTCATCATCCATCATGATTGGGTCCAAAGCTTCCTCCTTATTTCCTTTATCCACTTCTCCTTCCCTTTATCCTTTTTCTATCAGTGCTTCCCCCCTTGCCCTGTGAACGTAAGGAAGTTTAGTTGTCTAACTCCATTTTCATTACACCTTTTTTATAGAGCATTATCTTAATAGAAGTATACAACAATATAATATACCTTCCTCAAGGCCCTCATAGAAACTCTTGATCTATTGCACTGTACGACTTCACGATATCTACTGTAAATTCTGTTATAAAGCCTTCTATAATATCGTCGAGCCAAAAATCTACTACGCGGGTGAATTTGTTATTCACCTACTATAACTGCGCGATCTAAACTGAGGTGCATTGTACCTGTCGGATTTGATTTTTTGTGTGGTTGTCTTTCAACCTCAATATCCACTCCTCCAATAAGTGTGGAAAATATCAAAAAAATACTTCATGCAAATCAGTAAACACATACTTCTCAAAGTATTTACGCGGTGTTACTCTATGGTTTCTATTATATTTCTGCGTAAACTCTAGCTCCTTTGTCTTCAACCAGCTTTCGATCTCTGCTTTTGTGGGATTCAACGGTCTCAAAATCCCCTTCTAGAGGTGCATTATCACCTTCTTGACGTATGATTTGGTATTAGCTTGACCCACCTTCCGCAGATATTACATTCCCTTAGTAGATCTTCAACATATCACATCCACTCAATCCTATGTTGTTCCAACCGACAACATAACCATTTGTTGGTTTCTTTATCTAAGTTATAATTTTAACATGGTTGACCCAGGTTCAGGTCTACTAGGGATCCAACAAATCCTCTAAAACTATCGACCCTCCTGGTAAACCAGAAGGAAGCACAGTGCACAAAGTGCACTGTGTAGTCTCACCCAAGATAGTCTTAATGGGTGAATACAATACGCAAGTGCTTGCAGTCCAGGATTTAATGGGGATCTATGACTTGCATGCTACGAATCCTATCTAAATATTAAGACAATATATTGTTCTTCTCAATTATGCATGTGTTGAGCTCCAATTTTTTCATACTTTCTGCCATACAAATACACTCATCATTAAACCTTCTCCCCGCATTTTGTCAATAATATATCGCTAATTACACCATAAACCTCCATTATCTCTTGTTATTCATCCTATGTGGTTAATACATAGTTTTTCATATTTTTAGTGATTAAAAGGATGATTATACAACATTTTTGTCGATGATGGTTTAATCGTATGTTTCTATGTCCAAGAAACATGTTCTGTACTATTCAGGTTCTGGTATATGCATTGTCCATGTTCTGGTACTTGTATTGTTCTTGTTCTGGTACTCGCATTGCAAGTCATCTGATACTCCAAGTCATATGGTACCAGAAGGTTCTATAGTCATCTAGTAACCACAATCCATGTCATTCAATACTCTGCAGTGATTCGGTACTACCTTTGCATTCATCCAGTACCAACTCTCTGCCTCTTCCAGTACCAACTTTATCCGATACTAGATTGCGCCTATTTCGGTACTAGCTCCATCCAGTACTACCATCGCGTTGGTATAGTACCCATATTCATGATTGTGTTCATTTGGTACTAAACCCCTGGCTACAAGATTCAGGTACTAATTGTTCTAATCCAGTACCAACTGTTCTAATCCGATACAAACTATGCTAATCCGGTACTAGAAATAATTCAAAATTTTGGAAAGCTTCTAGAGGAAAATCGAGTACATGGGTTTTGTCCAGAATGATGTTTTAATGCAGAAATGTGAGACGTAATTCACCCATCTCGCACGTGTGGACCTCCATCTCAGGAGGAATGATTTTGCTAAAATTATTGAGAAACTCAAACTACCAAGTTGTGCCTCGATTTTCATGCAGATGGAATCATATCTAGAAATTCTACGAAATGGGTTTTGTCTAGAATATGGCAAATTGAGTATAACACTGGTAGTTTTTCAAAATTAGAATTGGGTTGGAATATATGGGTGGGGGACTAACTCAAATCTTCCCAAATTACAATAAAACCCAAATTTTTGTGATTTTGCTCAAAAAATTGTAAAATTGGTTTTAACCAAAATCTGAGTTTGGGGGATTTGGTTCTATCATGTCCCTTTGTATTTCATGTATAAGTAAGAGCCTCATAGGGCCGAGGAGGATCCATCATTTATTATTTCAAATTTGTATTTGGGAGAAATTCATCATATTAGAGACATGAAATTGATGAGCAAAAGGTTGTAATAAGAGATTTTGATTTGTAATGAACAAGAACAGTTCATGGCTGAGATTTGATGCATAATCCCAGTTCTGATCTGAATTAGTCTTCCAGAAGCATGCCTAGGTCGGGTAGGGCCCTCGATCCGGGTATTTCCCTGTTGTTATTTATTTTTCTAATTAGTTTATGAATTTGATTGGATTTGATTTCCATGCACTATGTGTTTTAATTCAACAATTTGATTTTGCAATTGGTTTCATGAACAACTCAAATTTATGCCCTTCCACTCAAAGCATCATCATTTTGCATTTAACCTCAATCATACTCATTTTCCAAACTTCTAATATATGTGTTCTCATGTTGCTCTATTTATGTGCTTAATGATTATTTGACCAATTATGTCCATTCATGCTTGGTAATTTTTCCATCTATTTGTCGCTCACATTATTAAATAGTGTTTTTCCTTCCTAGCTGTGTCAAATGCATAAAACAAAGTTTTGATCTTTAGTTGGATATTTGAATTCATTTATGAATAGAAGACACAGAAACATAGGTTCAAAACTACACTTATTGCTTACAATTTAGAGTATGTGTCATCCTTCATTATGTGCTTACAGATTGATTATCCATGCATGGGCATCTACATTTGTTTAGGAGCAGATTTCCCTTCTCTTTTCTTCATTCTTTGCACCCAAAACTTGCACGTTAACACACACCACCCATTATGCATTTATTCATTTTCATTCATCTTCTTTCCTTGTTTGCTTGATTGCAAATCCTCTAAGTTATACAATTGTCACCAAGAATCCATTTCATTTTCTTCAACCATGTTTCTAGCTTTTATTTGACTGTGTACATTCAACCTTTTGAGTCAACTATAATTTAGCATTCATCCCTTCTTTATGATTATTCTTTGTTGAGTTTTGTAGTGTACATTGAAAATTCTATGTTCATCTCTTCTTAACCCATCTAACATTCATCTTTCTTGACAGAGTTGGTATTTCTTTTCTATTGCATAAGAATTTCAATTCTTTGATTCACATCTCTACAAAATCATCTTTACTTGTTCTTTCTCCTTCTTCTCCATGATTGATGCATTTGACTGTGGAAGATTTTGAGTTTAGATTTAATTTGCAGCGTTGTTTGATTGTCTTTTTCTTGAGATTGATTTTAGATTGTTTTCATCAAAATTCCTACAGTTTGATTTCAGATCACTTTATTTTCCTATACCTTTGGATTACTTGCACTTTAATTTCACATAGTTTCAATCACCAATGGATAGATTAGAGGTCTAACTTGTGAGATATGGCCTTCCTGCATTGGAATTCTTCCTAAGGTGTTAGTTTCTATCTTGAATTTCATTTCCATTTTCTTGTTTATTTTATTGCATTTAAGTGTGGATACACTATAGGAAATAATCATTGAAGGACAAAAAACTTAAGTAAACTACCCACGGCTAATCACATGAACATCACCCAGAGTGCATGAAAGACTGTGATCTAAAAATTTATAGCACTAAGTTATTCCTACATCCCAGTGATGAATCCTTAGTGTTAATTTGTTGTAGTGTGGGTTTGAAGATTGTTTTGTCATCTTTAGATTAGTCTAGACTAGGATCTGATCCTTCGTTTCATGCGCCTGCACCTCGAAGCTTACGAGCCCCAGTTGATAATTAAATGTGGGAATTAATAGTGCATATATATAGCCCCAACAACATGTAATGTAACTAGATTCATTAGCTCATTCATATATCATTCTAATATCTACTCATAGATAGTAAAAGAGAGACAAACATTCAATCACATAAAACAGGTTTTACCGTGGTTCACCCCCTCCTGGGCTACATCCACAAAGATCTAGCTATCTTTCTCTTTTATTATGGTCCTTCCACATATGGCACTGAGTGCACTACAACTTCATTCATACATTCATCAAACATAACCCTTGACCTTCACGAGGTTGACAAGATCGCACCTGGCTCCTCAGCCTAGGATCTAACCCTCAAGGTCTAGCTACTATTCTCTCCTACAACTCAACAACTTACAAAAATGTATCACAATACAATCATGTTACCGACCTATTACTCTCTCTCATGCTAGTAACCCATAAAAAAAAATTACAATCGACACCACCCTCTCCCTAGACCTCCTAGGTGTCTATTTATAACTATTCTTGGCTCATCATCTATTACAATGTATTACAAAAACCCTAACCCTAATTTCATTAGGTCTTCCATGCATGCACACATGTTGCTTCTCTTTTCTAGCTGTTGCTTTCCTCGTGCATGCCTTTATTCCCAAAATAGCCTTTCTTTCTGATTCAACCTACTTCCAATAGGTGTATATATGGGCATGGGGACCACAATGCCACCTCATTTGTAGTTTCACAAGTTGATTCCCGAGAGCTAGTTACATGGTTTGTTTAGTAGTACGTTGGTGTGAGGACACCAACTAGATGCACAGGAGAGTCTGGTGAGTGGTTTCAACCTCCTTCATCTTTTGATTTTCATAATTTTTGGGATGGGGTTCATACAGAGGGTCATATGACCATTTTTGGTCTTGGTGGGCATGGTTTGTGTTGGTAAAATCCATCTACCGATGCACTTCTATGTAGGAAAAATTACCATAGTCACACACAGTGTGCATGACTATGGTTGGTTCTGCTACATGGTAGAGTATGACTGTTAGAGGGATGTGCACGCATTTCTGTGAGACAACATTGAAACATGACGCACTTGGATATGAGATAGTTGTGAAAAATTTGTGCATATGTCTTTGGGACAACCACACAACATTGCATGCATGTCTTTGATATATTCACACAGATGCATGCACTTGTTGGATAGGAGAATTGCATAAGTCATAAATTGAACTTTTGTTGAGGTGGGTTTTATGTTGGTTATGTGATCTAACTCAACTTTTTGGATTGGATGCAGGTGCTGAAATACAAGATGGTGATTCAAAGTCAATGGGCCCAAGAGGACCTATTGAGGTTTTTTTATTTTTAACTAATGAGGTGGAAGGAGTACCTCCTACATTTTTTTATTGGGATGTGGAGGCCATGGAAACAATTGTTTGTAGTACTAGGTCAAGAGGTCCACTTTTCAGTGAAGATAGAACTGTACTTTATTACGAGGATCCCATTTCAAGGCATTGAGTTAGATTCCTGTGGGGGAGACAGTGGCAGTGATCGTGAGATGAAATTTATCCAGTGAGGGGCCTTAGACTAGGGGGTCTATTATAATAGGTGATACTGACTCATTGGAGATCTAGGTTTTTTGTGCATTGATGGTAAGGATTTTCGGGTCACTTGGGACCCAACACATTTATGGGGCATGCTTTTTTATAGTAGATAGGGTGATGGACAAACAAATGTATGCATGGGCATGGGTGATGCACATGTGTATGGTGGAACTACTAGATCATTGTGTTAGGGATATGACAGGGGAATTTCTCTTTGGGTCAGTCTTATGTGCATTTTTTTTGAAGTGGGTGATTTTGCTACACCCTAGAGTGATACTTGACCCGCTCCCTCTGTACGATCCTCGTCTATAGCAACAGGGAAAAATATTGGTGTGTCATGGAGGGGGTGAGGGTGAACACTACTTCATTGAGATGTTTGAGGGATATTGGAGGAATAACCTACAAATTATTTCAGAGTACCTCTATTCGGGGTTGTGCTTCCAACATCATCCTGCTATGCACCTGCCTCATGGAGAGTTATGGGACTAGAAAGGTATGTTTTTATTGTATTGCACATTTGATATTCTTTTAATTATAATTTTTCATGTAAAACTACTAATGAGACTTATATTTGGTTTTTCATACGTGTGACCAAATGATCAACAAAGTGATTTCACTCATGCAGAGGCAGGAGGGGGAGTAGAGGGCATTGCAACATCATTGGTATGATGACCCTAGGGAGGGTCCCTCATATGTGTCAGCCAATGATGAGGTGGTCGGATTAGTCTGAGATATGGATGAGTTGTGGTAACACTTGGATATTGTGCTATAGGTGTTACCAGAGGACCGTTCGGCCCACATATAAGATGAGAAGGTCCTAGAGAAGTGTATTAGGGGTAGGCAGGAGTGGAAATCACTGGTATGGTTTTTTGCAGTTGTGGGTGTTGTAGTGACATGGAACATCCCCTTGTGAGTAGTTCCACCAACTAGTAGGAGAGGGGGACCTCCTGCTAGTAGGGAACCAACAATAGACCCTGTGATAGGGGGTTTTCTTTAGTTAGAGGCACTGTAGATATATTTTTGTATAGTTGTGGCCCACATTTTTGTATGATATATGTATACGAGTGGAGGCTCCCATTTTGTATATGTGGAGGTCATTTTGAGATACTTGAGCCTGGTAGTGTGGACAAAGATATTGTATATACTTTTTGATGAAACACTTGTGGCACCATGCTTATATATATGGATACATATTTTTGATGATGTTGTTTATGTTTTTTGGCATATGGATAATATTTTTTTTAAGGGTTTTTTTTATGTATTTTTTGATGAACTATGTTGAATGCATTGAGAGTGTATTTTAATGTGACAAATCCAAATCTAGCACTTGATTAACCATGGTATATGAAACTTGGTTTAGAATCCTAGGGATATCTCTAAGTGTGATGGATTAAAAATTCTAAGTTATAAGTTTAACTTGTAGGTACTTGTGATATAAGCATGGATCACGAATGTGATACACATTATTCAACTGTAGGACGATGAGCTAGGAATTGAGGAGGACACTTAGGTGATGAATACGACATTGACTGGATTCTACTAGGAGACCAATAATGACAATGGACTCAGCTTGGTTATTTGTGGTGGGTCTGAGGAATATACCAATGGAGTGGAATAATACATGTTATGGGGTGTCAATTTCTCATTGAAGAAAGATTTCAAGTCCATCGACTTCCATCATCAACATACTCGATGTATTAAGTGTATGGATAATTCATCTATCAAAACAAGGTCAAAGGATAAGACATATGTTGTGGAAGGGTTTTTGTAAAAAAAAGACTAAAAACACAAGGAAAATACAAGCATAGTCGAAGGTAGGGTGGCTATGATTAAGGGTAGAATTTATTCAAGTATAAATTTTTGATAGTGTCTATGACCATAGCTCCTTCAGGGTAGCCTAAGATATAAGCACACTTGGTGAGACAATGGTGAATGATAAAGGGTCCCCGCCAAACAGAATCATATTTTCCATGGGATAAAATCTTGTGGGATATGTCATAGGCCAAAAATAAATTGCCTTGTTTGAATGATAGAAGGTTCACATGGCGATCAAAAACCACTTTGGAACTTTTCTTGGCTACTTCATTGTTTTTCAAAGAGGAATGGTGATCCTTGTATAAGGATTCAAGTTTGAGCAATCGTTTCTCTATCAAGGTTGTGTGAGATAAAATCTCAATTACGGTGCGCATGGTGGGGATTTTTCATTCTATGGGAAGGAACACTTCGACATCATGAACTAAATGGAAGGGTGTGAACCCGGTAGAATTTTTGAGAGTTGTAAAATATTCCCATAATGCGGAAAATAGCATGTGGTGTCATTTTTTTTTGTGTTCATCGACGGTGCGTTGGAGCATGGTTTTGAGGATTTTATTGATGACTTCAACTTTCCCATTAAATTATGGATAGTATGGTGAAGGAAACTCATTATTAAACCTGATCTTGGAGGATAACTCAATGAACACTTCATTTTTGAAATGTTTACCATGGTAAAAACCTAGCTGGAGAGGGACTTTAAAATGGGTAATGACATGGTTGAAGGAGAAGCAGGATGACATGGCTATCATATTATTGAATGTTGGCATGGACTCTTCCCATTTTTGTGAAATATTCAACAATGAATATGATGTACTTGTTTCCATTTTTGGATGGGGGGTTTCTTGTCATAAAATCAATAACCCATGATTTGCAAAAGGGGCCTTTTGTTAGGAACCAAATATCAATATAGCATACAAAAACCTCAGAATAAGTACTCAATGCCTTGAAAAAGAGAGAAAATCAGATAATAAGCCTCTTTGAGGGGAAACCTCCTTATGCCCACATAAATGTTCAATTACAAGATGATTCCAAATGAAAATGTCTCCTTGGTATATATAGGAGACTAGGAGGTTTAATTACAACTAATGGATTAAAGCCGAAAAAAAATAAAATAACATTACTAATGTAATATGCCCCAATTAAGGGGTAATGAGCCATTATTTAGGGATTAACATGCCCCTCCCCTTGAGAAAAGTGTTGTCCGCAATGCTTGAGTAACTCTGGATGCTTCTATATAAAATACTCATCTTCCCAAGTGGAATCCTCAGCCGGTAGTTTCCTCCATTTAATGAGATACTCTGAAATGGATCTATTCCTCAGCTGGCGAATTATTGTGTCAGTGATGGATTCAGGCTCCAATATTATTTTTCCTTCCTCGTCAGTTTTGGAAATATAGTTTGAACTAGGATATTGTCACCTATAACCTTCTTTAAGCATGAAACATGGAAAACTAGGCGTACTCATGAAGATGCAGGCAACTCCAATTTGTATGCCTTAGTACCAATCTTTTGCAACACCTTATAAGGGCCATATTACTTTGGTGATAGTCTATTATCCTTCTTGGCTTGCTTGAGGGACATCTGTTTGTATGGTTGTAGTCTTAAAAACACCCAATCCCCTACTTGAAAACTTCTTTCAATACAATGTTGATATGCTTGTTGTTTCATGCAATTTTGTGCCCTCGTCAGGTTGATCTTTAATATTTGGAGAACTTGTTGTTGATCCTCTATGTGATCTTCCACTAATTGAACCTTAGATTTTTCTTTTAGAGAAGAAGTGATGGAAGGAGGGTGGTATTGTTGACGGGCGAAATCGACCATCCGTCAACTGAGAGAGTGGAACCGGTCTGGGGTTGTCTAATAACCCAAGCCGTTTGGGATGAACCACCCTGACGGGTTTAGCGACTCCGTTAGCCGATCTAAGGTCCTAAGAAAACAAAAGAAAACTAATCTAAACTAACTAATCTAACTAAAAACAAATAAAACTAACTAATAAACTAATCTAAATAAAACTAACTATTTAACAAAAAAAACTAGAACTAATTACTAAAACAAACTAAACTAATCTAACTATTCTATATATACAATATACTAACTAATACTCTACTAACTCTAACTAATTAACTATCTAACTACTAAATGAAATATAACTTATTCACAAAATGTACAATATCTAAAATTTACAGATTTAAATAAAACCTGAAAAATTAATTTATATTCTGCCCTAAGACAGTAAAAGATATTTTTTGTTGATTTTATGATTTTATGAACAAGAAATAAAACTAACGAAACTAAACAACTAATATACTAATTCTAACTATAAATCTAACTAAAAATATATCTAACTAAACTACTAATAAATATACTAAACAAATCAACAATAAACTGACCTGGAAACGCTCCAGGTTTGTCCTGTGAATGATGATTGTTTTAGATGACCGGAGGGAGGAATCCCGCGTTGAATTATCCAGGATATTTTTGTAAATGATACACTGCAATGCTCTACAAGTTTGATTACAGGACAAGCAAGACATAAAAATAACAACAATCTTATAATTTATAAACCTTCACAATTAGATAAACCTGTATGCAAAGATCTATACATAATAGTTCAATTGATGAAGAAGATAACTCTGCCATTCATTAACTGAACAAAGTAATTGTTGTGTTTTAGATTAATAAAAGAAATTAGACATGGATCATATTAATTAAATCATATCATTTTGCAAAGGACTATGATAGCTAAAGTAGTCACTAATCAAATGCGAATTGATAGGCATAAACATGAAACAAAAGATTGATATTATGAGAAGCAAAAGTTGTAGCAGAACATCAACTCCTGTGTCAGTTTGTATTAGAAATCCATAGCCTGGTTCTCCCACAAGTGAGGATGATCCTTATTACAAAAATAATAAGTATTTATAAGTTTTTCCACAGGGTAAAACCTCCCTGTGGAAGTTATCAAACTGTTTACATAAAATCTGGGAAGATATCCCAAGTTTAACTAAACTARGAATCTAAAGTAAAACTAAAATACACAAATATTCCCCTAGCCTGTCCAACATGTCCCATTCAATTCGAATTTACCTGAAAAGGGCCAAAAATGAACAAGTTAGAAGGATTCTTTATTAACAAAATGATAAAAATCTAATCATATAGACTAGCTACAGAATCTTGCGATTCTGTAGCTGGTCTAAATAAGACAAAGAATCAGCATCAAAATCGATTAAAATCTTCTTTTTTTTAAACATCAAATTCAATTAACATCCAATAACTGTTTGAAAATGAATCATTCAATTTGAAGTTGTTATACCATTCGAAATCAAACAGGATTCAAATCAATTAAAAGACCACAGAGATAGGCGTACTCTGTTTTGTTCGTTACCACAAAGTCGGTGACAAAATTATATTGAACAACAATGCAATCGTTTCATATCAAATCGAAATCAACATAATCAAAACAAATCGCAAGCAATTGTTATGATGCCTTATCAACAAGAGATATGAATCCGACAAGATCATTTTCAAATCGTTATAACTGTGTTGACACAGCAAATGATTCATGCCACGAATAAATCAATTCAAACTGGCGCGAAAATCAATTCAAATAAAATCATAACAGGATCGATTGATTGGCAACAGAATTCGTAATTTGTTATTGCAAATTGGGAAAACAAGATCAATTGACTTTAATCAAAATCGTTCATTTGACAATGAATTGTAATCGGATTTGATAAAAATCACGAATGTTGATCAATTTGTTTTTACAAATCAAACGGAGCAGAAATTAAAACATGAATCCAGCTCATAAAACAACCTTGCCAACTCAAGATATGGGATAATCCAATCAGAATAAGAGTGAATCGAATAGAAAAGGTTTTAACATAGTCATTACGAATCCAAAACTATTCGACGATTCGGACACATTTGCACAGTATTAACTGAGAGCATTGTTTTCATGCGAAACAGAGCAGTTCCTTCCAATTTGAAACCGAACAAAGTTGTACTCATGTTCTGAGAAGATCACATGACATATCACAAGATCGTAACAATCAAACTTATTGAAATCGCTTTCCAATCGCAACATATGAACCATAACGAAATCGAATCCAAACACGATCATATTCTAAATTGAGCATGAAAAACCTCCTGTTCGGAGTAGATGAAAAATGAATTCAATTGAAAGAAATCCATCAGTTTTGTTAACTCAATCAAATCAAATCCAATCGAACCATTCAAATCCTAATAAAAATCTACCGGTAACTAAACTAGGAATGATCAAATCATGTATCAAAATGAAACTCCATTTATTTTTAGCAAAGCAAAACAATGTACATGATGAACACCGAATGACAGAGGCATTTGAATGAGAGACAAAGCTATTTGAAAGAAGAATTCAAATCATTATATTAACCTTGATCATTCACAAAACTAAAACGATATCAAAATTCATACCTGTATGGCTGGATCACGACAATTTGGAGTTGATAACGGCTGTGGCTGATTCAACATTCTTGAAAAGGATGGAGCCATTTGTCTTTTGATTTTTATCAGTTGCTTGGAGCTGGTCTCTTTGACTGATCAATTCTGCAACTTGACTTTCCAGCGATTGAATTTTCGATTGAAGTAGGGGAACGTCAATGTAGTATCGTTCCAAACATAACTCACATTGGTCACATGACGGCTGTGTGGGTTTTGAAAGAGCAGGTGAGGGTTTGGACACATTGCTGAGGGTTTTGCGAGGCAATTTGATACCAGGGTAGCTAGGGTCATTCGTTAGGCAGGGAGGAAGATTTGTCACGAAATCATAAGGTGGTTCGGGGCATAAACCCTGTGAGTAAGGGTAATCACTGGCTAAGAAACGTTCTATGTCAGAATTTGAATCCTCACTTAGGACGATAGGGATTGACTCAGCAGAGGGTTTAGGTTTGTTTCTAGCCATCCTTGAAATAAGTTGAGTGTTTTTTTTACCCTTGGCATTAGCAGTAGGGTTTGCCTTGGATTTTTGCTTACAGGATTTTTAATAATCTCGGCTTTCTCAGTTCCAACATCTGGTTAGTCAATAGGAGGGTCGACCGAAGGCTTAGGAGAGGGAAATAGGATATGGAAAGGCACGGGTGGCCCGACCTTCATTTCATTAACTACAGGCTTGTCAACCTGTATAGGGTCCGTGTCATCGAAACCATTTCGAGTGACGAAAGCTCTCCAGCTATCACCATGTAAACTCAAGTGATAAACGATGATAAGTTTAATAAGCCCATGGTGGAACAGGCTACTGTCAGCCTTCTCCTTTTTAAACCTTTTCGACATTTTATATAAGCTGTGCTGAAAGTAGAAAGGCATATTCAACGGATACCCTATAAAATTCATTAGCAACCACATGTGGTAGAGAAAAATGAGTCTGTATCGACCTTCACAGGTCACGAACTGCTTGACTACTATCAAAAGGTCGTGCCATCGTGGTTTAAGCATAGATATGGGCATACCTCTGTCACAAGAGGTGAATTTGCGCGAGAGAAACAACAACAACCATGGAACCTCTTCTACTTTCGAATTCTTGAACCAACACTGACCCGTGGGAGGTAACCCTATAGCAAAACTGATAAATCCCTCATCGATTTCCAACTGGATGTCACCCACCTTAGCTCTACAACCATCGAAAGTCATAGCGAACTGTTGTGCCACAAACAGGTTAAAACCCTAAAATATTTGCACGAAGGTGAGCCAACCGTTAGCCTCCAAGTCTTTCTGGGCATTGTCAAACATTAACAAGGCTTGGTTGCCGTTTGGCTCGGTTCACACGACTGGTGCCATGGAGCCGAACACACGGTAAGTTCAGGGTTTGGGTCATAGCACACACAGGAGTAAAATGCATGCCGGGCAATCCGAGCTAACAGAGGTAAACGGTGAATAAAGGATAGGCATAAATTCTATCGTGCGAAGGTGGTGGAGTTTATCTCTGCCATGCATAATAGTTATTGCCAAAGTACAACCGCTGGCTTATAGCTATTCTACCCATTATAACATAACTCAACAGTCATGTCACTTGGCCGACTAATGAATCAAATGGTAAGTGTATAAACCAACGTGCATAATCAACATTGTGCCAAAGTTTTAAACCATCAATTATTCAATTTGAAACCAAAATCAAATATTTAACCCTGCGCCAATGTATCAACTCATATCAATAGTTTAACCAATGTGCAAATATGTTTGAAACTAGGTGTCATACCAAATGAAATATATCAAGGGTTTAATCATAACATCGACATATTATCATGAAACCAATGATCAAGTATATCAAAACACATACATCCAAATGCCAATGCATCACAAACTTAGCGAGACAAAGTCACAAAATCAACCCAAGAATGTCCAATGAGTACAGATCGAAAGGGATTTTGAAAACTGCATAGCGATAAACGAAATGTAAACACAATAGGCATACTGACAAGAAAGATAACGACAATTCAAATAATGATTTCAATGTGACTTCGAAAGATTAAGTTTTCACGCTTACAGTCGTGAAAACAAAACAAAGGTAAATGTGCAAATGTCACAAAAAATAAAAGTGTCGTTTATTTGAAAATTGCGACGAAAAATTGATGTTTGCAAATCATTGGTGTAGGCAGCTTATAAGACAATAGAAAAAAGGGAATTGGCTGCCAACATGTATCCATAGAGTGCCATAAATGGTGTCATTTTTGTTGTAGTATGAAAGGAAGTGTTATACCACCATTCTGCCAAGGGTAACTATTTGAAGCATTGTGTTTGTTTATAAGAGACAGAGCAACGAAGGTAGCCTTCCAGACATTTGTTCACTATCTCAGTTTTTCCATCAGATTGAGGATGATAGGATGAGCTATGAGCCAATTGAGTACCCAAACAAGAAAATAATTATGT